>VWZZ01004205.1:700669-762525 GCA_013399095.1 Psophia crepitans | reverse complement strand
TTCATGACAACTCTCTGGGCTCATCCTTTCAGCCAGTTTTTTGTCCAGCAAAGAGTGTACTGGTCCAATCCATGAGCTGCCAGCTTCTCCAGGAGAACGCTGTGTGATACTGTGTCAAAGGCTTTGCTAAAGTCCAGGTAGATGACATCCGCAGCCTCTCCCTTATCTACTAGGCGGGTCACCTGATCATAGAAGGAGATCAGGTTGGTCAAGCAGGACCTGCCCTTCATGAACCTAACTTCTTGTTGACAAGAATTTATATTAACAGGGAACAGCCAAAAACCTCTAATTGCTGGCGGCAACTTATTTACGTTTCTAACTCCTGGCTGCAGGTGTAAAAATCCATCCCCCTCACTGTGGAGAGACTGAATAGCTGCCAGAAATTAAAAACTATTAACTGTTCCCAGCCGTCATGAGCGTTTTGTGACCTCATTTTCACCTTTCCCTTCTTCAGGGGCTATAGCCCCATTTAAGAAATCTTTTTAAAAAAATCTCTGATGCTACCGATTCCACAGTCTCTGCAGGTGGCCTATTTTTCACTATCACAAGCAGGAGAAAGTTTTTTTCATAATATACATCCTGAATATGCACATATGTTGCAATTTTAAGATATTACTCTCTTCATATCAACCAATCATGAACACGGGGAAGAGATTACTCCCTTTTTGTACAGTATCTAAAGTCTGTTATTACAGCTGTAGGTAGGTAAAAAAGAAAACACTATCAAAATAGTCAAGAAGTTGTCTTCATTTTCATGCACAAAATAAGGACAGGGTTAATGAAATACGTTGAATCTTCCATTGCAACACTTTTGCTTGTAAAACCACTAAAAATTTTTAATAGAAATTCAGAGTTTTTAATACTTATAACAGCATTTTCTTCCATCTAGACAGCTTGATGATAAGAATCTATGCCAGATTTGGTTTTTAGGACAGCATACTACTCCTCAAGTTTAGCAATTTTGGGGTTGCATACTGACTAATCTATCTATCATTCTTTGTATCCCAATATTAGTATCACACAATACTTAATCCTTACTTAACACTTCGTATCATAATTCATCAGTTTTAGATTGCATCCTCTGTTCTGCAGGATCTCAAACAGCTTTTACAGAGGTACTGGGAGTAATAGCTTCACCTACTCCACTCTCTTTTATCGTGTGCGTATCATCACAGTCTGTGAACACATTGGAGATATAAAACCTCTTTTTGCAGACGCTAAGTTTCGCTTGCTGTTCTAAGGCTGGTTTTACTATCACTCCATTTATTTTACTTACCCTGCTTTTGCAAGAAGTGCCAGGATGTCATTAGAAACAAACATCTAGGGCTGAGTTTTCAACTTTAAAACTGACCTTGGCTTCACACCACCCTGTTCCCAGTGGGGTGAGCTTACTGACGAGGGTGGAGAAGAGCATCCTGGTGGTGGTGTGGTTAATGTGACCAGGAGACCCTGCAGCTCCTCAGTGTCACTGTGCCTGCACCCAACTTGTCCTAGGACAATCTACAGGGGTTTTAGGAGACTTAGGAGGAAAAAAACAGACTCCAATTTGTACCACATGCAACAGCAATGTTAAAGAATTATTTGCCACCTTCATGCATTTAAATATACAGAAATCATACTGGAGATGCCTACAAACGACAGGGGAACTGCCGCAAGACAGCACAGTCTAACCACTTGCTCTTCACTGTCCTTACTACTTCAAAAGGCAAGACCAGAACATTCAGAAAACATCAGATAATAATCTGATGTAGATCATGACCAGCTTTTGGGTACATGTTCATTCGAGAAGAATTCACCTGAATACTCAACAGAAAGAAACAGAAAACATTTTGAATTACTTCAAACTTCACTGAACTGAAACACATGAGTGTTTCACTGAACATGAGTGCCTCCATGAGAGCGACACATTAACCCGTACATGATCAACACCTCAATATAGTATGAAAACAACTGTGGCAAATACAAAAATAATTAAATAGTGAAGCTTTCTGAAGATTATGCAAGATATCTATCTGTTGCAGGCAGTGGCAATGAAAGATGTAAAAATGGAAGTTTTATCTGTATGCTACACTCAAGGAAATTTGAACTAGCTTTTTCCTACCACTAAGATTGCCTTGGTATAAAAGATGAGGCCTTGAGATACTAGAATTGCTGCTTCCGGAAGTGTTACTAATGCCTTGGGTTGCAAAATAGGTGGTTTTTAAGTGGGTGGTTTGAGATACACAACTTGGTGTGTGAGAGAGTGAATGTTTTTTGGGGGAGGTTCAAGCAGAGAATTACTGGATTATTCTGAGGACTTGTAAGGAGAAAAAAAAATAATCTTATTTCAAGGTCACTTTAAAATGCAGCCCATCTCAGCAGTGACTAGAAGTAGGGGAATCAGTGGTTTTCAGCTGGTTGGTGAAATTAGCTACCAGGACTGTCCAGATTGCCTATAGTAGAGAACTGCTTATATTAGAAGAAAACAGATAACTGGCATGCTGGTTGGTAGCTTCAGCAAATAGGGTAAGTAGTGAAGAGATGTGCTGAACTACCTCATCAGCGCTAAAGGTGTCTGTTACCTTCTCCCAGCTGCAGTAAAGGTGTGCCGCTGGTGAGAAAGTGGAGCTCTTTACACCACAGTTGCCTTGCTGTGTATGTTTCTGAAAATACACTCTTAGTATTTCAGTCACTGATGCTAAACATGGGGCCCTAACATTAGCTGGGCACATTTTTCTACCTCAAGTACTTAAAAAAATATAATAATCTGTTCCACAAAACTATATAAATACTTTAGAAAGCAAATCCTGTTTGCTTTATTTTAATACTGATGATGGTGCTTCCAAGCCAACTCTCCTGCCTGTAGCTAGTTCAGCCACTCCACTCCAATGGACATGAACACCTACGCTGCCAAACGTTGCTAAAGGCATAATCACGGCTTCATCTCCTCTGTCCCCTTTAGATCATGACATGCACATACCCACAAATGACCTGAACAGAATGATATTTAATAATTTTATCATATATATGTTATTTGGGAGAAAGACTGGTGCTAGGGTATAGTAATGTCTTTTTAAGCAGTGAAATTTAACAGCAATACAGAGCAGCATGTAATTGCTACAGGAGATACTAAGAATTCCCCCTCTGCTTTTAGATCAGCTTAAATATGCAAGCTCTTTTCTCCCCCTCATGTTCCATTTAGTGGCAAGAAATCAAAATTACTTGATAATTCAGAATCCCTTGATGTGCTGGAAAACTATTTTTTACCCCAAATACAGTAGAATCACATATTCTGAAACTGAATGCTAGAAAATTCTGAGTGAGAGCCTGTGCACAATCTCAGTGGGTCCACAAGTCACTTTGGACCAAGAGACTGATTTAGGTAGGGCTCAAAGAAAAGATCATTTTTTGAACCTTCTCAAGATGGATGCTCAAAACCTGAAGTGCCTAAAAATAAGAATTTTCATTAAAAAATGGGAACTGACTATGTTTTTGTGGGACAAGATGGAAGCATGCTTAGAGATTAAGTTTCTGTAATTAATTGTCATTTTATTACCAATTATCACACCAAGCCATCAAGTATACTCTAGCTTTGCATAATGCATGCTGAAGTTCAGTATTCCAGAAACTGCTCTTTGGAAGCTTTTAGGCCTGTCAGTAACACTGAAGAGTGAATTTCCTTAAAAATTCTTACTGGCAATGTTTGTAATAAGTATAGAGCCTTTCCACATGTCAACGGTGGTGGAAAAAATGATTGGGTTTAAAAGCACCAATATTGGAGAGCACCCCTTAATAAAAATCCTGAGTAGAAAACACCTGTTTCGCAGTGACTTGCAAAGCAGAAAAATTCAGGTATGAAAAAACAAGAAACTTTCTGCATCTTGTTTTACTACATGTTAGGTTTTTAAAGAATCTATTTGGATTTTGGCATACAAACATTTTTCTGCACTCAGTAAGCCTGGCAGATACAATTTACAAATCTTTGTTTCAAGGAGGCCATCCTACAAATACCATGCAGCCCGGAATTTTCTACCATGTTAAATACTAAATTCAGTAGCTGCACAGTGGATCAGCAACCCTGCCTCAGGAAAGTCACTGATTTCGGGCTTTCAGATTACGAGAATTAAAATGAGAGAATCAAATTAATTTTATTAAATCTAGTGAAAGTCAATGTAAACTGAACCTTGAAAAACATTCTAAGAAGTCAGAGATTTCTTAGAATTTTGACTTTACTGCAATGGCAATGAAAATAAATTTCACAGAGTGAAGCAAATTATAAGAATTCATGCACAAAGCTTGAAATCTTAGCCTTTTTTTTTAAAGAAAAGATATTTACTGCTTTTCCACAAGAAGTCCATCTCCTCAGTTTAATAATTAGGAAAAAGCCATGAAAGCCTTTGCTAGCTTTTGCCATGGTCCCGAGGGCACTTCCAGCCCTGCCTGTCTCTGCCTGGACCCTAGGACTCCCCCTACCCTGCCCAGGTCCCAGGACCCCATATCAGCCCTCCCCGGGGCCATCAGTCCCTGCCCCAGTGATGCTGCAGCAGGGCTGGTCTCCAACCCCCACAGCCCTGCCGGGGCCCTGCTGCACCAGGGAGGTGCTCGATGCCCAGGGCTGGGGGGGATCCTGGTGCCCCCCGGCTGCCCTGCTGCTGGCTGGGGCTGTGGGATGGGTACCGGCTGTGAGGTGGCAACAGTAGGGAAATTCTGGTTTATGTTGGATAGATTCCTGCAGATCCTTGACACCGCCGCTGTCTAGTTTACAAGTTTGGTTTAGGTCAGATGCATCACCCTGTTTTGCAGTCTTACACCCAGTGCCATCCCCTGTTTTACTGTGTGTGTCTACAGCCATTTTCAGAGTAGTAATTATTGTTTCTGGACTGTTTCTAACAGATTGCAGATAATGTTTGAATATCATGTGATCAAGAAGAAACTGTTTTACAAAAGACTTACCAGAAACCTTTAGAAAAATGTGTTTAAGACTCTATCACGAACTATGGTACTTAAATGCAGAATTTAGCTCTGATGTAGTAGAAATATCTTTTAAGTCATTTATAATAGTAATATATTCACATAAAAGTAAATAATGATAAATCTTTATCTTCAGTTGCAGTTTAAAAGATTCAGTAAGGTAAAAGATAAAGAAAAATAAAGTAGTTTTAGACCAAAATGTTTGTTTTATGTAACTAAATTAAAAAAAAAAATCTCTGCTATTGAATGATCACTCTTGGCAGTTGCCTAAGACTGCTGAGGAACTTGGCCTGTGCTGTCTCAAACAACTTGACTAGGAAACGTTGCGAGAGGAGAACCAGAAGAGAGATGGATGGAGCTCTGCGGAGGCAGAGTGGTGAGCTGCTTTTCTTCACTTAACATCAGTTTGACCATGCACGACTCTGAAAACATCAGTCTGGCCATGCATTGATTGACAGGTATTCGCTGAGAGGGTGCTGTCGCACCCCACTGCCCCAAATCTTCTAGAACATCCAGCTGCACAGACCGAGCTCGAACCAACTGGGCTATATAAAGGTGAGGATGCATGTTTATCTTTGTCAACCCACCACCAATGGATCAAGACAACAACGTTGGATCCAAAGGGTGGTGAAACTTTTTGTTTTACTATCTCTTTTTCTCCCCCTTTCCCCCTCTCTTTTCTCTCTCAGCTTTCTTCTACTCATTTTTTTCCTTGATAGACGTTGCCTAGTTTTGCCTTAAAGTGGTTGATAAGGAAACAATGCCTGCACCTTTATCCACCATGCTTTTTTGACTGTTGTTAAGAAAACCAATAACTTGTTTTATTACCTTTCCTCTGAGTCACTGTCGTGACTCTCCTGCCTCTGTGGCCCTGCTGTGCAGAAAATACCCTTTTTGGGAGATTATGAAAGATTCACCTCCCTCATCACCGGCCGACTGGGGCACGACAGCAGTCTACCACACAGAAAGACAGCTAAAGTAGCACAAGACTCCTCCTGAATAGGGAAATGCTCAGGAGCTTCATGTTAGTAAGAAAAAATATGTGGTATTTAAAAGCATCATGAGCCTGTTTTAATTTTCATTCAGTGCAAACAACTGGGAATAAAAGTAACAATGACTATTCAGGGCAACCACCCTAGAAAGAATATTTAGGCATGTTTATCCTAATTATTTGATATTCATAACAGACTACAGGTGAACAAGACTCTCCCATGGACACATAACAAGCCTATGCAAACTAGGTTGTACAGTCATAGCAATCCTTTTGTCTTTCCAGAGGAAAATGTAGCTGAAGGACATAGAGATTAACTTCCCAACTGCAACTGTGTCTGGTCTGGATAAAGAAAAAATACTGTCTCCAAGGCTGTAAAAGCTGCATCCTTCTCAAATGGTTCTGAAATGATCTAGAAATCAAAATGTTAAGTCTTAAAAGACTCTTTGTTTAATGCTATTAAGTTTTGAAATGATATTCAAATTGCGCAAACAATTTGGGAGCCTACTTCTATTCAGCGTATATCCACTAATCACTTGCAAATATTTGGTTTAGTTAGGGCAGTATTCACTTACATTTACACATCCACAGTGCAGGCGTTTGTGTCTAAACTGTGGTAGTGATTCAAGTTAGCGTATCTCCCTAAATTCCATCTGTAGGCAACTGAGGCAAATAGCCACACCCAAGCTGCAGGTCATCTAAGCTATGTTAGGCATCTATCTTAAAATGAGACAAACCGGGTTGTAGACATACGAGTTACATTCTGTTGACTGCAAAAGGAGCTTAGACAATGAATTCAGATCTTGATACCTTCACTGCAAATCCCTATACTCAAGTCAGATGAATGCCTTCTTTGTGGCCACAGAAAAATTGGCGTAATTTTAAAAGAAACTAGGGGCTTTACCTAGAAGCTTAACATTGGAAGTTATAGGCAAACCTGCACCCTCTTGAATGAAAATTTAAGGTTATTCAGCACAGGGATATAATCACAGAATATGATATTGAAGTATGACACAGTACCAAGGGAAGTTGAGATATGATCATTTTAAAAAGAAGGTGAACAAATACTGTTACTAAATCTAATTGTTTTAACTTTTATTCTCCTCAGCCATGTGCTTGAAATGGTGAAGATAACTGTTTCTTGTATTCCAATATGGTCTCTTCCCAACTTGAATTTCCTTACCCTTGTTTGTTTCATCTATTCAGCCCCCGAAAGACCATAGTGCCTCTTCAGTCTCTCCAGTCCACATCCCAACTGCACCCAGGCCTATATCTGCACTTCATGGGTGTGGAGAGCAGTGGAGAAAGCAAAATCTCATACTAAGATTTCCTGATGGGAAAAGCTTTTTAAGTTACAAAACACAAGGTTCATCCTAAATCTACAGCTTAAATAATGCATGATCCAAATTCAAATTATTGCCCCATCATCATATCAACCTGAGAGTTTTCCTTCCACCCCCAAAAGACCTGATCCTGAACCTGTAAGGTTCCTTGTTCATGTGGCAAAAATCAGGAGGAGTGCAGGGTTTTACACATTCTTATGTATCTTTTATCATTCAAGAATGTAAATTGCTGTTTCTCCCTTCAGAAAACTTCTACACAAAACATCCAGTTTAAAATAAAACTGGAAAAAAGAGAAACCAGGAAGTCATGCCATGCATTTTGATTCTTAGCCTGCGTAAGAGTTTTCAATCTATTATGGAAAATTCCCACTGAATTTCCAGATTCTTTTGGATTCTGGAGTTACATCAGTTTGGTTAGTCAGGGTGTATTCCACTGTTGTTAACAAGAGTAATATATCTTCTAGCATAAGTCTTGAGATCATTCTGCAGTTACATTTAAGAAGAGTGGACCAATCGATTCTTATAGTCCACAGCACATTACATGTGAGAAAAGAGATGGTTTCATGCAATATCTAAGATATGCAGACCTTCAGTTGTTGTGACAAGCTCATCAATTCTGCTCTCAAAAATTACCAGCTGCAAAAATGTGAATATACCCCAACACTTTGGAACAGCTGGAACTTCAAATCCAGTCTTAGATCTCAGACTTCAGCATTTGGATGATGTTATTAGTTCACACAGCCATTCAAGAGTGTAAAGAATGGTTTGAAGTAACCGGAATCTTAACATTTCTGATTACTTCTAAATAGGAAATATATACTGCTGGAACCCTTAGGCATATAGTAATTCAAATCTTACTGTGACTTCTCCGATAGTAAAGGATTTTTTATTGGCCTTCAATAACTGCTTGAACTTTCTCAGAGATTTTAATAATACATACTACTCACTTATCATTCAGTTCATCATTTTGTGTGTTCCTTCAGTTATAATTTCAATGCATCTCAATTGATTCTTCTACCATAAACCCAATTTTGCATCCAAGGAATAACTTACTTTCTTGTATTGCATTAAGAATTTCTGAAAAGTCCACATCTGTCTTCTGTAGGTCTGGTTTTATCCATATTTGCGTTTCCAGCCGGTTAACCTGCAAATCCTCTCTTCCTTCTGAAGAAATCGAAGAGATTGATGGGGTTTGTGACAGTGCAGTAGAAAATCCAGCCAAGAGGCTTCCAGGTGAGGGAACATACACATTGAATAAAGCTATGTAATTTTTTCCCCCTAGCAAAACCTATTTTTCTTCAAAACGAAGCAGCTTTAGTTAGAATATATACTGATTCAAAGCTAAACAGAATGAAACAATACCCTTCTCTGCTATCAGCAACAATGCAGAGTCACCACTGGTGAGTCCCTCATTCATGTGAACACGTGCCGCCATGCCATGAGCATCCCCTCACCATACCATCTACAAAACCATCTACAAAACTAATTCTGAAATGTAAAGACAGGCAAAAGACATTGCTACAAACTACACAGCACTACAGAAACAACCAGGCTAAAATACAACCAGGCTAAAATAAAACACACTAACAGACAAAGGATGAATTAAGTCTCAAGACAGAAAACAACCATCAGGACAAAAGAGCATGGACAGCACATTTCAGCCACAGGACATCATATGTTCTCACATGCCAAGCTGATGGCATGCCATGGTCTAGGAAGCACTCCAGTACTGCAGTCCATTTTGAGGGGGGTCACACTGGTCTGTAATGGTTGCTGTTTAAAAGCACTGCAGAATAAAAACGTAAGCTCATGGGTCATGGTTTCAAACCTATTTGCACATGTAAATAGGCACAAGATTTGCCCATTTCAATGTTCTTTCAATATGAGCAAAGAATGGGGGAAGTTTTGAAAATACACCCTTTCCATGCAAAGAAAGGTAGCTACATGTCAAGAGTAGACAGGAAAAGGTACTGGGTAAATAGGCTTAAGCTGCTGGCTACAGGGCACTCTGATACAGCCGGAGACAAGGAGAGAGCTACTGGGTGTATGTCCAGTTTTTAAAGAGTGGCAGCAAAACCTGACCTTTCACAAAGGCATTTGTTAGAAGTGATGCTCTTGAGTAACTAATACAGAGTTAGCAGAGAGCTGCAGCAGTCAGGGAGATATCTGGGAAAGAACTTCACAACAAAAAGGCTGTGGTGGAAGAAGAAACCTTCAGGTCATTTGGTTCATTACTGTGCCTTCAATAGTGGCCGTTACTCATGCTTTTGATGGAAGCATTTTCCTTCTACAATCTCCCTATAGCAAGCTGGTCTTGTTTTGAGTTCCTTCCTAGCCCACTGTATCTTCCCCCTCCCTTTGTCAAATGACTATCTCACCACCACCTTGAAGAGAGCTATGAGTTATATTCCTGGGCACAAAATTGCTGAACCCTATTTTAACGACCCTTCTTCACCTTTTGGAAACACAGATCTCAAAATGGGTATACATACACCAGTTTCAGCCTTTTTTATTTCCCAATGTTAAAATATTATAAATTCAAACCATCTCATGCTTGCCCAAGCATATTCTTTTGTTCCACAGCAAAGACCCACTGTTAACGTCAAAGACAGCTCCCCTTGTAGATTCCTGTAAAGTGATCTGTCAGAGCAGCAGCAGGAGTCAGCATTTAATGATGTAGAACAAAGAGAATTTCTTAAATGAGACAGCTGATTATTCATATAATAGCAGCCTAGGGAAATCTGCAAATGGCCTCAGAGGTGGGAGGCTAGGATTTGCCCCAGAAGAGAATTCTGGGGACAAAGGAAAAATACTGCAGTTGCTGAAAAAGACATATAAACAATAGGGTAGAGGTAGAGAAGTAAGTAATAGACAGTGATTCAGTTAAGTAGCTTTGGAAGTGATATAATTCGGTTTCTTCTTAAATACTCAGTTACCACTTTTAACATAGACAATTACATATCTGCATCCTCAAATCCACCAGCCTTTCTTCTACATTTCAACCCTAGTTAGAACAAAATAAAGACAATACTGACAAATCTAAAATACCCCGTACTCCCCAGAGCCCTCAATCCTTGTTACACCCAAATGACTGCTCCTCAGGACACTCGAAGGTAGCAGGATCCCTGCAGCATCTCCAATAGATCTGAGCAGTTTGGGCCAGGAAGAGAGGAAGTGACAGTCAGCCAGTCAGCAACGGCTGTCCCCAAGTGCTGATATCAGATGGACTCTCTAACTACAGGCCTCCTGATAAAATGAAGCTGTTGAAGAAGGCACATATTCCATTTCAAAGCCATTTTTTAATTAATGAAAAATACTGTCTAGAAAGTGGTGAGAAAATGTCCAGCCCAGACCTGACTGTTGTTCAGCCTAACACAGCCTGCGAAGCCAAGACAAGTTTTGCTGCATTCAAATCTCATCTCCTCTATTTGACCCATTTACAGTACAGGGAGCTTCCAGCCATCCACACAAATGACAGTCTCATATGATTCTCTGACTCGCAGTAGCCTTAATATCTGTCCTCACCGCACAAGTCTCAGACCAACATCATCCTCTGATTTCACCCAAAACTGTAAGCATAATCTTCTACCAGTCATTTGTGATTTAACGCATGGCTAATCGCAAACTTGTCTTCAACAATGCAAGGAGAAAAAGAAATGTATCTATTGACATCATAACTTTTAAATAAGTGATTGCAGGAACACTTTCTTCTCCCATGATCTTTGTTGTGTCAATAAACAGACTTGAATCAAGGTACATTTGCTTCTACCCTCTTCCTTCTCCCTCAGTACACACCTTGCATTTTTTAGCTGAGAGAAACAACCCCTACGTGATGGGTTATGGACTGCCCAAACTAGTGTTTGCTGATTTGTTGGAGGACCGAGGGTTTAACCCAGCAGCCCTTTGGAAAAAGCCACAGTGTTCTCTCCCATGTCCAAAGAGATTAATTTTCTTTATCTTACCATACCTCTCCAACAGAAAAAAACAAGAGAGTATCTGGTGTCACTGTTGCTATTGAGGAGTCACTACCCCGGGTTTAGCATCTCCTTCTTGCTTCAGCAGCTGCTGATTTATGCTTTACCAGTGACACGTTCCACTGAGTAAACTCTAAGCAATATTGTCTGGGAGGTTGGGAGGGAAAGACCTGCTTTCCACAGAATCATGAGAAATAAACAAACCCAAAACAAACAAACAAACAAACAAAAAGTAAATATTAGATTTATCAAATTTTATGTGATTTTATTAAAAGATCAGTCCGAGACTGTTCTCAGTTTACTGAGACATTTTAGTTGAAGTCATGTTTTAAATTAGCTCCCGGCATTCACTCTGATGTACTCATTGATGCATATAGTAGTGCATAAAACAGCATACTTTATCCTTTATTCATTTTGAAGTGTCCCTACTAATTAGGTTAGAAAAACAAATGACACTTAAAAAGGCATTTCATTTTTAGATGCTTAATGAGGTGATTTCTTCTAAATTTTAACAGAATTTTAGCATACTTTTAAATATTAAAATTATCACATGTATCAGATAGACGAATTACGTAGCAAGGTAGTTAATATGGTGCTGATGTTAAACAAGGTCATTCCCACTGCAGTGAGAGAGATTTTGTGTCTGTTTAAGAACATACTCAGTTTCCTTGCCGGATGAGGCCTTCTTGCATGTATCTAGTATCTAGCCAGTTATCGCAATCAGCTTTTTGGACATGAACTTTACAAGCAAAAGTCTATTTTCTTGTACAGTAAACACCTGGAGCCAGATTTTGAAAGCCTGCACATTTTTATACACGTACTGCGATGTGCAAATCATATTTGTCGATGTATATCCTCACACTGTGACCTGAAATTGAGAATCAGCACCTGAGTGTACAGAAAAATGCTCATAGTTCAGTATTTGGCACCAAAATAAAGAATATTAAATTAGGTGATGGGACAAGTGCTGCTGTTTTTTAATGTGCAATAAAGGGCTTATATTTACTCCATACTTTTGAATGGACATGTGAGAGCAGAGCTGATCTTCGTAATCCATTGCAGCAACCAGGCCTCCCTGAAAAGTTTTCCCACTTAGGTTCTGCTCGTTGGTTGGAACAGAAATACTTGACACAGTTGCTTTCTGAAATCAGTCTCTCTTCTTTGCACTTCCTCACTTCCAATTAACTCAGCAAGTCGAAACAAATGTTTTGTCTAGAGATCTATAAGTTTCTGTAGACAAAAATTTGCAGCTTCAAAGGATCTTTCAGAAAAGGCAGCTAGCCAGTGACTTCTATCATTACAGTAAGCTGAGTTCTTAACACGTACTTCAGCACGGACATTACATACAAGTAGCAAGTAACTAGATGCTCCTATCATAGGGGCATCTACCTCTAACAAGACAGTATTTAGCAAGAGCAATGTAATTCTAATATATGCAGTTTTGTTTTGCTACATTAAGTACCACCTGTAGTTTCAACAGAGAAGTGGCTCCTTCTCACCAGAGCCTCTTCTTTAAGGCAAGAAGAAAGTTGCTGTGCGTGATGTCCTTTTCACTAAAGGCAACCCCAGGTCAGCATCACCCTTGCACAGGTGCGTTTTCTGCTGGCTTCTCACTGTAAGTACCAGGCAAAAGCACACCTTCAAAAGGAAATTGTTTGAAGTGCTATCTATACATGTTAGTTAGAGCTATACGCATGTGAAATCAACAGCTTTACTGATCTCAACTCTGGCATTTTATTTTCTGTGACAGGAATGAAACAAAATGTACGCCACAGTGGATCTTCCCAGAATCCATCCCATAACTGTACTAGACAACACACCTCAATGTATAAAAAACATACTGGTTCAATTACTGTATCAGAAAAAAAGAAGCTGTTCTCTGGGTCATAGTATGTATGCAAATATACATTAATATACACATGTCTTCCCAGGAAGATGAAATTGGCCTGAAAGCAATGGCTCAGACATAGCTGATTATGTATCACTAGGTAGAAGGTGGGCATGTCTCATAGTGAGGCTTTAAAAAAAGAGCTGCTTTTGCTAGACTGGTCAGAGAGAAACTCGGATTGTTTTCCGTAAAAATTCCTATATCATATTCTGGTTTGTTCCTCACCAAGCAGTATTGCAATATTCTTTCTGCCAAAGCGTCTTTCTGTCCTGCAGCACAAACTCTGTGCGTCAATCTTACTGTAGTCGTTATATTAGATATATTTTCATATATTAAAATCATTCAATTTCTTCTTGCTGCTCTTAAAGCTCTCATGTACAATAGTGTAGAGTTCCATACTGGAAAAGTATTGTTGTACCTGTAGTACAACAAGTACCTGTAGTGACAAACTGGGAGTATCTTAAAGGTCCCAGTTTTCCTTAATTTGAGGTGCTTACTTTTACCCGTGTCGGTGCGAGAATTGCACATAAGAGGTCAAAACATCTGATGTCGGCTTATCTCTTATGCAAACATTATGGATGGAGATCTGCAAGCTTGGTATGAGAAGCAGACGAAGGAAGGAGTCTTATGGCAGCAAGACGGCCCTGTTTTGGCTAGAGAATGTGGGATAAACAGATTGACAGTTTCTGCACGGAATCTTGAAGGTCACGGTGCCCGGAGTGAGATCTTTTGCTTAATTATCTGTGAAATGAATATTAAAGTTGACACCCCTAAATATGATAATGAGCTAAAAGAAGTATGTCTGAAACATATATGACTATAGTACTCCTCTCCCCACCCAAATCATGTTAAACATCACTCTAGGGAGAAGATGGCTAAGGCTGGCGTATAAAGGATATTGAGGAAGATATTCCTGGGGATAGAGAAGAAATTGAAGACCCCAAAGAGGCAGCCTACGGGCTGTGCTCCTTCTCCTCCACCCAAGACAGGGACGCCTTCTTGGTAAGCACTGTGACTTCACCTTTTTGGTGAAGAATACCCAGAATAGCATTTTGCTGGCATTATAATCATATAGTAGTGTTACTGCAGTAAGTGCATTTATCAATGGCAATACTGAACTCTTTGTATCTGTCACTTTAATAAACTTTCTACCTGTTTCAACTTTGCGAAACTGTCTCAGTAAAAGTCCTTTAGGAGGCTCTGAGATGCAAACATTAACTCTGATATATGGCTATATATAATCCTTTAGGCATAAACCGTTGACCAAGTCTGGGTCTGAGACTGGACCTAGTCGCACCTAGGCTCCTCTCTGAGAAGTAGTTCAGAAGGTAATGGGATCCTTTCTGAACCTTGTGACTCAATGAGAGGGCCTCTGTCAGCCACACATCGGACTCACATCCTTTAGATGACGATCACAGGATTTGCCACCATCTACCTACAAAGCACATCCAAGTTTTTGGAAGAATTATAAATAATAGGTAATGATACACATTGAAAGAGAGGCATTTAAAGACTTCTGATTTAAGTCAAAGCACTCCATCATAACAGCATTCATACACAATATGCTTCCAAGACTGAAAAAGTTGGGTACGCTGTGGAAATATTTGCAGACCTCTCATTTGACCTGGCAGATTGCCATATATGTCTATAAATATGTAAGGACTTGGATACAACTCTTGATAGTCTTAACTGGTTCACCAATTGCCTTAAAGAAGTGTATAGTCTGTCACTATTCAGCGCAGCTAATAAGATCTTCTACTATGCAGAAAACATCATTTATCTTAATGGTTTTCTCACTGATTATGGATAAAATAACATGTCTGTGTGTTAGTGTCCAAGAATCAAAAACTTAGTGTACCGTAAGTAGTGGAAAGTTAGTGGAATAAATGCACAGGGTTACACCATTTTCCATAAGGAAGTCCAATGAATGTTAGGAAAAAAAATATAATTCAAACCCCACATTATTCTGTTTAGCATGAAGAACCTGTGCTGTAGCTGTCTCTGTGCATGGTCATGTCAAGGGTATGGTAATAACAATACTGGAATTATTTTTGAAAGGCAATTTTAAAATAGTTTACCTTTGTATTGCAATACACTTTAAGGAATGACATATGTTTAATTACATTAACACAAACTCCTCTTTTCTTATCTTCGAGAAGCAGCAGTAATGAAGGGGAGATTTCTAAACACCTAATATTATTAACTTATCACAGACTAAGGTGTTCTGAAGACATATGGTGTCCATTCTCCCTTCCAATAAACCCTGGCTGGTGTCAGACACAGAGAAATCCAATCAGCCAATTAGCTACAGAAAAGTGGGGAGTCCTACATTCAACACTTGTTCTCTCTCTCTCTCATGCTGTATGTGTCTTTCCCACAGACAGGAACAGACAAAATGGATGGACAGCCCATGGTGAAAAGCCATACCTCGAAAACCTCTACTGCCAGGATAGCCCAAACACCAGGCTATGGGGGCAGTGTCCTGCTAGCCCTCAGTTCTTGCATTTCTAGTTCAGTCACTGCCCAGAGTGAACTGTGGGCATGGAGACAGTCAAACCCACCAGCACTCTGCTCTTATCATAAAGAGGGAGACATCTCTAAAGCAGCGAGTTCAAATGGGACAACAGCTGAGGAGAGCTGATAATCCACCTCTCCTACATGGACAAGCACCCAAACCATCGGACTGCTGTGCAAAAGCACACAACTTCTTTCTTCATTTCCCATCTATGCTCAGACGATGCCTCAGCGTTCTGAGAGTTGAAAGGACCCAAATGTCCACACAGAAGCTCCAAGCACAGCATATCACATATTCCTACACCTAATATTTCAAATTACCTGGCTCTGTGTGGCTCCTGTGCAGATCCTTAGACAATCAGTAGAGGGACAGTGTTGCACAATGAGCCTTTGGAATTATCCCCTAGAAGCACTTCTTTTCATTGATAGCACAAAGAGACAGGGCATCAAAGTGTGTGCTCTCCTACTGGGAATAAAGCTATCCTTTTCAAGTGCCACAATGCCTGGGATAGGAATCCACAGGAGACAGTCTGAAAACGCCACAAAGCCATAGTGTGTAACTACGCAGAGACATTTCCACACAGTTGCATGTTGCAAATGAGAATCTAGAATTAAGTCAGAGATTTAAATGGACCAAACAATTCAGCCCACTTCCTATTACTCTTATTTATATAAAAATGCC
Source organism: Psophia crepitans (assembly GCA_013399095.1). Classification (NCBI taxonomy): domain Eukaryota; kingdom Metazoa; phylum Chordata; class Aves; order Gruiformes; family Psophiidae; genus Psophia; species Psophia crepitans. The sequence continues at coordinate 746,183 of VWZZ01004205.1, read as the reverse complement.
AGTAGGAATTAGTTCTACTTCTTTCCTCTTACACTGTGAGTGCACATATAAAAACACAATTATCAAAGATCGCTATCACATATGTTCAAACATTTGTTTGTGTTTGGAAAATCTAACTACTTGTGAATGATAAAATCCTTAGTTACCATCTACCTTTAACAACTCCAGGAGTTGTTAGCAGGCAATTCATAAAGAGCAGAGGAAGAAAATATTTGCTGAATAAACTGTATATTGCAAAAAGCTTTAAAGCTTTCCCAATTATCAAGTCAGCAGTTTATTGATGAGGCAAGCAGAAAGGCTGGCCGCACAGGGATAAAAGGCATGACCTAGCAGATAGCTTGAGGGCACTAAAGATTTACTTCATTATAAGACAGCTTTTACAAGATAGCAGCTGCCGCTTCCAGGTGGATTTTAATGTAACAACCAATTATACAGACTCACGTTATACCATGGCCTATTGCTGCCTTCACAGTCTAAACACATCCTGGTAATTCATTCCTGCAGAAAGCACCAGCAGCTAGATCATTTTGGGAATGTCAGCTGTTCTGAGACCGTCCAGGAATGAATATAGCATAGGAATGTGAAAATGGTTATCCTGAAGACAGGAGAGCAAAACAGAGGTCTATCCAGGTCTATCCAACACAGATGCTTAAGCAAAGGGGATCTGAACAGGACAAACACATCCAGTCTATCCTCAATCTGCTCCTTTGGGTCTGCAGAGATTTTAGAGATTTTAGAGTGGAAGGTTTCATCTGGATGATAATGATTCGTGGCCACCAATGCCTCTTTCCTCTACAAGTCTGTTCCTTTTATACTCACTGTCACTTGTGAGCTAACAGGTAGCCATCACAATCCTCCCTCCCCCTTTCACTTGCCTTGTTTCCAGCCTTTGTGAGCTAATGGGTCTGCTCCTCGGTTATGCCATCATCGCAAGCCCTAACATCCAGGCCGGGCCATCGAGCCCAGAAATTCACTGTCACCACAAAACCTTTCTTTCTTTAATCTCAGGCAAGAGCTGTCGAACTCAACCCAAGAATTATGTCTTCCTGTACAGACACTAAGCATGGAGCAGTGAATGCCACCCAAGTATATCACAGGGAGAAGATAAGCTTGCAGCCTGCCAGGCTGGGGGTGTGGAGACCTAATGCGGGAGAGGTTAAGATAAATGTCATCCAGTTACAAATTGGAGCTGATGAATGGAGTTGATATTTACCTCATATTTTTTTCTTTGTCTTTGAGAGTACCTCACAAGCAGCAGGAATCCCGCCACTAATGCTGGTGCAGTTGGCCTTTCTCATAAAGCCCTGTCACCTACTATAATTATCAGGACCTGCTAAGGAGAAATAGAGCACTGTGCCATTAAAATGCATGGTATAGTTTTGGGCTGTTCACACAGGATGCATACCCAAAAGAGATTATTTTCAGTAACTGGCATTAAACAGAGTCTCCTTTGCCAGCAGTAAGAGAGCACCTGAATGGCAAGGGTCATCATTTTCAGGCGCTGTGGAAGCACAAAGGGCCTTGAAAGTATGTGCAGTTTTTGCTGACCTTTAAAAACTTTCCAGCTTCATCGAAGTGCAGGTTACTTCTTTACGCCATCAGATGCTGAATTCCTTTCCTGTGCTAGGTGTATTCCTAAAGCAAGGTCTAAATCGAGTATTAAACTACAGTGCTATCTCCCTTTTTTTATAAGTACCCTGAATGTTGTCAGTAATGAATACCTCAAAAATCACAGAATCACAAGGGTTGGAAGGGACCTCGAAAGATCATCTAGTCCAACCCCCCCTGTCAAGGCAGGGCCACCTAGAGCACATCACTCAGGAACGTGTCCAGTCGGGTTTTGAATGTCTCCAGAGAAGGAGACTCCACAACCTCTCTGGGCAGCCTGTTCCAGTGCTCTGTCACCCTCACAGTGAAAAAGTTTTTCCTTACATTAACTTGGAACCTTCTATGCTCCAATTTGCACCCGTTGCCCCTTGTCCTATCGCTTAGTGAGGCCGAGAAGAGCCTGGCTCCATCTTCCCGACACTCACCCTTAACATATTTATAAACATTGCTGAGGTCACCCCTCAGCCTCCTCTTCTCCAAGCTAAAGAGACCCAGCTCCTTCAGCCTTTCCTCATAAGGGAGATGTTGCACTCAAAAAATGCCTATGTTTTGTGCTCCATTGGGCCTCTGATGCATAGCATGATACAGAACCGCACACCCCAAGGATGTGACTAGCAAATATTGTGCCTCTGTGGAGTTATCCATCATGTAGAGAACATTTCTGCTTCCCTGAGACATCCAGCCACTCATGGCACAGGGAAGGGCAGTGGTCTGCATGACCCAACGGGAGTTCTCCTCTGGAACAAGGAACAGATTAAAAATGATGCCACCTTTGTATTGACGCTGCCCTTATGCCTGCTGTAGGCTGTAATGTTGAGTTTTATGCAATTCTTTTGGGCTCTGGGGTTTTTTTGGCACCACAGTACTTTGCACTGGTTGGAATTTTTGATGCCTGGATGAACGTACCTGTATTAGATCTATTCACCCAAGGAGGCAAGCTCCTCCCTCCTCCTTTTTTTTTTTTTTAATTATAAAGAAAGACCTGGCTTAATTTTGAGATTTAAGAAGGAACCAGCAGGCTTGGTGTTAGAAAAGAGGTCTTGCTGCCTTTTGGACCAGAGCAAACCTTTTGTGGAAATCAGTAATGCCATGCAAGCCTGTCGTAGTCTAATCCCTTTTCTTTTTTTAAAAGCATCTCTGCCAAAGTAGAAGATAGTGTGTTCCATCTTTTGACAGTCCACCTGCAAGAATCTTTCCTTGGAATACATGAAACATGTTTTACATTAGAAATAGAGGCTTACATAATACTAAGCCACCTTTAGGCAAGAACTATAGAACTAAGAAAAAGCCACATTTTTCGGTCAAGCATTACAGGAACATAACAACTGATTATTCAAAAATCTCTCTCGTTGCTTCTTGAATGATAAGTTATTTTTTAAATAAAATGGGGCATTACTTTCTTAGAAACATTGCAAAATTTTATTTTCTTCAGTGAAAGCTAGAGTGGTCAAGAATTTTCTTAATTGTTTCACAATTATGGTACACTGGTCTCAGGATGTTATAAACTTGCTCTGGGATCAGCTATATTCCCTGTTTGGTGCCAAGTCACATCTGGCTGCCTGCTCCTGTGTTGGATGAGTTTCCCCTTGAGAGGAAACTCTCTGAGGGTGGAACAGTCGAGAACATCCTCAGAGAGCGACATTTTTCAGCCTTCATGAGGTGACTATATGTTGTAAACTAACAACAGGCATGGGAGTCGAAATCTGAGGATGGGCTGTGCTGATTTTAAAGTAACCATACATAATTGATTGCAAGAGTGAATGAAAGATCATTTTACAACAGCAAACAGGAGACTGATCAAAGCAGGAAGGGAAAAAACCCAGTCTTTGAAGAGAGATGAGGTTAAAAATACATACTTCCCAGAGAAGTAGAACACCCTCAAAGCCACCACTTAAAATTATTAATATTATTTTTGAAGCCCCTTATTGACAGTGTGCACAGATCCCAAGTAGGACCTGTACTTGTGTCATGTGCAGCACAAATTCACCCAGAAGGATGCAATTTCAGCCTAATTAAAAGATTTTTAAAATTAAACAAGATAGCATTGAAAAACAGTGCGTTATCCTCTAGCTTTTTTGTTGTTGTTGTTTGCTTTTTTTTTTTTTTAAAAGAAAACATGCTGTTTGCAAAACTGTTATCCAAACTGCTAGAATGAACATTTTAGGAGACTTCAGCTTAGGAACAGGAATTTTCAAAGAAGTGGCTTTTGCCCCAGAAAAGGAAAGTGATGAAAGAAATGGGCTGAATGACTAAGCAAAGTGATAGAAGATTTCAGGCTCTGCATCATCTGCTAGCTAGTTCAGCTCTTAAATTCAAAGTACAGCATAATCACCATGTGACGACCTGTCACTCAGCCCAGCGACAGAAGGTCCTCGCTGTAATTGAGGCAAACTGTTCTTCTGTAGGAGCTTTGCAGAGGCTCCAGAGCACCAACAGTCAGGAGGATGAATCTGTGTTCAGCAGGGAGGTGTTTCCAGCTTTTGCTTGAGATACAGACATTGCAGAAAATCTGTTTGGTGCATCGAACTTGCATTGTACTGAACACAGGCGATATATAGAGAGTAAAATTAAATATGCACGCTCGTTTCTTTGACATTAATGTCCATTCTGCATAGAGACATTTCTTACAAATTTTTTTTGTAATATGAAAATTAGCTTAATGAAGGGAATATAGAAACTTTTTTTGAAATCTGCTTGTTTTTTCCATGCTTTATTCCATATTGGGGAATTTCTATATACACCCAGCAGAAGGCGTATTAAAAAAGACTCTAATAGTGTTAGACAAATAAGATAACAGCACTACTGTCAGTGTGAATTCATATTTTCAGGTGAGTTTACATCAGCCATTCCCACACCATGAATGCATTTGCTGCCAAGAAATAATTGCATGACAGAGCTTTCTGGCAGGATTATTTGCAGGAGTTTATTCCTTTAGTCTGAGAGATGTATGCTACACGTCTTGCCAGTCAGCAAAGAAAAGAGAATGTGATTTAACCAACAAATCACATCTAACTAACACAGATCTTCTAAAGACCATTCACAACCAAATGTGAACGCTGACAAGCATGTGCACATTTTGTGATGAGAAAAGGATATCTTTTGCACAGTAAACTGTAATTTTTGAAGGACTCAGTTCTAGCTTCCTCGATGATTCAAAGTTCATTAAGTTGTGACTAAGCTCATTAAACATACATTTGGGGTGGTTTTTTGCTTTAATTTTGGTTGCCACAGTTTCAAGAACCATGCGTTTTTCCCTACCTCCTATGTCAGTTGTTCTGTTGGCCAACACCACTAGCTCTTCTTTCTTATTTTCATGTCAAATAACTACAGGCATCAGTAAAAATGCTACAGTTTGATAAGCAATAAAATAGAGGATCCAAAAGTCAAGAAAAGCATGCTTAAGGCAAACACATCTTCCTTTCACATTTATAACATATCTGTCAGGTACTATTTGTCATAAAAGGCAAGACACTGGCAAAAATAGATTCTCACTGAATTCCAATGACCCCACTTGACTTCCCCCGTAATGCCAGAAACCAGTCCTTTCAGTAGATATTTCCTGGCCATTGAACCTCCAGTTCTTCCACGTACCGTTGATATACCTATATTATTTCATGGAGCAAGGAATCTCCATTCTAAAATGTACCGTTCTTCGGCTTTGAAGGAGATCTTTTTGAACAGTAAACTATTGAAAGCAGAAATTTCTAGAATACTTTTATGTGATTCCTGGAGTGAAGACTCTTTACATAACATATTTGAAATAATTTATTTCCAAAATTTAGCACAGACAACCATTCCTGTGGATGTGTAGGTTGCCTGCAGATCTAATTTGTACAAGTGATATAAATGAATATCTACATTATAATATATACACTTCTATATAAACCTCAAAATGCATTAAGTTTTAGCCAGAGGCCTTTACAAGAAGCATAGAGAAAAGAAAATCTTGCTGGGGAACCTATGAATCCCTGTGATTACTAAAATGGGGAACCATTGTTAGCGAGCATTGCAAGTAGAGAAGACCTGAGAAGGTTTCAATTTCACACAGTGAAAGAATTCCCTTTGTTGCTGATTAGACTTATTAAAGAAGCGTTTTTCCACGGCCAGCAAATTCAATGACTCCTAGAGAAACTAGGTTTGACAAGTCCTACAGAATCTGAAAATAAAGGAATTCCTCACCAACAGGAAGAAGTAAGGTGGCATTGTTCTGATTTGGAATAAAGAGTATCAGTGGAAAGAGCAGGCTGAAAACCAGAAACTAAAGTCCCGCTTACACCACAGCAAAGGTGCAACACCATCAGAAGTGAGGCAAGCATTTTTTTGCCTATCCCTGATGCTGAGGGAATAGACCAGAATGACAGTTTAACCTCCTCTAGGCTTGTTTAGTACTTGGCTCTGCTGCTCTTACAGACAACCTAAATTCACATTACCATGGCTTTCAAAATAAGCCTCCTGTGTGCAGCACAGACACATGCAACATAAACCATCTTCAGGAGAGTTGTAAGAATTATACCAGCCAAACGTTTGCTCCAAGTGCTTTGAACCATGTACTTCAGTAGCCCAGTACCCCATTAGCCACAATATACCACAACTGCTCGCATAACTGGGAGACAGTAACTGGAGGTTTCTCAAAACTAAAAATACTGTGCCTCCATGATTCTGGAAGGAACGCATATTTACTGTAATATCATTGCATCTAAATTTACCACCTGACTGCCTTGCTCGTTTCTGCATTGCTCTTTTCTAAGAGGAACTTTCCTCACACGGGTGTGCCTGCACAGGAATCAGGAGCCTTCACCATTAATAGCCATTCTTCCACTCAGTTCTGCATTTTCCTCTGTGTTTTGTTTCAGTTGATACCTTCTGCTCTGCTCCAAATCAGAGCTCAGAAGCTGTGCTTCTCGTTGTCGCTGAGCAGTACTTCTTTGCAAGCTTGCACAAGACAATTTATTTTTTTTTTTTTACAAAAGGCACATTACAGACAACTCACTGCTCACTAGCCACTGTAATACCCAAAGTAACAGTAGAAGTCATCAGCCTCAGGCTCCTTACCAGCTACAGATAAAACTGGCAGGGAAGCAGGCTGTAAAGGAGTGCTGTAACTCTGAACAATATCTATAGTTTCTTCTCCTTAGCATGTAGCTACCTATGAACTTCAGTCAAAGGAAACAGCAATCAATTAAAAGTTTTCATGATAAATAATAAAAGGTATCATTCTAGAAAGAAGAAAAGTGGCCAAGGGAAACAAAATGGTATGCAGAAAACAGAAGTGGTACGCTGTTAGAGGGAAAAATACACTCATTCATAACTGTCGTTTTATCAAGAATCTTTTCTTTCCCTGGTTCTAGCCTCCCTGACTTATAAGAATTAGAAATGTCATTTTAAGTTCTCAGAATGCCTTTCCGTACAACCTATTATGCCAGACTGTCTACATGTTCGGAGTATTTGTTAAGTGGACAAAGGAAATTTCAGACTGAATATAATGTATACTGGTCCAACAGTGAGACCTACTTGATTGTGACAGCCGCACTCCAACAGAAGGAAGAATCCAAATTGTATAAGCTATTTAAAATTAGACTGAATGAAAACCTGAAGAATTTGCTGTATGCAATGGCAGGAGGGTAGCTTGAAAAACGGAGGTGTAAAATCTGTTACCTGAGTAATTAATATATGTCAGAATATTTTCTCTCTGAAATACCAAACTACTTACAATGTACTGCCATTGATCAGCTAGTGTATTAGGTTAATTATTTTTGAAGCTACAGCTGTTAATTTGTGGCTGACTAAGAACAAATAACATATGATTTTAGGTTTAAATTAAAATTTTCTCTTAGGAGTGCTATTTATTACCATAATGTTTCTTAGTCTCTACTTGCATACAGCTCAAATTTGTTGTAATTTAACCTGGACACAGAGACAAGTTTAGTGTTCTTATATAGAACTAAAAAGTCAGACCCAAACCATAGAAACATTACTTCATTCCAGATGAAACAACAACGTTGTAAGTTGATTAAGAGAAGACTCCTGTCATACAAGATATTTATAAAAATCTGCAGCCGTTAAAGCTCTTAACTTCAGTGAAGGCCACAATAGTAAAGGGCTCCTTGAACCCAGCTGCCAAGCATGTTCTCTGTAGGTCACAGATGCTGTCACTGTCTAAAGAGCAGAATACGATAGACAAAACTAATCCCATATGACTAGTGAAAGACAAATTCCTCAGAGAATCATCATCCAAATGATGCTTGCTAATGGGCTCCATTTCAGAAAACCTCTGGGGTCTACCTAAAAAGGGATCTTTTTCTCAACCAGAAGCTGGCATACGTTGCTTGTACATTATTCAGTATTAAAGCACAGGCCGTATCTATCAACACACCGGCATAGAATGTATAGCAGTACAAAATGAACATAGCTATTGTGTATGTTCAAGACACTTTTTTCACAAACTGTGGTGCAAGGTTTTCATGTCAATCTTTTAACACGCTGCAGTCATGCTTATGTATCTTTAGCAACAACATTTCTGTAGTAGTAATTTCTGTACTTCAAACAAAAAACATAGAAGCTGAGAAAAAAGTAGAAGGACAAACAAGTGAACAGAGAAACTGAAATAAACAAAGCATATGGTTATGAGTCACTGTAAATTCTTAATTAATCTATGTTGACAAAGATTATGGTGACTAAATAGTATGGGTGCGTGAAACTCATGGCAATAGACCTGCATAGCAACCAGTAATAAATAATCTGAATTTTCAACTTCTACAAAAATTAAGGCATTTCCTACATCTGCAAGCTAATGGAAGCACGCTTAAGGTTTGCAGGCAGAACTGTCTGTCTCGCATAACTAGATTCTACCCTGCAGCATACAGGGTGCATCATGCCCTTTCCTAGGCAGCAATGCTGGAAGATTATTGACATCCTTCAATATAGAAGCTACAAAAATGATTTCATGGGTCTCCTTGATTTGCTCTACTCAAGAAATAAATTTGGAGTTTAATTTTCACTGTGAAGAATGACTGAACATGGCCAGCACAAATGTACTCCCCTGTTATAAGAAAAGATACTTCTAAAATAGCTCTGGCAATTAACATAACAAGGGATGAACTCATGATGTCAATTAGAATTTGATGGTTCCCAGGAGATTCTGTCTTTCTTTTAAAAAGTTTCATTTTGTTAACCAGTTAACATATGTTGTAAAATCTCCTTCAGATCTAGAGTTTTTCCTAGCAGCAAGACTTTGATCTCTGTCCTGGATTGTGCCTTTGTTCAAAACCAACATTAGTGTCAATTACTGAGTTCCACTGGGAATGCCTGTAGCCTCTAGAGCATTGCCATTAGCTCAGGGCTTATCAAAATTAAACATACGTAAGGGGAGCAGTATTAAAAACCAATAGCCCAAAGCTCTCTCTGCATTAACATTTTGGATACCACTACATGTTGTATGCTTTTTATGATTAAACTTACATTTTTATTTCCCACTTTCAGCTGTCCCAACTGTTCTCGCTCCCTATAATCTATAACTGGCAAAAATATACCAAAGGTAGACAAAACATCAATTGATAACTCTGATAACCAATAGACTGACTTCCACACAAGTAGGATCTGATGCTATTGATACCAGCTTCACATCATCACGGCACGTCACACAAGAAATGGAACTGAAAAAGGTGTCAAGCCAAATCTTTTACCTGGCTGATGGGTTTTTGCTTTTCCACCAGTGACTGCCGAAATACTAGATCCAGAAGACGAGGCTTCCATTTCTATTGACCTCCTGACTCGCGGAAGTGAAGGATGCCCGACCACAGGCGGACGCTGTGACACTGGGTAGCTTGCTGCAGTTCTCCTCTGACAGATTTGCGCACGCTTTTCAGCCCCATGAATAGATAAACTTATACCTGACAGGAATAAGAATTAGTACTGTTAGATACAAGAGACCAGCATGGAATAACTAAAATATAAAAATTGCCACGGTTTAAAACAGAACTGTATCAGCTTTCTTGAATTTAAAAAAAAAACCCCACAAACCAAACCCCCCTCAAAAACCCCCAAACCCACCCCCCAAAAAAAAGAAAACCATAAAAACATGAATTTACTATGAAAATGAAAACGTGAACATATTTGCTGCCATGCTGCAGACATCAGAGTCAGCCACACTAATATATATTTAAATTAATACACAGTCATCATTTACTGCATTACTAGCCTGCAGGAGGAATTATTTTCTATTCCTTAAAAAACCCCCCCACAGCTCATACAGAACCATGTTAATGAGGTAACTACCACAGAGTTTATTAAACGATCATTTTCTGATTGATGGACTAAAACTTGGCAATAATGGATTCTTTTCTTATGAGCATTCACGAGTGTTAGGAAACACTCGTGTACAAGATGCTACACTTCAGGTGGTTACTAGCTTTTACGGAAAAAACAAAGGTCAGTTTTGAGGAAAACAGTAAAGCTACAAAGCAACAATAATATGACCTTAAGTTTGAAAAACAATGCCACTTTCATCCGTCCTGTGAAACGTTACCTACAACCCTGGAAATTGTCTTTCACACCAAACATTCTCAAATTTGTCACATAGCCAATTTTTAAAAAGAAACTGTGATGAAAAACAGGTTTTACTTTTCCTAAGAAAAAAGCAAAGTTGAAATTTCCTATGTGTCTATCGCACAGTCTTAGAAAGAAATACCGTCTTACAGTAAAAAATGCTGATTCTGATTTTCTTATGTTCACACTGATGCAATTGCTCCAGCTTCATTTCAATTACCCTCAGCATACTCTGGTGAAAACCTTTATACAACCTCTCTTGGAAAACAGAGGTGACTGATAATTCTACGCCACTGTTTTACACTTAATTTAGTTGTGACTTTTACTGCTTTTATCAGCAACCACTCTTTGTTTTAAAAAACAAATTAAAAACCCTAACCAGATATAAACGTGCAAACCGAGAAGCAGATGGAAAAGCAGGCTCTATAAACTGGAAGTGTGGCTATTGTAAGCACTTTGTAAGTTGCAGTCACTCCCAATCATTAGACGTCATTGATTACATTGCTCATTTTTTTGTGGAAGGGGTCCCTCACTGAAATGTCCAAGAATGCCTTAATGACTCTGCTCTTCCAGTTCCACTGAAAGTCAATGTATGTGAACCTCCAGGTCACGGAAGAGGTTTTGAAATCTGAAATCTTAATACATTTCGATCAATAATATACCACCAAAGGGAAGGGAGCTGCCACTTCTGTAGGCAAATTGTGAAAACAGCGGGTTTGTGTGCATAAGGAAAGGCTGTGCAAATTGTTGTCCTTTAACATGGCTTTGTGCCTTTGCAGCCAAAGCTGCACGCTTGCTACCTGACCTTGCTGTGCTTCACCAGAGCTGATCTCCTGCGGGAAGAGTGAAGGGATGAGAACTCTCCTGCAGCAAGTGCTCACACACCTCTGGGTTACATGGCTAATGTAATTGCCAGACATTTCTAAGGACTATTGAAATCACATCTTCTTTAGCCCAGACAGCAAATCCCAGTCACTTCATTCAGTTGATTCATCTTGGGAAAGGCAGCGTAGTTACCCACGTGAGCTGAATGACAGCGAGCGTGCCTGGACAACACGTTTCTTCGACCGTTTTAGCCACACGGCTTAGCCATAAGGGGCTTCAACCAGTGAGAAGCTACGCCCCAGCTGTAAAATGAGCTCTTTATTTCTTGTGCAGTCACTAGAAGCCCTTGATGCTCAAAATATTGTGCAATTATCCCTAAGGTATTAAAAAATTAATGACATTTTTCCCTTTTGCATCACCACTGGTCTTTGTATTGTTTAAAACAACCATCCCTCTGAAGCTTTCAAAGGAGTCAGTAATTATTCTACCAGCCCTAAACATGAACCTGGCACATGCACATACTTACTATCTGGATGGCAGTAAGACGGTGCTTTCATTTGGTCATAAAACGAGCTATCTATTTCAGGAACTGGTTCCAAACATAAACGGACTGCTACATTTCTCTGAGGTTCAAGTAAATTGCTTCTTTGCATTTTGAAAACAGCCTATAAACTGTTGTGCAGCTGTGACTCAGCTTTCTAAACTATCTGTGCAGCACTTTTTTATAGACATCAAAATACAGGATACTGAAGCCAGATCATTATTCCTAAGGACTGCAAAATTTGCAGACTGATCACATTCAGAATTATGTTCAATAAACAGTTTGAGTCTGGTCACATGTAACCTTTTCTTTCTTCCACTAAAGAATAGGGTTACAAAATGATAACACCAAACTGTGTAAGTAATAATGTGCCAGCACTATTGGAAATTTTACAGATTATTCTTTAGACATATTCAAAACTTAAAAGTGCTCAAAAGCTCTCAGAATTTACACTAAAAGCATGTCACCGATATGCCTTCATATATCAAAGTATTCAGGAGTTCTTCACCCCACTCTCCTCGCCACTGTAGCTATTTTCTCCACATAGACAGTCTCTTGACTAGGAGAGTGAATTACTATTTCATGAGAACCAGGTAAAAAAGAAAGATGCATGTGTCCTTATTCAATTACCACTTCAGCTTTTTCCAGAGAGACCAGATCTTGCTTTTCTGTGTACATTTGTTAAACTAGAAGTAAATGTCTGCAAAAATGTAAGACACTAATATTGCAGTAAGCTGTGGTATTATCGTGTTTCCATGTGCGCAAAAGTCCTTTTAAAAGACATACTGGCAGTTGAAAATACACCTCAGATAATAAGCAAAAAAGCAGAGACAAAGAGAAGGGGAATCAGAAGTAGAAAAGCCATTGGGAACTGCGTGAAGCTTATGGGAGATGAAAACCTGGTAAAGTATTGGCACTAAGCAGACTAAACTCCTATTCTTCTAGCAAATAACCCACACTGCTGATGAATCCTGGGCTTTGTGGGTCAGAGATGTGAGAAAAACAGTGCAGAAATCTCTGAGGAGTAGATGTTAAAGTTGACATCAATTACTTTTTGCAGTGTGGCAATACCCACACAAGACACCTAGAAAGACAGACAAGTTCCCCAGCAGTACACTGCAGACTAGGTCTTCAACTCACTATGTTTGGTGGAGTTTTTTCTCCTGCCTTCAGACTTAGCTGTGTAGTTGCTGACACCAAAATCCCGGTGCCATTGCACGCCTGACTACACAGCCGCTGACTGTACCTGTCCCTGCAGTATGGTCATTTTTAAGTGAGCTTGGGAGCCTCAGTAGCTGTGTATGACCACACCGGCATGCTCTGACAGGCAGTATAGATGCTACAGAAGCAGGAGTGTCTCCTCTCTCTCCCTCTGGCTTAATACAATGGCTCACGAGCACCATTTCGACTCAGGGCTGCAAGGCAAATGCAAGTGAAAGGCTTAAATACTGGTCGGTGATGACAGCCAACTCTTTACTTTGGTGGGCTGGCTTCTGGACAGGGCTCAGCCATCTGCACCTGGCAGGCTGCAAACCACGTATTTAAGAGCAGAAAGTAAAAGTTCAGTGTTTTGAAGCTGGACGAGATTTGAGCCTTCAAGTATTACATGTACCTCTCACCTCTTTTCCTTTCCTGCATGCAGCAAAAAATCCTTCTCTGTATTTTCAAATATTCACAGGCCTTTATCTTCCTTACCTATATTACTAACTTTTTTCTCATACAAGCTTCTTGTCTCCATGAGCTGCTCTGCTTGCTGCCCTTTTGTTCTCCTCTGATGCCTCTGTTGGAGCTCACACATTCATGTGAGAGAAGCACCCTCGCTCCTTTCCTACCACACATCTCGGCTGTGCAGTTTGCCAGCAAGGAAGAGCAGCCTCCATCCTGTTTCGGGCTAACTTTCATTGCTCCCAGCTACGTCTTTTTATTGTAATTTTTTCCAAAGCAGCATTTCTTTTACATTGAGCATATTCTGCCTCTTATAAAGCAGTAGTATCCTCATGACACTAAGGAATTTATAATGTTCCAGATAAAACCTGCATATGAGAACAGTAAAAGTGGAGAATTAAAGTACGTCCAAGTCAGGAAGCAATAAAATCAAATATAAAGAAGAAGAAGGAGGGAGAAATTACTGAAAGTAAAAAACACTACAATGTGGCTGCATGCAAAGTTTTATGTGACAGTGATACAGAGATTTGTCGGCTCATCAGACGCTACACGGACAGCAACCACATCCTGCGCTACTCAGAAGTCACTCTGCCAAAGCATCTGATGGGGCATCTGTTTCGGTCACGTCTTGGCCCTGGCCAGCAGGTGGTGTGCACCACGCACCCCTGCACGAAGCCGCAGCTGCACCTCTGCATGGAGCCACACACCCGGACCCAACGGACCTCATCCAGCACATCTGCGCAATTCAACCGAGCACAGCGCAGCGGCACCGGCAGAGATGGCTCTAGCACCAGAACCAGGGTCAGCAAGGCACTGCATCCAAATTATGCTGTGCGGGGACTGCGATGCCCTTCCACCTGCAGAGTTATCGCCCCATAGTGACTGTCAGGTTTGGGTCAGCCCCAGTTTGGTTCCATCCTGTACCACTTTGGGGTACGGACATATATATACAGGTCCCTTCAGGATTCATCCGTCTCTAGCCAGAGTTAATATGAACTTGAGTAAGCAATAATAATGCAATGCAGAATTACAAAGCTGTATAAACAATCCATTAGCTAGCAGTGCTTAATTACCCTCAAGTGCCCTGCCCCGCTCAGTAGACCTTCTCCAGGATAACAAACTGCTGCTGGCAGGTGCAGTAAGTCCTTTCAGTTTGGAATCATTAGAGTGTCAATGCTCATGCTGGAGTCAAATCACTCCAGCTATTTCTCTCTTTTACATGGGTCTGCCTTTCTGTTTCAGCCCTATGCGGGTGAAGCACAGGAGCAAACTGAGGTGACCCTTTCTTCAAGGCCCTTTTCAGAGCAGAGCAAGTGCAGGGGAGCACAGAGCAAGAAGCAAGGAAGAAAATCTCAGCTGAAGCATCATGTAGGACCACAAGAAGTAAAGCAGCTCTGGAAAGCCTGCAGTCATCAAGGCACAGATAAGTAAGGTCATAAGGAAGCACTTTGGAAGCACGGGCAGAGAGCAGAAAATGAGGCTTTAAGGTGCAGTATATAAATGGGCAAATTACATATTTAGTTCCCTTTAACTTTTACACCCAGGAAAGGGGAAAGTGAGCTAATTTGTCCACCTTAAAAACCTAAGCACCCTTCCTCACCTTGTGCAAATTGCCACATTTCCCATTAAAGTCAATGATGCTCTGCAGACAGGTTCAGCTTTTTCACATTTTGAAGCTAGCCTTGATAAGGAGGAGCTCAGAAAGGGCAAGGAACTAAAAAGGTTTCTCATGCAAACCCAGTTTCAGCTGACTCAACAGAGACAGCTATGTTTGATGCCATGATGGGGGTTGACCCTGTCTGCAGGCCAGGTGCCCACCAAAACCGCTCTGTCACTACCCTCCTCAGATGGACAGGGCAGAGAAAATATGATGAAAGGCTCATGGGTTGAGATAACGGCAGTGAGAGATCATTCACCAATTACTGTCACAGGCAAACAAGACTTGACTTGGGGAAAAATTAATTTAATTTATTACCAGAGCAGGACAATGAGAAATAATAGGGGGGGGAAAAAATGTCTTAATACCCCTCCCCCCATCCCTCCCTTCTGAGGCTCAACTTCACTGCTGATTCCTCTACCTCCTCCCTTGAGCAGAAGAGGGGGACAGGGAATGGGGGTTGTGGTCAGTTCACCACACGTTGTCTCTGCTGCTCCTTCCTCTTCAGGGGGAGCACTTCCCCTGCTCCAGCATGGCGTCCCTCTCATGGGGGACAGTCCTCCACCAACTTCTCCATTGTGAATCCTTCCCATGGGCTACAGTTCTTTACAAACTGCTCCAGCATGGGTCCCTTCCATGGAGTTCAGACCTTCAGGAGCAGACTGCTCCAGTGTGGGTCCCCCACAGGGTCACAAGTCCTGCCAGCAAACCTGCTCCAATGTGGGCTCCTCTCTCCATGGGGCCATAGGTCCTGCCAAGAGCCTGCTCCAGCATGGGCTTCCCACAGGGTCACAGCCTCCTTCAGCTGTCTCCACCTGGTCCAGTGTGCGTTCCTCCATGGGCTGCAGGTGGAATCTCTATCCCCCATCATCCTTCCTCCATGGGCTGCATGGGGACAGCCTGCCTTACCATGGTCTTCTCCTTGGGCTGCAGGGGAATCTCTGCTCTGGTGCCTGGAACATCTCCTGCCCCTCCTTCTTCACTGACCTTTAGTGTTTGCAGAGTCTTCTTCTCACACATTCTCACTCCTCTCTTCTGGTTGCTCTTCCACAGCATTTTTTTTCCCCTTATTAACTATGTCATCCCAGAGACGCTACCACTGTCACTGCTGGGCTCGGCCTTGGCCAGTGGCAGGTCCGTCTTGCAGCTGACTGGCATTGGCTCTGTTGGACACTGGGGAAGCTTCTAGCAGCTTATTACATAAACCATCCCTGTAGCCACGTGCAACCAAAACCTTGCCATGCAAACCCAATACAGATGAACTCTTCTGCTTGCTCTGAATCCTAGATGGAAATGAATGAGCATGAGAGAAAAATTTCCCTGCTGCCATCTGTACACATGCCTGAAAGCACAGTCTACAGGCAGTTCCCTTTTCTTCCCCACCCTATGCCCTAGTTCTATAACAAATACACCTAGAAAAGCATGGCTGTCTTTCTCTGCTCCTCGGGGAAAAATGGTACAACAGTATTAGGATTTCCGCATTAGATTAAATAATTTTTCAGAAGTTTAAATATCATGTCTCTAACACAGCATCAAGTCCCTTGCCATTGGTAACAAATGATCCATGAAGTCATATCTAAGCCCAGATTATGCTTCAAGTATAGCTTTGAAAATGTTGAAACACTTCTGACTACATCAGATGGGTAAAAAAAATAATAATAAAAAAAGAATCCATGCAACTGAAAACCTTTAAATAAGCAAACAAAAAAGCTACTGGTTACAGAACTTCCCTGGAACTGGACTGGCTGGAGAGAAAGACCTACACTGTGCATCTTGACAAAGTTACATGCGTTCAGTTTTCTAAGGCTTTGCATGGTCTTCGTCCCTCCCTCCCTCCCAAATATTGGAGGGATGATATGGATTTCAAGATGCACAGTAGTTTCAGACACTGTTCCTTAAAAGTTACTTTTTTTCCCATTTTCTATAAAAAATTTTGTCCATCTGGCTTCTGAATTTAAACAAATTTTAGCATATATACTTTTCCATGGAAAGAAATCACCAAGCTTAAATAGACAGTCTGTGAAGGAATAGCTCTTTTTCTTTGGCTGACACATCATCCCCGAAGTCTTGTATTGAAAGAGGTCATGAATGACCACTTCCGTTTACCTCTCTGTTCCACTCATGATATTGCAGAGCTCTATCATATCCCCTCTCCATTGTCTCTATTCCCAAGCTCAGGAGACCTGGTTTACACTGTTGCTCCTCATCAACAAGCTTTTGCATACCTCTAGTCATCCCTGGTCATTCCTTCCATGTTCCTTTCCATTTTCAAGAAACAAAGACCTGAAAGGCACATTAAGGAAGTTTCAAGAAGAAGCACCAGAAATGCCCATGATGTTCAATCTGTGCCTTCAACGAGGATTTAAACAGTGGCACAGTGGTATTTCTGGTTTTGTTCTTCCCTTTGTAATTTCACTTTCCCCAAGATACTCGTAGATGGGCTCTGCCCCCTTGTCACATGTGCCAGCTCTTCAGGCAATTTTCTAGTGAATCAGGGATCTCCCTCCTAAACCACCTGTTTGAGGTCCCTATGTCAAGCAAATGCTGCAGGAACCAATGATGCAACATACAGATGAGAGAAATAAAGCAGTATTTTTCACTTCAGTTGCTTTCCAGGTCTTGTATGTATCACTTCTGTAAGAGCATCACTGTACAGCCCTTTTGTAACAGTGAAACGGATCTTCACAAAGGTGTACTACTTGTCGCTGCATTTATTTATTTATTTTTTTCAATTACTCTTTTCCAGTGGGAGGAGGGTAGCATCATCCCACACCTGCCAGTCACTGGTGTTATTAGGATCTGCATGTTGAACTGTGATCAAAGCCATGTCTGAACTAGAACCAGGGCTCCATGAAGAAGGGGCTTGTGTACACGGTAGGTTTATGCAGCTATATCTGCATGGATTTAGAAACAAACAGTTCAAGAGCCGCAGACTCCAGGGGGACATAAGTTTACACTTGCAAATGTGCCTTAAGCCAGAATAGCTTACACCCCCCTACAGAAGTGGCTACATTACCTGTGACATAACTGCATCCAGAGCCAGTGTTAATTTAAGTCTGTCAAAGTCTTAATGAATAAAAAGATCAGGCTTACCTTAGGCCCACCCAAGGGTTGCTTTTATAGCCCAGAATGTGGTTTATTAAATTATGACAAGCTAGCATTCAACAGTGATTACCTAGCATGACTGAAAAACCGTAGTGCTCAAAGAGATGCAAGATAACAATGTGAAGTCGTGAAAATGTCTTGGAGAGAGTCATACTAGTCCTACCTTAATGGTCTGCATGACAGTCTGAAAAACCACTTGTCTGCCTTAGGCATGAATGAAGAGAAAAGCTTAGCTAAGTGAATATAAAGCTCTCTTTGGTTGCCGTTGATTTATTGGCGATTGTCACAGGCATGTTGCAGGACCACGGTGCCTAACGCAAGGTGCTGCCTACTGTCGTGTGAGCCCAGGTGGATAAATGGAACTTTCTTCCCCAAGGTGCCTAATTTGATTAATTTACAAGTCTTGTAATTTTATGTCTGCCTAACAATTCATTATTTAGTTCCTTTTACGAAAGAAAACACCCTGTATAGGCATATATGCTGCTATATTTTGTAGGCTACTGGGATAAATCCCTATCAATTCCATACACAATATTCCCCCCTTCAGTTTGCCCATCAAGATGCGATCAGTGTTTAGTCACCATCCCAGCTGGCTGAATTCTTACTGGGGTTGCCTGTATTTTTGTTGTGTCTATTATTTTTCTCTTTTTGTTTGTTTTAGCATTTACTTTGATTTACTTTATTGTTACAACTGCACTTTTAATAGTATTAGAATGGCATGCATCCTGAAGAGTAATTTGAAAAAACAAAAATAATTAAAAGGTTCCTTTGCTTGCCCCAGTATGAAAATAGCTGTGAGAAAGAACACCTTATCATGAAATCTGATAAACATAACAGAAATCAAAACCTGAGGCTGATAAAACATTTTTTTGGTAGAATTCCAATTTGTTGGGAAAAAAAATTATCCCAAAATCAAGAATTGCCATTAAAAATTGTTTAGAAAATAAACCTGACCTTATCTGGACTGGAATATCCTGGATTTTTATTTTGTAATGACTTGACACTTTGAAAAATGTAATCTAACATATCAAATAGAATACAAATTCTCAATTAGAATACCAGTTGCCTCTGAGCAAGCCAAAAAACAATTATCATTTCAATTACTGAAACACCATCTGTAATATCAATCATCAATTAATGTTACTGTAATATAAAAATAGCAAGAAATAATTCTAAACATAAAAAATAAAGTCATAAAGTAAAACATTTCAAATTAACAAAACAGAAGAGAGTGTAAACAATAAGTCCAACTAAGATGAAATATTTCAACTTTCCAAAAGCAAATTCTGATAGAAGTATTTAAAGCATTATGTTGAAAAATGCCTTCAGAAAGTGCTTAAAAGAGATTTGAAGGGAAAAAATTTGCAAGAATATTACAATTTCTGTGCATTGGATATTCTAGCTTTTGACTCACCATCTTTATAAGCAAGTGGAATATACTTGCACTAGAATCAATGTAGGTTCACGCAAAACCCGGTAGATTCATATTTCATTTTCTGTCACAACAAATAACATCATGTCAACACTTCTTTCTTTGAGGCAATATTTATTTCTTATGATTTTGGTTTTTTTTAAAGACTTGATCTGTCATCTTAAGTGGCACTTACTGATTTGGAAACTATGCAGTAATTCTTGTCTTATTCATTTTACTATACGTGCACAGCATTTACTAGCCAAAAATAGAACACCGAGATGATTTAAAACTTACTTTCACTTGTGTTAAGCACAGCATTCAAAATTGTTTTCTTTCTTAACAACTAGCTATAACTTTGATTTTCCAAATCAAGAGCATTCTCATTAAACCTGTCTGCACTGATTTTGAGCCTTTTGCCCATATGCATACGGTAACAGGTAACTGCACACACAGCAGGGATACATAGCACAAACATCAGGGAAAACTGCAACGCTCAGTGAAACAAAGCACCAACTCAAGTTCCAGACACTTTTTACTGAAAGCATGGCCAAAGCATGAAGCGAACCACTAGCCATGCAGATACATTTTGAGTGTAGGTAGATTTAAAAGCAGGGAATTCTTTTTTTTTTTTTTTTACATCTTAATGTGCTGCCTGAATGTCAACTACTACATTTCAAATACCACAAGTCTCGTTGTATCTCATTTAATCGGATATTCTCTATAACGCAGAACAGTGCAATCAATCTGAGACATCATCTGTGGACCAGGAAAAAACCTAGGAGACTTCACAGATGGGAAAAAAGATGGCTGGGGATATGTCTGAATGTGTCTGCCTCAACAGCACAGACAGTAATGATTTTCAGCACAGCAACTAGGCTTAATTTAACTTTCAGGGGAAGTTTCAGGCTCGCCATCGGTAGTCTCACACTGCCCCAGTGCCAGGCCAGCTCTCCAGGGAACACCTGCAAGCAGCAGGTCGGTCAAACGTACACCCCTGCCTTCACTCAGCCTCTGCCCCAGCTACGGGGTCTTTTACAGCCTTGACATCAAAATGCTCTCTGCCTACAGATAGTATTATTAACCACCAGCTGACTTTTACTTTGATGATAATTTTAATTGTCCAGCTCCCAGCTCCACACAGGGCCAGCCCAATCAGAGCAGATGACTGAGAGTGTCGCCCAGACACTTCTTGAACTCGGCCAAGCTCAGTGCTGTGACCACTTCCCTGGGGAGCCTGTTCCAGTGCCCGACCACCCTCTTGGTGAAGAATCTTTTCATGATGTCCAACCTA
The DNA here is from genome assembly GCA_013399095.1 of Psophia crepitans. Taxonomy (NCBI): domain Eukaryota; kingdom Metazoa; phylum Chordata; class Aves; order Gruiformes; family Psophiidae; genus Psophia; species Psophia crepitans. The sequence goes on along the minus strand of VWZZ01004205.1, from coordinate 725,533 downwards.
AACCTCCCCTGTCGCAGTTTCCTGCCGTTCCCTCGGGTTCTATTGCTGGTCACCAGAGGGAGGTTTACTTTTAAAGTAAACATCCATCTGTCCAGATGCACGTCTGGCTTAAACAGGTCAGATGTGTTGGGTCAAGTCCAATGCCTAAGAGGATTTTTGCCCTCCAAAATGAGTGTCCATTGTGGACATAGAGGCTGCTCCTGCAGCCCAATACCTATGGGCATGTCCCAGGCCCCAGCACCTCCCATGTCCAGGGTCTGACACTGGAGCCCTCCTGGTGAAGAGGCTCTTGCACAGGCTGGAAGGACGTGCTGTGGTATGCTCTGGCAGTGCCTGGATGAGTGTAGCTCTGCAAGGAAGAAGCACTAGCCTCTACAGCCACGCTTGCTGAAATACCTAAGTCTGCTGTCATCCTATTCTATGGAAAAGACGTGTTAGCAAGGGCCAGTTGTACCAGAAAATTTGAGGCATGTGTACTACTTGTCTTTTTGTGCATCATTACTTCCCAGCACACTCTCTCTTGGCAAGTAATGCTTTTGGTTGTAATCAAGCCTGTGGTGCCAAGCTTTCTAAATGGTCATAAAGTGAGGGCAATCCCCAGAGGAGAAGGCAGCTGTAGTGTGCAGCAGATGCCAGTGAAAATCTGTGTTCATCTGTCACCTCATCTTTCTGGCAAGACTCCAAGCAATTAACAATAACAAGATGCTATTGAAAAAAATATGTAAACCTGCCATGTTCATACATACATTCCTCATAGGGATCCATTTGATCGTTCTCAACTTATCCTGATCTGGACTGAACAAAGCACACAGGTCTTGCTTATTTCACTTCTAAGCTAGATTGTATTTCTGATGAAAGACCAATAAACTCTGAAAGACAACAGTAATCACATAATGGTGTCTGAATTTGGCAGATCAGTACACAGAGACGGAAAGAAGCACTCTACTGGTCAATACCTTTTTAATTTCTTGAGCTCTTTATAGCAGAATCAGAAGAAACGGTAGAAGGTAATAAAAACGCAGTAACTACATTGTAGGACGTGAGGTCTGTAACATCCAGATTAGTTTTTGTAAAAGGCAGTCCATGCTCTAACTCATTCACTGAGTAACAGCTTTATTCAAGGGCAAGGTCCACTGTTCTTCCATATGTAAATAATTCTCTGATACATTACATGTATTGGAAAGACATGTAAAGTATGTGAGATAGACTTTAAGCTGTGTTTTATGCACTATGTAAAACACTGCATGTTAGTTGGATGTTCCTAAAGGTTAAGGGGAGGCACAGAAGAGTCACAAATTTCTTTGAATCCACCTAAATCAACTTGATTATAGAAAGAACCTATAAAAAGAAAAAAGTGCCTAAATTTAGGTCCTGTGACTGACGTCTTCTCAATGAAAGGTCGTTCACAAATACTCTCATAAAACTCTTCCTTTCTTCACATATACCTCTGACACTCGATGTCTCATTACTGTTCATTCATTTTCAAAACCATGAATAGAAAGTAAAAAAAAAATAATTAAAAAATCAAAATGCATATGTAACAAATATTGCAAATATTTGTAAGTTGTATTTGTAAGTATTGCAAATGTATTTAAAGTTATATTTGTAAGAACATTCCAGTCTGAGAATGATGCTGAATTTGTTCTGAATATCACAGGAGTTTTGAGGATTCAGAACAACCAGACAGTTAAGGAAGAGAGACTCTTCACAGACATGATTTTGCCCAGAGCCAAGAACACGCAGTTCAACAGATGTGTAGAACACAATCTTCATTAACAATTTCTAAACTGAAATTTCATCACCAAAACTGCCCATACAGTCCTGAAACTTGTTAGTGGTGATTCTGAGATGAGCTTAACTTGTCATTACATAGAACTGTCTTGGAGCAATACACAACATCTAAACAATTAACGATGTTTGTGTACTCTGCTCCTATGATGGTATACCATCCACAGAGAGGAAACTCAAATACAGGAGCAGCAGTGTATTGAGAAACCAAGAGAACAGTAAAGTCTATTAGTAGGGCACTTAAAAGTACTGACAGCCTAGTCAGTGAAAAAACAAACAAACAAAAAAAAAAAGTCAAAGCCTTCCAAATGTAAAGTCCTTTTTTGTTTTAAAAAACCAACAAAAACAAACAAAAAACCACCACTCCCTCAAAAAAAAACCTCAAACAAACAAACAAACAAAACCCCATAAAGCAAAACAAACAAAAAAAAACCCCAAAGCCACACATAACCCCCAAAGATAAAATCAACCAACCAACATACCCACCTCATTCCTTCCTCAGGTGAATGTCTGGTTAGACATAACTACATAAAGCTGTCTCTATACTCCCTGGAAGAAAGAGCAACAGGTACTTCTTCATATGAGATCTAAGCCCCAGAATCAAAATGGCACCAAAAACCATGGGTCCCACTGAATTCATCTCTTCCTTCTAATCCTTTACGAACACAAGCCTAAATCCTGAAAAGGCTGGGTCTAGAGATAATGTTCTTGTTAAATTTCTACGAGGAGCTAACCACCAACCAGAAACATTTTTCTCATCTGCAAAGCAATATGATCCGCTTACACAAGGCTATTAATGGATCACGGCAGTCATAATTACAACTGCACAAAGAGCAATCTGGAAATAGATTTCCAAAGATGATTTTAATGCCTCAATCAATAAAGTATATTATGTGCCTAGGAGTGAAAGAAGTAGATGAGTTAGAATTGGAGTGGATGAAGGTTTGTGAGACAATGAACATTAGATAAGAATATAATCTGTTAGAGAGTATTTCCACTCTGTTCCTGATAATGTTCATGATATTTTCAGTCTCCTTATGTGACGATCTCCTTGTTGAAAATTGGGCATGGCCTTCATTTTTTGGCTACTGACAATACCTCCTTCACTGATCAAACCGTGGCAAGGAAACAATTGTTACACTCTCTCCCTTTTTCATAGACTGCTGGGTTTTGGTTTTGTTCCTGCATTTGCAGCTGTCAAACTTATTTTTCTCATAATAAATTTTTCAATTATGGGTCACCCTCTGGACTTTTAAAAAAATAAATCTAAACTAATCAAGACAAAGAAAATTTCATAATCAACAATACTGAGCCTTTCTTCATTTTTCTTCTCAGCTTTTCCAGTTAACAATCCATTTTATAGGTAAATACATCAGAAGCTAAATATTAGATCAAATACAATGATGACTCATAAGAGTTCATAAGTTCTAAAAATTGCTGTCCAAATGTGCTCAAAATACTTGGCGCTCCTATCAGTTCCATAGCTGCTTTTTCCTTCTTAGAATTTAATGGTATATGTCAAAATGTTTTACATATTATCTTCAATTAAAAAAAAAAGTCTCAAAGCAGTTACTTTAATCCAATCTCTGAACATCTGTGATTTACAATTCAGGGATTATTCTCCCTGAAACTAAATTCACATTCAGTGAATACAAAGACCATAAACGTTCTTAATTCATGCGAAGTGATAATTCCCTGACTGCTTTCTTTCTGATTTATACAAGTGCAAGAGATGATAAATGTATAAAACAAAGTTCCTTTCTTCCTCTTATTGTACTACGCCACAGCTCATGACTTTTCCCTAATTTAAAAACTACAATTATTACTTCTGATGTGTGAAGTCTACTGTTCGTCCTCTCTATCAAAATTAACGTGTATTGTCTGTAAGAACACAACAATGAAGATGCACCTTTGACAGCTGCAAATCCCAAATCCAACTTTCTCAGTAAAAAGACAATGTAGTACATTGTGCTATGTGCTGATAGATGGTATGAGAAATATTTTGACCTAGCTACAACCCCGTCTATCAGAAGCGTTGGGGAAGGAAAACATCTGACAACCTGCATAAGGTCAATCCTTTAGCCAATTTTTCAGAAACTTGGTCGTGGTAATTCACAACAGTCGCTTCTTTTTTTGAAAGATTCTTGTTCAACTTGCAATCACTTGGCATGACCTGCTATCAGCTTTCTTGCAGACACAATCCCACGCCTCAGTGGTATTTTGTAAACGTACTGCTTGTGGAGCTGCTCGCTGACCAAACACCTTGTCAAGCTTTCGGCTGACTTTGGAATTTAAAATAAAGTTCTTGACAGGGCCCTGTACACATGAGAAAAAACAGCTTTTCAGATCACACTGATCCTATCCTCCAATACAAAAGCACGAAAGGCAATCTTTCACATGAAATAAAAATATAACTGCATGATGGCAGAGACATCTCAAAAGAACACACACTTCAGATAACTGTTACTAACTTTACTGCTAACTTTGCTCTAAAAGTTAAACTTTTCTAAAGATGTTACATAACATGAATAATTCAGTAATTGAGCTTATTTTTAACTGTGTTAACTTTTAATTGAACTACTGAGGTACTGAACTTAAGGCTGTTGCCTTTAAATGACTCGTTACAGTAATAAAATAAATTTTTAAAAGCCTTTCCAAAACTTTCCCCTGCTTACAGGTGCTTTATAATCTGTTTCTTCCAGATACGCACTCCACTGAGAAGTAGTTCTGGAGCGCTGGCAGCATCACCCAGCCCTACTTCCAGCAGAACCAGCTTGCTGTCTCCAAGCTGGGGACAAGACCAGTGAAATACAAATGAACTGTGGCCATACAGCTAAATAAAAGCAGGTGGTGAGATCATGGCTGAAGCACACCATGCCCGCTCCAGACGTCAGTGGTGCAGCTCAACCGGCCACCCGTGGGCAGTTCAACACCTCACAATTACAGTCACAGATGGTGTGAAGGGAGAAAAGGAAAGTCCTCTACTGACCTGACCCTCCTGTCCCCTACATGTAGTGCGGGAACACTCCTCCCCCACACCCTGATACACATTTGAATCATTACATTCAGTCTCAGTGGAGCCAACTGGAATGTTTTAGCAGAATGTTTTCCATGGTATTTTTGCAATTTGATTAAAAGCGGCTGTCTCTTGACAGTCCATCAGCATCCCTACCACCCTCTGAAATCTGCACAGAGACTGAGGTTTTCTGTCTGTAAGCTCCTTCTCCCAGTCTCACACCTCCTTTGGACATAGAAAATTTCATCCTAGAATGCTCTTAGTTTGGTGATTTCAGAATGAAACACCAGAGTTCCCATTTCAGGGAAAATGTCAAGACTGCATCGGATAGATGATACCTTCACTGGGGAATTTCCAGTGGGAAAAGAAATTCCATGTTTCTTGGATCTAATACACACAAATAATAGAGTAGAAAATAATCCATACTGAAAGTACTGAAAGAAATCAGAGGACCACAGACATGAGTACTACAGTTACATTTCACTGATCTGTAGTGTGACAGGGATTTTCTTCTAACACATGAGCTACTTGTTTTCTCCCCCTCTGTTTTGTTACCTCACTTTTTTTTTTTTAATTTAAAATACGTATAACCCACTAAGATTCTGAATATGCATGAAAAGGCAGCCCAGAACCAGGAAAACAGAGAAATATTTTTTTTAAGCATGAGAGAAACACTGGCAAATTGTTAACTATAAATTCACCTAGATGACATCTAGTGATATCACAAGTATTACCGTCAGGCTCTATCTAGTTCTCCAAGTCTATTTTAAGCCAGCATTGTGATGAGATAAGTTAGCATGCAGCATCCTTAAAAAAAACATCATCAGGGTCATGTAACTTTTCTGCATATAAAAGTCCTTCTAACTGATCCTGGTAAAATCTTATATTCTCTGGGAACATTGTTAGAAGCTGTAAAAACTCACCTTTCTCTCAGACAAGCATGCTTCCTAAAGGCAACTTTCTATGTTTGGAAATTCACTGTAAAGGTTGCCATGGTGATTAATTTTAAAAGTGAAATTCTCCCCTTTTAAAGTTTTTTCTTTAAAGAAGAAATGCTCTGTACTAGGGCCCAGTCCTCAGCATGGCAAACGGGAATGAAAATCCCATCTTAATCTTGAAGATTAAAGGTGTCGTGGTTTTACTCCAGCCGGCAGCTGGGCACCACGTAGATGCTCGCCCCGTCCCCCTCATCAGAAAGGGGGAGAGAATCAGAAGAGTGAAAGTGAGAAAACTCGTGGGTTCAGGTACAAGAGTTTAACAAGTGAAGCAAAAGCCGCTTGCACAAGCAAAGCAAAACCAGCAATTCATTCCCCACTGCCCACGGCAGGCAGGGGTTCAGCCATCCCCAGGACAGCAGGGCTCTGTCACGCGTAATGGTGACTTGGGAAGACAAACGCCATCACTCTGAACGCCGCTGTCCCCCCCTTCCTCTTCCTCCCAAGCCCCTTATAAATGGAGCATGACGCCATACGGTATGGAATATCCCTTTGGTCAGTTGGGGTCGGCTGTCCTGTCTGTCCCCTCCCAACTCCCCGCACACCCCCAGCCATCCCGCCGGCGGGGCGGTGCGAGAAGCTGAAAAGGCCTTGGCTCTGTGTGAGCATCGCTCAGCAACAGCAAAAACATCTCTGCACTATCAGCGCTGCTTCCAGCACAAATCCAACACACAGCCCCATAGTGGCTACTGTGAAGAAAATGAACTCTCTCTCAGCTGAAACCAGGACAAAAGGACAGAGCCTCTGCGCAGCTGAAACGTCAGTGGAGACGTTTTCAGAAAAAAATATTTGAAGTATCAATTTTTACCTAAAAATGAAATCCATAGGAGAAAGAATTGAGGGACAAAAGCAACAACTTCCAGTGGACAGCCTGCAGCCAGCAGGCCAGGTTATACTGCTGAAAGTAAGGAAGAAAGGTAAGAAGGGAATGGTAGTGGTAGCTGGAACTCAATCGAAAAAACAGTAAAGCAGACTCAGCTGAGATGGTGTCATCATGTGGCAAGAGAGACATGAGAACTGCATCCCCAAAGAAAGAGTCTAGAAGCCAAAGGTCACTAATGAACAGCTTTTTACCTAAGGCATCTTCAGTTTTCTTTCCATGGCTCAAGACAGTTTCACATGGATGTCTCCATCTATTGACTTCTCCTCTGCACTATGCTGTGCAGAGCTACATTAAACCTCAGCTTTCCACACAACTGAGTTAGCTGCTAGGGAGCAGACAAATGCACAGCTCTGTTCCTGCAGTGAGAGATGGAAAAGTACCGTTTCTTCTCTAAAAAACATACAATGTTCACATTACGTCATGCAACTTGTCACTGCATAAGCTGTCACTGCAGAAATAATTGCAAGTGTTGTGCCAGTTTGATACCCAGGCAGCTTAGGACTTATTCACATAAAGATCACGGTACTGCGAGACAGCTGCATTATTCATTATATGTTTAATATTTCATCTCTCTAGACAGAAGTATCTGTACAAGCACAATTAAAAAGTCTGACGTAGATAGAGTTGATTTTAATACAATCTAACAAATTTGTTTCAGAGACCTGCTTGACCTTTAAGCTCTAAGGTATAAATGGAGAGACGGAAAAACGTGCTGAGACTCCAGCATCTGGGCGTCATGCATTTTGCCTTAAATAACTGCCCAAGAAAGACTCTTTACTTGATCTACTACCACACCAGTCATGTTAACTACAAGATGTTCTAGGTTATATAAAATTATTTTAAGTTAAACTGACAAGGTCATGATGACAATGTAAGAAAACACCTTTTTAAAAATGGCAGAACACACAAACAGTTACTACTGCTGCTCTGTCATTACCATAAAGTTTAATAAATCCATATGCTTTGCACTAACCCATTAGGACTTTCTAAGGGAAAGACTGTTACCTGTGTGGCATCAGAGTTACAGGAATGAATGCAAGGAAAGTTGGGTAGGAAATAGCATCTCATGCCCCAGCCCTCAGAGCAGCAATGCTGCTCCTGCATTACTGGTCCCCACACCTTTCTGCTTCCTATCACAGGGAAGGATCACACCTACCAGCAACTGCCTGCTCCCTAAAAAAAGTATAGTTTTATTTCAACGTACAGGAGGTCCCACCAAACTGTATTTCACAGCACACGGTTTAAACAACATTTGCTGAGCAAGAAGAAAACTCAAGTCCAATGTGCAAACAGCTAAACTGGTACAAGCATTTCAAGGTTGTTATCTATGTCATCAATGGGTAAGTTCATTCTTTTACATAGTAATTTCTATAGAGAAAGTAAATCAATGAAATTACAACTATTCCCATCTTCAGACTTGAATAAGAGTCTTTTAAGAAACACAGGAGACCAACCACACTCAGAAACACAAACTTAGGGCTTCCTAAATCTCAATAGAGGTTGATAGTTTCCAGTGTTCCTCTACTTTTTTTGGAAATAAGCCCAGGAGTCTTGAAGATTTTTTTAGGACAGTTAAGAAAAAACAGCATTTGCTGTTTTGTCAGTCCTGGGAGAGGTGGCAAGGCAAAGATCAGACATAACAAAACAACTTCACCCGTAGTGCTATCTTCTTACTGCGACTTCCATCAGAGATTTTGCTCCTAGCCTTGAAATCATGCACATTGCTTTCAACTCAATGAAAAAAATAATAATACACAAACATGTTTTCAAAAGGTCATTTCAGGAGTGCACATTCACACAACAGAATGAAAGCTACAGATTTAGCAAGCATAAGACTTCTAAATTCTACAAAGATCCAGAAACAAAAAGGTTGAGGTCTGTGAAAACCAGGCAGGAGTTTGAAATAGTAACTCCTTCAAATTGCAAGAGGTGAAACATTCTCAGAAGTTGCTTGCCTGAAAAAGCACATTGGTCTGTTTTCTTCTTGATGAAGATTATATTTGTACCAGGAAGTCCCAGAAGAGCTTTTCAGAGAGATCATCTGCAACACCATGCTGCTAGCATCATATGCTTTTAAACTCCAGACATGCACAGTACCCTTGCTGAGATCAGAACTTGTGGAACTGAGATAGAAACACCAAAAGGGAGATAAAGGACTCCAGCCAGTACTCAGCTTTGCTACTCATCACGAAAGACCAACTTCTGCGTTCTTGATTTAGCTTTATTTAAAGATACAAATGTTTATACCAAAATTGAAAAGCAGAGTATGTCACTGGAAGAGGCCAAGGTGAGATGGCGAGAGGCATTATGCATTGCTAGCATTCCTCCACAACCACTTTCAGTGGTCTAAGAACCCATTCAGCCTTTGCCTGCTGCTTCCTAATACAAAGGTCAAACTCCACCTGGGGGCCAAGAAGTTTCTGGAGGTCTCCATGCAGCACCTTTTAGCTCAGAGCAAAGCTGAGAATGACCAGAGCTACACTGCTTCATGACATGTCTTTGAAAGCTGAGACTAATTTTGTGCTCAGCAGTAAGCTAATCTAAGAACAGTAGTGAAGCATCATTCACATCCTTTGTACCTTTTATCTTTCCTTTTCTCTATGTTGCCTTTCCTTTGACTAGCATTTTGCTTAGGCTATGACTGGCTTCTCATTTACTCACCTTAAGAAGCAGCTGTTCTGCAACTGGCTGAAGTGGACTCTTTGTGAATTGCTTTGGAAACACCACTGCCTAGAAGGGATATAAGGAAGGTGGGAACTAGTCCAAATACTGGTCAATAAATGACCAGTAAAGCCTGTTACAGCCACTTTATTTGAAAGGCAATAACGCGTCTGCAACAGGCATCAGATGATGCACAAATTCAAAATGACAATTTGCAGACAAAGCACTTTGAACTGTTTTGGTGGTCCAGCAAGCTGCATTAGCTGGCAGTGAAGGAGAATGAGAAAGAGAGAGATCTGGCCTTACCTGCTGGGCTGGGACTCCTGCAAGTCTTGGAGCTAGCACTAAAATCAGCCAGAAGGAAAAAGTAGAAGCTTTTTCAGTCCCTCACACACCACTATGAGCCTGTTGTGCATTGAAAGCATAAGATCAGTGCTGACCTGTTTAAGCTTTGGCATGCAATAGAGTATTTTAAAAGTGAACAAACTCATTCTGTGTAATTATACTCTTTAATTTGTACTAGGTTTTATAAATAATAATAATGCCCAGAAAGCTTTAATTTAAAACTTAATCTAATTGGAGCTGTTGTCTTAAAATAGGCAAAGACACATAGAGAGAATATGTGAAGGTGATAAAAGCAGTTAATTATCTGGTATCTACGTGCTTTTGAAAGTAGAAGAAAATCGAGTGTTGGCCTTTCGGTCCTTCACTAGGATGGAGTCAGCATTCAGGACAAGCAGGCAATACCTGACATACTGTGAAGAATGCTGGCTGGCAAGGAGAGCACAAGTGGTTAATCTTTGACACTGCAAAAGAGCAGGATCCCATAAATGTTGCCTGGAGTTGGAAGTGTGTTTTTCATTTAAGACAAGGCTAAATGAACCAAACAAACCAAAAGAAATTTTTGTGCGTTTAGCTGAACTTGCGTCTTCATCACCCTTGCTCAAGTTGGTGATGTTTCCCTTGTGACTTCACTAACATGATACAACCAGCTCCTTGCACAAAACCCAAGCAATTCAAGGGGTATGAGCCCATAAAGGAGGGGAGAATAGCACCTAGGGGCAGGTGGCTGGGGAACCAACCTGAGATATCCCTGGGCCACCACAGGCAGACATACACCAGCTCAGAATTGTGTTGTAATCTCCCTTCCCTCCTTAAAACACATCTGAGGTCTTCCCAGGAGCTTGCCCACCTGGAAATGAAAGGAAGGAGCAAATGAAGACACAACTGCTGAGCATAGCATCCAAACACATTTGGACACATGGTGAAAGTTCTGGACAATTTTTTATTTTGCACAGAATGGGAGTAAGAAGAGATACTGGATTGTTTTACCTTCCTCTCAAAAAGAGTGAAAGACTTAGTATGAGGAATAGATATTTTCATTATCAACTTGCAAATTCCATGCTACAGGTAATCTTGGAAACATAAAGGAATCATTTAACTAGAGAGAAAGCTTTTGTGGATGTTTCCAGCTTACAAGGCAGCACTGCAGAGACACAGATCTAAACATAAAGAAATGCTTCCAGATAGGAGGGCCAGCTGAGCCACCCTGGGACTGAATCAAACTGAGGAGCGCTAGTAGCAGAGAACAAGGAGATCAGGCTTAAACTAACAGAACCCAGAAATGAGAAAGAGAAATTAATTTACCTGTGAAGGGAGAAGAAAAATACAGCTTCTTGCCTTCCTCCAGTGCCTTTCCCATTAGCACTGGGCAGTGTGACTGGTCAATCTCCCTTTCCCATCCAGACTCATAGTTGTACCAACTCTATCAGTTCCAGATGAGAGCGCGCTGCTGTGTGAATATAGCAAATGATTCTGCACTACCAGAAGAAGCTGCCAGCAATTCAGCTGCTAAATTTGCAATTTTGCTATTAGATCAATATGACCAATTCAGTTCCAGCTGGATGGGGGAGCCACTGCAATGTAATCTCCTGCAGCAGTGCTGAGTGGCACCATTAGACTGAAGAGTTGTGGCCAAGAGCTATTAATGCCATAGAAGTAATCTGTGACTGCCACACAAGTGTATGGCCCCTAGGATATCCATGCAAGAGCAGACATTGCCATTCAGTCTGTGGAAGTAGACATGAGGGGTATTCTCCACACTGCATGGCAGAAGTGCAGGGTACGCCAAGGTCTGAGAGCAGTTTTGGGAGACAATGGCAACATGGTGCCCCCAAGGTGCTGGATGCTTAGAGCTCAAGCAGTAAGTCTTCCACTTTCCCTCTATGCAGTCCCAAGGCCCCTGAAACCCTTGATTGCGTTAACCACAGCACAGTCATTGAAAAAGTCTGACCATGCTGCAGTCCCTCCTGCTGAAACAGCCAGCAGTGTCCCTTCTGAGGGAGGAAGCCCTCTGGCAGAAAGCCTTCATGGGCCTAAAACCACGGGCCAAAGCACTGAATGTAAATTCCCATTTAGTAGGCATAATTCCTATTTAGTACTTGCCAGGGACACAAAACCCCATCTAGCCTAGGGCAAAATTACCACTTCCTGTGGCATTGAGAAGTACCATCATAATGAGGAAGATGAAGAGGTTCTTCAGTGTATTTATATCCTGAGAGAGGTCATAAGGACTGTTGACTTTGATCTGCTGCAAACACCAGCCAGGGTCTAGAGGTGATTTGTAAACTGAACCAAATGTCAAAGTTTCAGCAAGGACATTCTTGTAGCAGATAGAGAGCTGAGGTAGAGACAATCCAGGCACATGATAGTAAGTTACATCCAGTTCTGAAGAAGTACTTGAAGCAGAACACCAAGGGGGGGTGGGGGTGGGGTTGTCTATCCATCAAACATCAAATACCTGAGGACATCTGAAAGACTCCAGCTGAGTCATCCAGGAAATGCTCAGACCAAGGAGACAAAAGGACTCAAGTACCCATCAGTTATACCTCCATATCCTTCATATAGCTTAGCAGAACCTGAGGGTGCTCGAAGCACATGCCAGCCAACAGTGGGGAGGCTCCAGCATCTGAGACCAGACGTTTGTCTGGGTGAACAAAGAAATAAGCAAAGCAGTAATCCTAGCACCATTACTTTATGATTAACACTAATGAAGAGCTTCCCCATGAACTAGCCAGAACTGCACCACTATGCCGAACAGGTCAACCATGGCAGCCTTAGTACAGGGCCAGTAGCTCAACATACACAACAGCAGTCCTGACAATACAGAAGACATTATACAGAGATTGAAAACACCCGGCTCACTGCTGTCACTACAAATACCAAACAACATATACTTTTCTACATTGCCACGCCAACAGTTCTTTGGAATTCAGCCTCTGTCGATAACATGCCTTGCTGAAGGCTACAAAACCAATCCAGGAAAATGATGAAAATGAAGATTTATTACGAGAGTTCAACAGTTATTGACACTGCATGACTAAGCAGATTGCAAATGTCAAAATGTACCTCCTGTATCTCCTCCTGCCAGCTGAGAGCTGGGGTCCCCCCTGAAGACTAGATTTTGTCTGAGGGGATTTCCATACTGTTCCAGCAGAATTAAGGACATCCTGAGATGAACAGCACTTCACATGAAAGGATAGATAAAAGCAAAGCAGTATGTCAGGTTACCAGTCCTGGGGCATGATGTATGCCTGTGTCGTACAGTACAAGCTGAGGAACAGAGCACAAGAGGGATTCATCAGTGCGGGAGAAAATGGAGAGGGTCTGTTCACTTCCAGTGGCAGAAAGTAGACAACTCCTCCAAATTCTGGACCTGGACAATGCAAAGGCATTGTGATTCTGGGCTAGCATTATCACATGTAAACAGAAGCAGGTGGTGTACCCTCCACCATACTACCTTCAAAAGACAAGCCAAAATACAACACGCTAGAATAAAGCGGCTCAACCCCAAACACAAATATGTACACATCATCTTCACCTGGATATTCAGCAATAAATAGAGGTTGGTGGAAAAGTCAAGGCAAGCAGGAAGGAATCAACATCTTTTAAATCCGGACAACTCCGCTGCAAACTCCCAGGAACTGCGCAGCAGCCCAGCACTGGCTGGAGCAGTGAGGCTGTTTGCAGGCAGAGTGGAGCGCCGAGCTGTGAGGCACCACCACAGGAACAGCCGGGAGAGTAGGAGTTGGGCAGAGGGACTGTTTCAACAAGAGAGCAGGGGCCAGAGGCCACTACACGCAGATGTGCCAGTCCAAGCACAGGTGTCAGGTAGCCACACAACAGAAAGGGCAATACTCTACAGCGCAGCAGCTGTAACACTGGAGATGGCTGCTGGTGCAGGAAAATGATGGAGGCAAAAGCAAAGATAACTGTGAACTAGCTGCGCAGTAGCTGTACCATGTCTGCATGAGGTAAACTTAGAGCCAGCTTTCAGCTTGTCCAACACCAGCAATTCCGTCCCATGGAGGGCCAGTGGGAAGCTGCCCAGTACCATGCAACCTGGCAGAGAAACTCTGAGACAGTAAGAGGAATTCTACTATCTCCTATAAAGACGAACTAGAAGTGGGAGCTTATTTTGAGGAATTAGTAGCCTAGCAGATAATCTGGGCTGATAGGCAAAGCACTAACAACCTCTGGCCTCAGCAAAAGAACCAACACTTGCAAAAAAACCCAACCAAAACGCCTTGCCCTGCAATGACAAGAGTGAAAACAGAAACCTGTAGCAACCTGCACAAGCTTGGAGGGAGGAAGAGATGTTACGGAGAAAGCGTGCTGAGGACTGATCAGCCTGCTTACGTCTCCACGGCCGGCACTGCAGCTATACTTCTAACACCTCTGCAAACAGCTAGTTCAGATGCATGCTGTTACATGACTCACAAAACACAGTGGTTTTATTTTCCTTGCTGGGAAAGTTTGAAACATTATTTCTACCTACTCAATACAAGGAATATTGAAGTTATTAAAAAAACCTGAGCTTAAGTTTTCCAAAGTGAGGGGTGTTCCCCTTCAGCATTCCACCTCTGTAATTAGTCATTCATAGTTCGGTCTAGTTTTCCCTTCCCTGCTTTTTGATAAAATAATAATTTTCCGTCCCTGCTTTAAACTTTAGTCGTGTACCCAGCAGTTCTGGAGATATGGTGATTTTTCTACTAAATACAACAACTTGCAATGCACAATGTCAGAGAAAATAAGAATAAACTTTCTCATATTAAATATTGAAATTATTATTAATAATACTACACAAAACTGCAGCAAAGTTAAAAACAAATGTAGATTCCAGCCACCAAAGATTCTTTTCACACTGGGTTTAATTGGAATCACAAGAAACAGAAAACTTACTGCAAAACTACTTAGGAAATGAGAGAAGCAACAACGACGAAGATGAATATCTGACAATCTGTATCTCTCACATCTCCCTGTGAAAATCACTGACCTCCTGCGCTGAGAGGGGGAGATCCTCTCCCCACAAATAGAGTGAAACCTTCAAACAAAAGCAAAATCCCTGGCAATTATCGTGCATGTTTTGTTAAGAAATGTCACTTGTCTGAGAGCTCATTAATCATTTTTCATTCCTGAAGAATCATTTTTCTTCAGCAGAGTTACGCCATAAGCAATGTCACATTGTAACACACCATGCAGCACCGTTGACACGCTGTAATTTGCTCTGAATGCAGACATTTTTGTTTTCATACTGACCTGCTTCAAGCTAATGGTATAATAATCTTGACCTGTGGTTTGTGCAAGGAAAAAGAAAGAAGTGAATCATGGGCAAATGACCACTGTAGCAAGAAGCCACACTTCCCAGAAGAGGCCTGCTCCTGCTGTTACCAGTGCCACCTCTTGTTAACCAGCCCAGTCCCACGTAATATAGTTTAGAAAGTTGGCAGTGTCATTCTGGGGGAGTCACTGGCCGCTACCGACAAGCAGCAAGCCATCACACAGAGCAAAGACATTGCCATGAGCTGCTGACAGCATTGTACAGCCCCGGCTCCAGACTAATGCCGTTCCCGACGTGACCTTGGGCTGGGTCGAGGGAGGGCCAAACCCAGTCCCAAAGTGGGGAGAGCCGGGGTCTGGCACTCTGCTGCTGCCCAGGGGAGGAAGGAGTGGAGTAACAACTTCATGTCTGAGAAGACTTCTAAACCTCAAATGCTGCTGCTTCACATCCCCTTGTCTTCACAGCCCACAGGCTGCCTTTCCAGGACTCGCACAAGCACAGAAAAAGCAAGGCTGGCTGCTCCTCCCTCCCACACCCTCAGCAGCTGCCCGGGTACCTCTGCCAGGAGCCAGTCCTGTCCTCTTGGTGCTCAGACCCTTGCCTTGCTCTTTTTCAGCCCACTCTGCATCATCTCTGGGGCTACTCAGGCTTCCTCGGCATCTCCCCCTCTTGGGACCCTGCCACCATTTCACCGCCCAATCTCATCTGTCATTCAAAGATTTACCTTCTTTTTTAAAAAGTCCACTCTTTCACTTATTCTCTGTCTCCTTTCAGTTTCCTGAAAATGTACTTTCCTCCATTTCCTCTATCTCTGATCTTTTAATTAATCTGGTTTCATTTGTTCAACTGCAGTACAACATCTTTGCAGTGCTATGTTCTGTAATGTATATGGCCTCAGTTATTTAATTCTCTAAAGCCTTCTAGAGATGGCTTATTTACAGGATGTCATATAATTATAGGAAGATTTTAGATTACACTGGAAATGAAGTTGTCATTGTGAAAGTAGCACTGAAACAACAGTGGATTAAATCCACTGCTTGAGTCTTACATCCAGGTACAAACAATACCATAATGCCAAACCCAGAAATGTAGGCTTCATAGTAAAAACAATTTACTCCCAAACAAAACAAAACATCTTCATATAATTGCACTCACTAAAATTATCTATTAATTACGCTTTTAAAGCAGTATTCAGAAAATTTGTTCCAGCAGGTGCTAAACTGTATGTCATTCACAAATACTGCAGTATGCCAAGTGGTATTTGGGTACAGTATTTTATGAAACAGTCCCCTGCGGCTCCTCTAGCAGCTGGGAAATAGCACTGCTGGGACCCGTATAACACAGGATCACGGCCCGTCCTGCAGCACTGTCCTGCTCTCCTGGCATGCAGGGAAATCCTTATCTAGTGAACCCATACGCAACATATTTTTACCTCAGGCTGCAGCAAAAAGCGTAGAAGATCAGAGACCACTCATTTTCTTTCCAGTGTGTTGCTATTGACTAGTAAACTCACTTCTCTGCCAGAATACCTTCTCCACAACGGCAGACAAAAGGTATAGATAAAAGGATTAATACAATACACACTTATGGATTCCAGCTGCAGAACTCTAGAATTCCTGTGCCAACGCTGTCATTCTGGTTACTAGCTGATGGCTTATACTGGTGGAAAGATATAAATGTGAACTTCATAAATACCTTTTTTGGACAAGGATTCTACAGCAGTTTACTGTTTAAGTTTAGGCCCACATGTTTCTGTATATTGCATACAAGCTTGCATCTGGGATTGCCTAATGCATCAGTTACTCTAGCAGATCAAAGTTCTGGAATTCAGTGCAGGATCTTCATTTAAACATCAATGTCCACTTGGGATTTTAAGGCCAAGGTTCCTCCCGTATCTTCATGGTAAGGCTAAAATTCTTATTTAAAAAGCAAAATAAATTAAAACCCAGGAAAAAAAACAAAACTTGCTTTAAATTGCTTTTTAAAAAGTAATTATAGTTGACTTAGCACATTGCTTCTTGCAAATAATTCCAATTATTTCACGTAATATATACCTAATATATCTACTTTGAATTCCATCTACCATCATGCTGCCCATTAACTTCACTTTGTTGGGTCCCATTAGAGACTGGTAGTGTCTTATCTAGTTTTGCCTTACCTAAACAATTCTTTATCATGTGTAACTATTGCTGCGTTAGTGGTCACCCTACACAGAGACTTTCCATTTTCTCTCCCTCCTGCTGTGTTTGCTCTCTTCCCTGCTTCCCCATGTGCACATAACAGCCTCTGCCACCCAGTTACAACTAATCTCCTATTGCCTTGCACCTTTTACTGTGCCCCAAACTACCTTGGAAACATGTATTTTTGGTTTCCTCTTTCACTGCAAACCATCTCTTTCCTAGAAAAGCAATCCTGGATTGACAAGGCATCAAACAAATTTTGGTAGTTTTCATTCATGGCTTCCACGCCATGCTCACCCTCTCTCATCTCTGCCTTCTGTGTTCATTCCCAGGGGTGGAGACTGCACCTCCCTTAGTTTTCAGCAAAATGCCATAGCAGTCTCTGACATTACAGGCAGAAATAATTTAATTCTCTTACAACCAACTAAAATGTTTCATAGTCACTGCTTGAATTAGCAACATTTAAAGTACTATAATGGTACAAATGCCATTATCAGACATATTCCTGACTGTGGTGCTCCAGGGAACTCCAACCACAACATGTCTTTGATTCAGAAGTCATCTTCAAACAACTGGAGAGGTTAGCATACCTGGCTCCCAGGGAAAACTTGCATTACTGACATTTCTTTAAATGAAAACAATAAAGACCCAGCTGGTAAAGAAAAAAAAAAAAATAAATTATTAGAGAATAAAAAGTTTTTGCTAGAAGTCTCTGTCTTATCTGTAGGAAATTAATCAGAAAACCAAACCAAAGTGAATACACAGAACAAGCTTTTTTCTGCCTGTCTTTCTATGTATGTATTTTTATATACATTTGAAAAAACCCACATATATATATGTCAGTTATCATAAGTATTACTACAGTAGCAGTCATACTTGCCATCTCTGCAAAATACAGTCATAATGATATTCTAAATCTAACAACATTAACATTCCTGATTTCCCTAGGGAACAGCATGGCAAGAAGGAAGATCTTCCAGGCTGCAGTGAAATGTTGCAATACTGCACAATTCCCTCGGGGCAATCTGTTTCAAAAAAAGTTGCAAAAATAATGACAAGAAAGGTAGAGCAACACTTCCAAACAAAACTACACAAGATATCAGAGTTGAAGATTATCCACCAGGTTGTTAACTTTTGTGGTACTTGACAAAGTGGACCGTTTCTAATGACACGGGTACATTGAACACATGGATGTTGAGCAACCGACTGCAACAAAAGTTCAAGGCAGAAAAATACACAGCGTGTAAGTAAGCTCACCTAAGCTAATAAAAGGTATAAAGACTAGAAGAAGTCAGGTAGGCAAGTGGACAAGTGAATAAAATCAAGCTTCAACTCAACTGTTGCCCTGCAGGGTTATGAGAGACGTGTAGGACCAGGATGAAGTGTATGTGGTGGGGTGGAAATCAACAACACTATGGGCCACAGATAATGTAGATGAACATAGCACAGTCTGCCAAAAATGCAAAACTAGAGGGTGCATTTAGAAGTATCACTGAAAATTCATCAAGATCCCACATTTCCATAACATCAACTCTTCATTCACGCATTAAAAGCACAACAACAAATTTAATATTAGCATATTCTGATAATCCAGAGCCTAGGCGAATCTTTGTATCTTTCCCTTCAAAGTGAATCTTTCAGTCTCAGTACAGCTTCTTTTGATGGTCACATATTGTCTGTGATTCATTTCCTAACCCTGTTTTCTGCTTTTCTAATGGTGAGCTAGTTAGCAACTAAACCACCAAAGAATCAGCTACAACGTTCTGTGGCTGAGAAAGATAACTCATTACTTATTTTCAAAATACATTTTCTTTGTGAGGAAGTCATGGAAAAAAAAGAGATCACTCTTTTGTATCTTCTGTTTATAGCAAACTCCCAAAGTAGTCCAACTTTTAATTGTGTTTGCAGTGATACTGCACCATCAATTCCTTATTTCTAGTATATAAAGTGTGGAAAAGCTTTCCTTTGTAGAATAAACTGAGAGGAATATAACTATCTACACATTAATTACAGGTGAATGAGATAAAAGGTGTAAAACACCAGGAAATTAAGTGACCTCAGGAATACTAATTTCAGTATAAAACGACTAAGCTTCAGTCGGTCTCATGGTTACCTGGATCCTGTCCTACCACAATGAGCATCACCCACCCATATTACCTTTCATTACGTTTTTCATTCAGTGCTTTATTTTATCAGATGAAAGCTGTGATATCAGTGCAACATGGGCTGCAAAGCCCCCTACCTCATCATCAGCGATACTAGTCACGCACGGGCACAGTTGCACACTCACCTAATATTTTTACAGGAACCTGGTAGCAACATACAAAGCCCTTGAAGATATTGTGATATCTCACAGTATGTGTGTCATGACTCTCAGTGAAGATACAAAGATCTCATTTTTCTTTGCTTTTGACTGTGGAAGTCCAGGTTGATCTGGCTGAATGCTAAGCAAAAATTTCATCTTAATAAACCCATGTTTACCTGGCATAAGACACAATTGTCATTTTACTATACATTAACCTCTTTTTTATTATATCTTTTTTAATATATCTGAAGTCACCTTAGCCTATGGCTTTCACTTAAAAAAACACCACCACAATTCCTGTCTTTTTAGTGTTTTCTTTGACTTACAGATGTAGGATTTGAAATGACATAATAAAAAGCCACTTACTTGGTACTAAAGAATCTTGAAAAATAGATGATTTTTATACAACAGCCCTTCTCGAGCACATCTTTTTCTCTAGCACAATTGTATCTACTGTAAATGGAATAAAAATTACTATTGCCAAATCCTGTGCAACAAAGTTCAAATTTCCTTGTGAAAAACACCGTTACCTGGAGGCTATGACACACAATGAACTAATGAAGCCTTCTTCAGTCATCAGATGCCTCGGAGAGGAAGATTCATTTTAATTTGACTGGAGTGATTTTTGACTACATAATTACCACCTGGATTGCCTCTAGCATGATTTTGCTATACAGTTCTTGAAAGTGTCAGTGCATTGCTTATCTAATTCTATGCATGTTATAAAACTCTCCTTCAGATTCACAATAGCAAGCGGGAGTTAACAGTAGATACTGAACCTATACAAGAGTTGAAGGCAGGGAAGAGATGTCAAGTGTGCTGATCTTTGTTTTCTCAGGACAGACCTGAATTAAAATGTCATCACAAGTTCATTGCACTAGGTTTTGTGTCATTTATCACCTTACATCCTTAGAATCCAACCTCCCACTTCTTCTTTAAAGCACATGAGCATTGCTGATAATTTTGCTTAAATCTATCCAGTTTTACTGAAGGATACTCTATGACCAGCTTTTATTGGATGATGAACTTTTTGAAATCGTCACTTAAGATATAACCACTCTAAACCATACAAGCCCTTTTGAAACAGAGTGAATATTTGCTCAAACAACAGTGGATTTGTGGTACAGTGGTTTAGCAACAAGGTACCAGTGACTGTGGGTGCAGCCAAGCTCTCACCAAGGTGTTCCGCTGTACTAATTCTGGAAGACACTATTTCTTAGCCCACAGCTGTTCTCAGATGTAGTTAGAGACATTTAAGAAGACAGACATAAGAAAGATAAACCTCATTATGTGAAATGAGGTTACTTAGTAACCAGGGCTCTGTTAAAGTATTACCTGGAGGCATGCATCCTAAAGAAGTCTCACATGTAGCCTTGCAAACCTGGACTGTTAGCAGAAGTTAGAGTGCCAATCCTAACAGAGACACAAGGCATTGCAAGGACCACAGGTGTGAAAGTACACCTAGCTCAGAGCCTGACAACTTGTCTGGATTCCAAAGGTTGGAGCCTTCACTGATGTAAAGCTGCTCTGCAGCACTGTAAAAGATGCTCTGAGACCTTGTTCACTTAATAGGAGCAGGTAATGCCCATGATATTAAAACGGTGCCCAAAACCTGGCACCGTAATGCTGCCGAGAGCACCAGGTGAAGCAATGCTCCATTAAGCCATCTTGCTGCAGAGCTCAGCAGTCGACTTGGCTCTGCTGGGAAGTATGAACTCTGTTTCACCAGGGCAAGTGTCACAGCAGTGTGGGAAACTGGGCAGAAAGGAGCCTGCAAGATCACTCGGCCTCTCCTCTACCCTCTGTATTGGGAGCCCAGAGCCATGCAGGATACAAGTCACTTTAACCCACTCTGGAAAGCTTCCAGAAGAGATTGCACAGCCCCCTGCTCCCTTCCCAGGCAGTCTCCTCCAGTGTCTCAGTCTCCTCTCAATTCGACAGTTTCCCTTACTGGTCAAAGCTCCTTTGCTGTAAGTTAAGGTCTATTCTCCTTGACCTACTTGCCACGGACAGAAAGAACAGACTATTCCTTTCTCATCTGCCCCCACCTTTGATGGGCCATAACTGAAGGGACAAACACACACCCTCTCAGTCTCTTCTCTGTCGGACTGAGCACCAACAGCTCCC
Source organism: Psophia crepitans (assembly GCA_013399095.1). Taxonomy (NCBI): domain Eukaryota; kingdom Metazoa; phylum Chordata; class Aves; order Gruiformes; family Psophiidae; genus Psophia; species Psophia crepitans. Next base: position 703,958 of record VWZZ01004205.1, on the reverse strand, counting down.
TGATTGCACTCTTGCAGTCTTTGTTTCCAAGGTCTTGACTGCTCTTGCTGCTTTCTCCCAAAATTTCTTTCTCCAGCTTTTCCACCTTCTGCTAGAAGGGTACTGCCACAACTTGGCAAAATACTGCAGCTGAGATCTTCCTTGTGCCAGCCACAGAAGGAGGATTTCTCCAGGTATCTTCCAGACAGCTATCCTCCTCCTACATCCCAGTATGTTGCCTGTTCAGCAGCGGTACATTATTGGCTCACACTCAAGTTTTTGTAGCCCTGTATCTCCCCCACCTCTGGATATTTTTCTAGAAAACAGCTACTTCTTGTTCCCCACCCTCCATGGCTGCAGTCGATTTTTTTTTCTACCTAAATCAGTCATCCCAACTGAATAGCATCCAATTTTCTTCCAGACCACTTGTCCAGTTTACCATGATCATTTTGAGTTTGACTCCTGCAGCATATTTGATAGGTTTGTGTTGTGTGTAGGTGTACTTAGAGTATATCATATTCTATCACCCCAGTTTCTAACAAATTATTGTACACTAACAAACACCGGTGACCTCCCTAAAAAGTCCTGTTTGACACGGTCTTTCAGAGTAACAGGTTTAATCTCTGTCCTCTGCCTGTTTTTCAGAACAATGTTGTACACACTTTGTAAGAGTTTCATGAGTATCAGGCTTCAGTAGTTTGCAAATGACAGCGTCATGAAAGAGTTTGTCAAAAACCATTACTGAAGCCAAGAAATAAGTCAACTACTATTTCTCCCTTATCCAGTAAACGTGTTACTCTGCCACAGGAGAAAATCAGATGGCTTTCACACAATTTCTTCTTGACATAATCTGAACAATGCTGCTCATCTACTTGTTATCTTCTATATATGTATCAAAGGCTTATTTGCTTAGTAACTTTTCTCTTTCCTCCCCCCCCAGGGATTAATGCTAAACTAACTAGTCAACATTTTCCTGGTTCCCATTTTTCTTCCTCTGTAAAGGTGCTATTCTCCCTCCCCCAGTAAAACAGTCCTGTACTGTCTTGCTGGAGAATAGTTCCGCTTTAACACATTAAGGTCAAATTAACTCCCCTGCCTGCGCTGTAAGACAGGCAAGCCACCTTGCCAGTACTGCACTCACCCTCTCATTACCCTAAATAGGTCTTTTTAAGACAGTCTCTCCTCTTTATGTACCTTCTGCCTTTGAAAATGGCTCCCTCCTAGCTGCTTAAAATGTAACCTGCTTCTCTTAAGACTCTGCACCAGAAGGCGTGCGTGGTTCGACACATCTAGACAGCCGGCTTTGAGATGGGGATCTTCCCACTGGTGGGGCTGATGGGGTGAGTTTTGCACATTTGCTGCTGTGGCTGCACATATCCAGAGCTCCCATTACCGTGGCGCTTTAGCCTGACTTAGCAGTGCTTTGCTCGGAGATGCCTTTACTTCATTTACATTTAAGTCTTACACGTAGCCTCCACCCCAGGAGTGCCAGAGCACTGAGTCGCCGGAATTTTACATGGCAGGTGTTGAGAAGGAGAGATGTACGGTTGCCTTTGAATATGCAATTTGCCCTACAGTGTAACCTTTATGTATGAGTGCCTCAGTGTGGCAGTTTGGAGGTGGGGGGAGGTTTTTAAAAAAAATATCTTTGATCCACTTGAGAACACAGCACCCCTCATGCTGAAGTGAATGAGGCAATGCTGAAGGGCCTCACTTCTGTTGAAACATGGCATTGCCATCTCCCCAAACATTTTCCATTTGTTTCATGAGGCTCTAAGTGCTGAATTTGACTCATATTTGCAAATTATTTAAACCAGCCAAAAATTACATATGTTATCATTTAATTTTGGGCAAATAAGAAATGTTGGCTTAATGGCTGTTTTCTTCTCCAAGGACGATTTTATCACTTTTTCATTGCCTACGAATTCATTCTGATTTTTATAAAATTTTGTATCTTCACAAAAAAAAGGACAGTTTTTCATCAGAACAGCAAAAAACATACCACCCTGTCAAAAAACATTTGCTGCAAAACAAAGATTTGTTACAAAGCAAAGATTTGCAAAAGCTGCTCAACAGAATTATTATTGAGATCTTATTAACATTAGCAAAACAACATTTCTATAATAGTATTGAAAATCACTTAAACACTTCAGCAGAAACTTCAGAGAGGTAAAAACATCTGGCAAAAGATCAGAGGGATTTTTTTGTAGTCTGCCCTCTTCGTTTGCCCTCCCTTTGTTGCTGCTGCTCAGATGTCAGATAACAAAAAGCCCAACTACTCGCAGATGCAGAGATGAGTTTTACCCAGAGGAACAGCTGTTCAGTGCTGTCTCTGATACTTACTCATCTGAAGCTTTGCCCAGCAAAATTTCAGGGCAACAGGCTGGCACCGTTCTGTTGGTGCCAACAGAAGAGATAGCAGCTGTAAAACACATACCTTTTTTCCTTACTATAAAAAATATGGGGCTTAAGTAACTACACGAGAGCAAGAAAGGTTAAGTAGGGAAATATCAAGGTTATCAGTACAGCACACAAAGCACTGATCCCGGGTTTGACCTGAATTTTCCTAGTAAATTTTGGATTAGCTCAGATACTTTGCATTAATCTTTTTCATCAGACATTTTAATTCTGTGGTCTGAAAGTGCCTGCTTTTGCACAGCTTCCCTCCCAAGCCATTTCATCCTCACTACATCATATTAATATAAAATTATACAAATGTATTGCCGAAGAGATAATAGTCTTCCCTATTTATTTATTTTACTTCCCACTGACTAAACTGGAGTTTGCTTGCCTTCTGCAATGTTATATATAACATTATATTTACATACAGTCAAGCTGCCTGAGGGAATAAATTCCTGTTCCTCCTAGGAGGATATACATGCATACTGCAGCACACAGCCCATTTAGCTGAAAAAAAAAAAAAGACTACTATAATTACAAGTTTTCAGGATTGTACAAGAAAACTATAAACATTTCAGTCAGGTATTTACAATGAATAATTTAATCAGCTCTAAATATTTCCCAAATATTTCCTTAGGACAGCTTGTAGGAGAACAAATTCTTTTGTGTCAATTTATGAACGAAATACAGAAAATGTTCTGATGCTAAGGATTGAACTTCAGCAGTACTTAGCTCTGTTGTCAAATATTTCCCCCTGTACTCAGCTCTGGTGAGGCTCCACCTCGAGTATTGTGTCCAGTTTTGGGCCCCTCACTACAAGGACATTGAGGTGCTGGAGCGTGTCCAGAGAAGGGCAACAAAACTGGTGAAGGGTCTGGAGCACAAGTCTTACGAGGAGCACCTGAGGGAA
>VWZZ01004205.1:651002-700634 GCA_013399095.1 Psophia crepitans | reverse complement strand
CTGCCCAGAGAGGTGGTGGAATCACTGTCCTTGGAGACATTAAAAAAACGTGTAGATGTGTCACTCCAGAACACGGTTTAGTAGGCATGGTGGTGTTAGATAGATGTTTGAACTTGATGATCTTGGAGGTCCTTTCCAACCTTAAGGATTCTATGATTCTATGAGTTTATCTTCATTAATTGATTACAGTATGACCAGTTTATAATGAACCTTACCTGCCTTATACTGATCATTAAACTGGAATGTACCAGATAACTTGGGGGGCAGGGAGAGAAAAACTGAAAGGGAATGGGGAAAAGGAATGAATGACATGATGCACTTGCTAAAGAAGAAAGGAATAACACAGATACAGTTTAACATCAATACAGTTGCTGTTTGGACTAAGAATATAATATTTAGGTACATTCACACACCCCTCCCAAAAAAAAAAACAAACCACCACCAAAAAACAAAAAACAACCACCAAACAAAAACCCAAGAGATAAAACAATCGTTCAGGATGATATATATACTGTACTAGAAAACTAGTGTGTCTGAGACAGGATGTTATTTTTTGACAGTCACACCTGCATGAAGAAATCTTAAGAAATCTGCTCTTTTTAAAGCAGAGAGAGAAAGTATTTGCAGAAGCTCCTGAATTTTCACTACAAATTTCAACCACCAAATTAGAAAAATGAAAGGAGCAGACTTCTACCAGAGAAGGTGTAAGGGAGGCATCAGCGATGCCAGTTTTCCCTGGGTTCTCCCCTCACAGAATCAGAATCACAGAATCACAAGGGTTGGAAGGGACCTCGAAAGATCATCTAGTCCAACCCCCCCTGCCAAGGCTGGGCCACCTAGAGCACATCACTCAGGAACACGTCCAGTCGGGTTTTGAATGTCTCCAGAGAAGGAGACTCCACAACCTCTCTGGGCAGCCTGTTCCAGTGCTCTGTCACCCTCACAATGAAAATGTTTTTCCTTACATTAACCCGGAAAAATCCCCTGGATAATCTGTGGCCTTTCCTTACAAGCACCATTCTGCCTCGCCAAATGCTGCTACACCTCAGGAAGCCTCAACAATAAAAAAAAGGTTGAAGTAGCAAGGTAGAACCCTGCTGCTGGAATTAGGGGAACAGAGGAACAACATACCAGTTAAACTCCCTGTCTTTCCACTGTTGTTCAGCTTGCTTCATGTCATCAGCAGCTGTTTTGCTACGGAGTAGAGGTGAGAGGGAGCTCTGCTGAAGTGCCACTGCTTTATGTCCAAAAAGATAAATACATTCATGTTCTAAATAAATATTTGAAGAGGTATCTGTTTCCAGTTCATTCAAATTACCACTGGTTTTCCTCAATCCTGCAACAAATAAATGATCTGCTCACAATATATGGTGAGGTCACTTGGGATTCAAAAATAGTGTACTGAAAAAAATATCAGCAGTATCAAAATGTAAGAATTTCTACTGTGTTATGAAAAACCTCTCTCTTCCAGTAGTTGCTGCTAAGTTACTTGTAATAACATCATTTTAAGCACCTCCATGATTACTATCTAGATGCCTTTCCAGCCCTGTTAACTTCTTCCCCAGGTATGTATTGTAACCAATATTAACAATAGCACAAGTACTCTTAGTGCTTATTCATAGCTTGCCTGCAATTTTTACCTCATCTCTCTCTTTATCCAAATTCTCTGTTAGCTTTGAATGGATACATAGAATCACAGAATGGTTTGGGTTGGAAGGGACCTCAAAGATCATCTAGTTCCAACCTCCCTGCCACGGGCAGGGACACCCTCCACTAGACCAGGCTGCCCAAAGCCCCATCCAACCTGGCCTGGAACACTGTGAGGGATGGGGCCTCCACAGCTTCTCTGGACAACCTGTGCCAGTGCCTCACCACCCTCACATTAGAATTTCTTCCTAATATCTAATCTAAATCTCCCCTCTTTTAGTTTAAACCCATTACCCCATGTCCTATCACTCCCTGCCCTTGTAAACAGTCCTTCATCCAGGTAAAGTAATTTCTATAAGACCACAGAAGTTGAAAAGGTATTTTGGAGCGGTACAGCAAATAAATTCACAGGGAATAAAACCACAGGGGGAGGTAGGGACCACCTAGCACTTGTTTTGTCAGACCCTCACCATGACCCTGTGGATAAGAGCTGTACACCTGAAGCACAGGGCCATAGTATCAGATGATCTGTGGGCTTGCACTGTCAGTAGGACCCTCACAATCACTACCTGAAAATAATTTTGGCACTAATGCACAAGAGACAAGCCTTCCAGAGAGGAATCCTAAGAGCATTTTCTATAGAGAGGTAAGGAAATCCCCCCTCCCATGCTGTCTCAGCTACTACTGCTTTTGTCTCCAGTTGCCAGACATCTGTTTTGAACATCAGGTCAGCTCTCTTGAATATGGGTGACCAAGGACAGAGTACATAATGAATATTTGGTAGAAAAAAGCACCAGCCATTTTCCAACTCGCCTAGACCTGCAACATCTCACAGCAGGCACAGCAGGAACAGCCCAATACAGAAAGCAAAGTGTGTTGTGTTTTGGTTTGCTTGTAATTTACAACTTGCTTAGGTGAGTAACCTCAGCACATCCAAACAGGGATCTGCCACATCAATCCCTGAAACTGACAGCAAAGGTGCAAAGCAAATGAAAAGATAATTCCAGAAGGATTCCTAGTCTAGGACAGGAATTGATACTACTTTTTCCATACATGCTGCAAACAAGATAGTAGGTACCTAAACCTGTTCCTTACAATGGCCACACTATTTGCATTGAAGACAATGATCCATTTCCATTAAAGCCCCTAGTCTGATGGATTTTCCTACGCATTCATAGGTCAAATTTTTCTTTCTTAGCGGCTGACTTCCAGCTTAAAACCTACAAGACTGGTAATGCCCTGGGTAACCTGTTCCAGCATAGTAACTCCCCACAAAAGCATTACCTTCACATGCCGAGCAGGGCAGACCGAAGCTCACAGCAAAAGATGCACCACAACAAAAAGTGGAAACCCAGAATTCTCCTTCCCAGTGCCAGGCAGCAAGGTTCTAGATGCTATCTCCCATCAGGTTCAGCTTTCATATAGGCTTGGTTTTGCAAACTCATAAACACATGAGTAATATTGGCTAATACAAAAGCAGAGGAGATATTCACATGAATAGGAAATTGCAAGCTCAAGCCCCTTATTTACCAGACTATGCCACTGGTAACAAAACCAGTCATCTTTACACTCATGAGTAAAGCCCGTAGGCACCAGGTCTGCTGTCCCTGGTTTTTTTTCCCTTTTTCATAGACTCAGTTTATTTCTTTGAATCATTTAGCTTTTGAGACTAATTAAATAATTAAAATGTTCTGTTTGCTAAATTGCAGCACATTGTCCTCACACAATGCAAAGAACCAGACGGGTGTTTGCTTGGCTGCTAAAGAGTCTGCAGTGGTTATTTGTCATCTTGCTCTCACTTAAAATCTGTTAATTTTGGGGTACAGTTTTTTCAACCCCAGTTTGCCAAGAGCACTCTTTTCAGAGTGCAAGACTGGGTCTTTGAAATGCCTGTGGTACAGAGCTAGCTGCTCTCTTGCAGAAGTCTGTGGACACCTCTAAGTGCTTGGCTCTTTTGAGAATCAGACTATTTACTTAATCTCCAAAGATACAGACCTGGGAGCTCTGCTTTTCTAAACCACTAGCTTGATCAAATAAAAGAAAGACCGTTCTGCGGTTTTCAAAGGTATTTATAACCATTTATCCACTTGTTCTTCAAATTCTAGCTTTCACAGTGCTAAAATACTTACCAGTGCATTCACAGAAAAATGCAACAGTGTGACGCTGCCACTTGTGCTGGAAGTACAAAAGAAAATGAATGCTTTCAAATCACTATTTGACATCTGGCATTTGTTGACCAAAGTGTCATAAAGCATTCTTACTCCTGAGGAAAGACAGGAGTACTTTACTGACAACATGATATATGTGAAGTAGCAAGTGCGCATAAGAAAATATGAATAGACAAGATATCTTGTGGGGTTTCTAATAACTGATGTTAACTACATTTTAAAATAACAGTAACACAGAATTACTGCAACCTCATGAAATGATGCCACAGAAAGATATACAGTTTATGTTCCTAGCATTAATCTATTTTAAAGAAGTATATAGCTTAGTCCCATAGGATCTGAATGTCTCAAAGTCTTTAATGGGTTTATCCTCATAAAAAAAAAAAAATGAGACAGAAAAGTTATTTGCCTTATCCTCCTAGCCGCACACAGGCTCTGTGATAACCCTATGGTTACATGAGAAGACTACAGATAGTCCAGAACAGCTACTGTACAGACCTATCCATGCAGCTTCCTTAAATTTATCACTTTCCACCTATAGATCTAGTAGAAAGAAAATGAGAATATCCAGAAAAGTAAAAAAGTTCAAGGCCGTGTCATGCTGTTAGCTTGTCTACGACAAGAGTCAGAGTTGCAGGCTCACCAACATAATTAAAGCAGCTCATCACTCTCAGAGTGTAATCTCAATTGTAACATTATCAAAATTTTAATGTACCAGTACACTTGATTTCTCTAGAAATAATGAGTTAATTCTCTAGAATTAACTAAATTATTCTTCTGTGCTTCTGTGTTTAAATAATCCACAGGTACACGTGTGTTTGTATGTCTGTGTGTGCATACCTCTACTTGCATTTCAGATAGTTACCCTTCAAAAACTGTCCTGTACTTAATAATTTTATTTACCCAACACCAGTATATTTCCTGAGAAACTGGGTGCTTTGAGACCACACTGCATGTCAGAGTCACAACTGGTGTTAGGACCTGCAGCTACCACCTGCAAGTTTACACAGTAATTCTCTGTTGACGCATGTTTGTACTGTGTTCCTTCTGCTCCTTCTGACTTTCCAGTCAGTGCTGGACACAACTCTGGTTTGAAGGATCAATATCACGGACTAGATTACCACTTGAAGTTAATGAGTTCAGCACATGAAAGTATGTTTGACAATTCCTTCACTGCCAGCACTGACCACTGAAATGAAATGTGGGTCAGAGCCACAAACACTTTCAGTACCAGAAGACTATGCACTGGGCCTAAGAAATGTTGGATACCACTCCTGAAACAGAACCACCACAAGCAGCACAAAATCAAAGCTTAGATGAGAGCGTAAATGCAAAGTAAAAGACTGCCAGCAAATTCAATAGGATCACTCCTTCCCATATTTTCTTCATGCGTGTAGCTACCTGGACCTCCACTAGACATTTAGATTGGGAACAGATTGAAATCTGGATTCATCCACTTTGGGTACCCCTGGCATCTACATTACATGATCATTACCTCATCAGTCTGCAGCTACACTCTGCAAGATAAGCAACTGCCAATGTCTCAACTTTACAGGTACATATAAAGACAATACGGACTAAATATTTTTTCAGAAGCTCACAGTATGTTGCCATAGCTCAAATTACAGCAATACTGGCTTGTAATCCACCTTGGGTTTGGGGTTGTTTTTTTTCTTTGTTTGTTTGTTTTGTTTTCATTTAATGAAGTTCTTATTTCCTAAGGCATACTCAAGAAAAGAAATATCCAATTCATTTTTCTGGGCTCCAGTTCAGAAAACAGGAACATAGAGAGGATCTCTATCTTATTCTCATTCTGTTTTCTTTGGGTGTTTCCCCTCGACTTGATGACACATTAGGAATTAACATCTTGAAAAAAGAGAAAAACGAAGGGAAAAGTCATCTTTTGTATTGTTCAGTATCTTCCCTGTGTTCTGCAGCCTAGCAGCTCTTCAGAAGTAGTAAATTAGCCTGCAGCACTGATTTTCCCCCAGACACCTCTATTACTTTGAATTTGCATCCTTGTCCTGTGTGTTATGTATTCCTGTGCGTCACTGTGCCTGAATTAGACTACAAGTTCCTTGCAGCAGAATACCTTATTCTGTTCACAGCACTATATTCAATTTTGATGTTCAAATAATAAAGTAACATAGGAAACACAATGGCAAGAAAAAAAGTCAACCAAAATATACTTAACACGAGACTGATAACAGGACTAACAGCTCCAAGACAAAAATCGATAGGCAGCGCAGCCTAAATGTTCACAGCTGAAGACTTACAAAAGTAGCCCCACAGACTTCAGATGATCATTTCTTTTCATAAATGCGCATCGTGGGAGCTCTTCTACAGAGGGAGAACAGCTCTTACTAAAATAAATCCCTGCGTGGAAATGCTTATTCTGAGATCCTAGGCATTAACTCCTATCTCCTCCTTTTTCTGGCTCTCTGCAAGGCTGGTGGGGTGGAAGGGGCGCCATTCCACCTCAGGGATGGGCTTTCAGAGGGAAAGAGATCCTCCCCGCCATGTGTCTCACCCAGGGGTGTGTGGTGGCAAAAAGGATACCGTTTTCAGTTCACTGCAAGGTAGCAGGAAGAGAAAGTCCCAGGACTCTTCAGAACTGCATGCAGAAATCTTGGAGACGCATAAGAAGGAGAAAGAAACCTGCCTTCTCCTGAGTTCAGAGCAAAGACTTCAGAAAAAAAGGAGTCTTGCCAGCTGAGGCAAATAAGGCAGTTCATATGAGCCATCCTCTGTTACTCGTTCTCCTTTCCCCATCTTGATTGTTACACTTCTGACAACACTAAGAACTGCTGCTTGAAGCCACTGGGATCAATAAAAGGGTTTTATCTCATTTTAAATCCATTTCACTGACAACCTGCAGGCCTCTGGGAGAAATAAGCACCAACAGCACAGAAGGATTTCTACATGCACTGGATCACTTCAAGGTACTAGTGATTTTGCAAGTTCTGACAATGCCACATGAGAAAATAGACTGTACTCTTCAGAGAAATAAACTAATCACCTCAAGGATTAAAAAAAGACCTTATTTCTCACGTATCGTGATAGTATGGTGTTAACCACGTGTATCATGAGGGAGCCTCATTGTTCTGTACACCATTAAGAGCAGGCCATTTCCAGCTGCAATGCAGTAGATGACAAAACGGTCTGATTTAGCACTTTAAGCAAATGAATTATTACAAAGTGGTGCAAAATCCACTGTACTGACTTGATAATCTCAGGTTTTCCATCAGGACCTTGGTTTTTGGGGGTAAGGTGATGTTCTGCAATTACAAAATTACACTGCTATATATTAAATTGGCATTGCCCCGAGCAGGGCTTGGGATACTGAAGATCAGCGGAATTAAAGGAAGGAAACCACATTTTTGTCTAGTCATCAGTTTTATTCTGTTCGCACTGGACAGCCCTCCGCATATGGTTGTTTCCCAGTGGTGTTGGCTCCTTTTTTCACTGTCTGTTCTCCTGCATGAATCCTACTTTGTGATCTCACGAGTCCTGCCTTCCCAGCGCAGCTGAGGCTGTCCTGGACAGGATACAGCTGGATGCAGCCCTCTCATTTAGCAAAACGATTTTTTGAATTTATGCCTATGTAAAATTTTGATGCATACTGCAATACTTATACAGCAAGCACAAGTTTTATTATATGGAACTGATTCCTTGCACCTCACCACGCATAGAGGAGTCACAAGGGAATTATGTGGGAGGATGCATCCTCATCTCCCAGCAGTGTATCAGATAGATGTGTTTCCTGCTCTCACTCCACTGCTCCGGTGGTTTCCCTGCTTGAAGTTGAGCAGAGCATGGGGATGGGAGAAGGTGCTATGTCAGCTACCAGGAGATGCAGCAGTTGTTTCAATGACAGCAATCCTTTCAAAATGGAGAGCAGAGCTTAATCAGCAAATAGCTAGTGACCTGGAAAAACAGGTAATTTAGTGCTTGGCTGCCAGATGAACACTTAATTGAAGCTTTATCAAGTGCTTGCAGAACTTACTAAGAGACCCAAATACTCCATGAAGCAAAAGCAACTGGTGTTATCTTACACCACCCAAACCAGTTGATGCCTTGCATTTCTGAGCAGTCAGACAATTTGGATGGAAATAGATGGGGCTTACTCACACTTTACTGCTGCGTTCCTCGTGTTGGCAACTTCCAGTGATATTAAAACTGTCATGGACTAAGCACTGCAGTATAAGCACTGATGCTCAAGTTCATTTGCTCTAATCTAGAGACATGCCAATGTTCAGGCAGCTCTTGAGTTTAGACCACACGGGTACTAAAAATGACTGGAACAGTGTTAAAACCACCAGTCCATTTCTCACCTACCACTAGGAAGGTGGCCTCCAGCCTTGGTCAGGCTACAACCCGCAAACAAATAGCAAAAAAAAAATAATTCCAGAAACCAGTTGATATGTATCCATAGCAAGTTGACATGCGCCCATAAATGCAAACTACTCTGCTAGGTCTACTCACTTGTGTGAACTTGCTTAGAAAACTGGTCTTTACACTGTGGATGCTTTCATAAGTACTACCATAATGTCTCCAACTGTCCTGCTCTAGGACAACGCATTAAAAGATCCAAACCAGCAAAAGTAACCAAGGAGGATAAAATGGCAGACCATTTTTCCTGGAGCTTTGCAACAGTGTTTTGCCACAACTAAATGTGAATAAAAAGATGTAAAGCGTAACTGAGTCAATTTCCCCTTATTTTACTGCCTGTAACTCCTTTTCCTTGCCGCCCGGCAATGTTTGACACAAGAGGAATCATTTCCCAGGGGAACAGCCTTATTTCGAAATGTTGTCAATGTTTCCTTGCTGATCAGCAAGGCTTCAGAAATATGAATGCAATAACCACCAACTCCCATCCAAAACCGAAACATAAGCTTATCATATATGTTAGACTCAACAAGAGGCTGGAAATGTGCTCCTTTGTTTTGCTCACCCTTTTAAGCATATAAAGAGAAGTCAGCAGCTAACTGCACCATGATCCAAGTGATTTTATTTTTTTGTGCGCGTGCACTGATAAGAGCCATGATGTTAATTTTTTAATTGACTTTGGGAATGAATAAGAAATGTTTTGGATCATCCCCTGGGGTAGCAGCACTCCCGTGTGAAATAAACCTCTGTCATCAGTGCTGTCAATGAACAGAAGTGCCAGGCTTTGCAACAGTCCTAACCAAACTAAGCATAAATCCACAGTGCCAGCTCTCTGCCCTCTGCATCATCTGAAAAGTACAAACAGGACATAACTTGGTCCTAGCTGCCAAATGGAGATCAGCAGCAATGGAGGGGAACGCTCAGCAGGCAGGAAGGTAGCCAGCACTACGCCCTGCGCAGAGCGGGCAGAGGCGATGGGTTACAGCAGAAGGTAGAAATCCTTGCCTGCAGTTCGCTGGTGCTGACGAAGCAGAGGCACCTGCTAAGTCAGATATCAGAATGGGACAGTGCAAGAACTGGGGACTGTTACTCCAACTGTTTATGCCCTTCCTCCAAGCAAAGAATGGGACTTCAGATAATCTGGAACAATATTTTAAATATTTCTCCTTATGAAGACAGGAATCTGCTCACACTTTAGCAATAGGCTTCACCCGTAAAAGGCATTTTGCTTGTTCATGCCCCTGGATAGATTTTTCAGACTAAACCAGTATGATAAAGACAGAGCTTTCAATATCTTCCTCGGTAAGAATAAAGTAATGATGGAGATCTTGGCAATGATATGGCCATAATAAACAGCACCTGAATTTTGTGTGAATTTGTCAGAACAGCTCAGACACTAAATTGAAAGTCAATGGGTCAAAACCTCATTCTTCTAGAGGTTCATTAATTTTAAGACACCATGGAAATCTTATGGCCTTTCTTCATGGTTCCCTCAAACTTATATTATTGTAGCAATGGATGAAACACTACACTCCAGCTTTTCTGAAACTTTTGCTGTTGCTGCAAAATACACAGTCAATTTAGTTTACTGCACTGGATTAGTGATAAACCAACCGATCTGAAGAAGTGACCTTCAATTTCTTTTTATCAGAAGCTCAGTAAGTTCTTGGATGTCATTGGTTTGACAGCAGAGCAGAGCATTTCTCCAACTCACTTGCAAACATAAGTAAAAATGCTCTGAAAGTGAGGTGATAAACTCCAATTTAAACTCAAGGATTGTACTTGACACAGTGTACAGTGCTGAATCTGCACACTGCATATTGCTTCATCACCAATGACATGCTTCCGCCTCTCATTCCCGCACCCCACTGCAGATGCTAAAATCTGATCAGGTAAACTTATTACAGGTAGCCATGCCTGTAGTCAGATAATTAAATTAATCAAACTTGTGCTATTTCCCCCTCAATTTAGAACAAAAGTACATTTCAATAGATATTTACAACTTTGAATGTACACATTTATCATCTGCTTCCAAACTTTGGCTAATCCATCTTTCAAAGCTCTCCAAGACAGTTTTTATTTTACATGCAAGAAAGAAGATGTGAAGGGCTGCCTATGTTTCAGTCATCAGTATAGCATTATTGATGGATCCTCACAAGACAAACAGGAAAAGTTGTATCTTACTTGTATGTGCTGCTCGTTTCTATACAGGTCTGGTGCACTTACAGCAATGGCTGTAACCGAGCCTAGTCAGCAAAGCAGTAGGCAGGGCCCAAGTGATTTGACCAAAATTCGAACCACAAAACATTGGCAGAATCAGAGAGGAGGTCCCTACCCTTCAGATACACCATTCTGAGATCAGTCCACTACTCCATTTTCCATTTCTCTCTAGAATAAATATTTAAAATAGAAGAGTGATTAAATGATTAAGAAAACCCAGAGTGATTTCACTACAGTTCAAAACACTGATCTCATTGTAGTGGGAAATCGATCTAAAGAAATGCACTTGGCTGAAAATATTTGCTTTCTATTAAAGTAGCCCAAGGAAGCCCATACTTAAAAATTCCGGATCTTCCTGTCACTGCAGAAACGGTTTTGTCAGTGTCCTGCTACTGACAGAGTTTCATGCTGTTTGATGTAACTGTGGTCTTAATGAAGAAGTTTTGTCCCAGTTGATCATGAAGTCTATAGACCTACAGCGACATACGCTGTACCTATGTTTGTTATCTCTTGCTAGCAGAACCCAAATATATTATCTCAACATAACACAGTAAGTTACCCAAAGTGGACAGACCTCTGCCAAGCCAGTGCTTTTCTCCCCTAGCCTGCAGACTGCCTGTGCAGCATTCCTCCAGCTCCTCTTGGTTTGGGTTTCAAGAGCAGGGTAAGGACTCTGGTCGGTTTGCACTGCAGCTGTTCAGAACCAAACACTACAGATTCTATTGAAACCAATTCAAATTGTACTAATTTATTGCTACGCTTAGGGATGAACTCCTGAACACAAGACTACTTACTGTAGTGTAGCTGGGTCCCACTGATGGGCCTCCTTGATTGTTGCACATATCACATTCTAGTGGATGTTGGATTTTCCTCTAAAATCCTATATAGCTAGACACATCCCACATGGAGTTTCATTAAGCAGTTCAAAAACTCTTTCACCACTACCTATAGTGCTTTCCTAAATGTCAATGTTTTGTTTTCTTTTTCTTTGGAAAGTTGCAATCAGCCTCGTATCCATGGGAACTTTATTTAAATATGATCATCCAAACCATTTCTTACAGTTAAAAAAAGAAGTTTGGAAAAAAGTATATCAGAAGTGCTCTGTGAAATATTAGAGAACTAAAACTCACTTAATCTAGAAATTCAAGAACATTCACTGACAATTTGTAAGACCCTTTGTCTTGAAACTAGCACTCATATTTTGTATTTCTTATACCATCTCATTATGATTGTGATAAAGTCATGATGTGGAAATTGGCATTTTTTAAAACTGCATAATTGTCTTCCACTTTTCTCTCTTTTTAGTTTATTCACTGCATAAGTGAGATATAAAAATGTATAACTTCTCTCCTGATACTTTGAGCTGTTTTGGAAAGAAGAAAATGTTTGGGGTTTTTCATTGATATTGTTTATCACAATTTTTTAGTGTCAGGTTTGCACTACATATTTATTTTCACAACTGACAGTATGAAAATGAACACACTAAATAAAGCAAGAGATACAATCCAAACCTTGTTATGATTAATGTTGATAAATGACCATTAAAAAAAGATAAAAGCTTAGCCTCTTCATGATACTACTTATACCCTGTTAAAATTAATTCTGTGCAAGTTGAATGCTGGTCTACACAGGATCAAATCATCATTGAGCCTGCCCAGTTCGAATGGTACTTTTACTCATGCCAAAGTGGCTTCTCTTGTGAGTTGTCAACAAACATCAGGACTGTCTCACCTATGCATAATCAGCACCAATAGCTCTCGAGATGGACACCCTTCTCCACAGCTTCATGCTGTGGTAGAATCAACTCTCATTTATTCACAATTTCCTGAATGCTATGGTCCTTCACTGTGACAAACCAGGGAATCCCCGGCTGCTCACAGATTTCACCACAGCAAGAAACACTCCCGGCTTCAATTCTGAATTAGGCATTGCCCCATGTTAATGTCCTGGAAACCACAACACAAACAACTATTGGAATTCCTTCCAAGGAATCAGCTAGTTAGAATCGAGGAGCTTTTTCTGTATACAAATGAATGTCTCACATTAAACTTTAATCGTCAAATTAAACTTTTTATTAATTCAGTTTCTTTCTATCCAATGATCCCGAAATATTGCTGCTATTAAAGTAAAACAGAATTTTTTTTTCTTAGTTGAACATTCCGTAAACTTTAAGCAAGGCATTGTTAATTTCTAGCAATTTCTAGCAATTTAGCCTTCAAACTCAATATAGCATTGAGAGCCATGAAATCCATGGGTCTTCTCTGATTATTAGTAGACTATTTATTTGGCCGTAATAACCTAATTATTTCTCTGTGATGGTTTGAGTATGTTTCCAAAAGCAAAAAACATATCTCAAGGAAAAGTTAGAGGTTCAGATCAGTGAACAATGGAAGTTTCAGTAAACTATATCCTATCCCCATTCACACTTGTGCAATTTTTCTGTGCAAATGCTGTGTATAAAACGTGCTTCCTGTCCCAGTTCATTGCTCTCTACCTTCAATTCCCCTTTAAAAACAAAATATTTCTTTCTAAAGGAAAAGCAGGGGAAAAAACACTCCCTTCCCCCCCTCCTTTTTTTTTTTTTTTTTAACTGTGAAGAATATAAAAGCCTAATTAAACACAAAACCACACAGTTCTGAATGTCCTGGCCTTATGCACTTTCCCTGCGGGTAACTGTCAGAAAGTGTCCTGCCTCCGGGGCTGCACAGGAGGCTGGGTTGCTTCTTAACCCAGGAGAAGTCCCAGAGACTGCAGGAGGCCGGATGACCTACAGAGTGAGACCCAATCATCACCATGACTAAGTGCTAATTAACAGCCGTAAGTTATTCTTCCAGCATGGGCAAGAGAAATGAAAACAAAAACCAAAACTCTGCCTGTTTCCCACCTACCTGATTTCTTGAACGTCCTCAGTAAGATCCAGCTCCAAGCTCAATACATCTGCTGCTCACAACCTGCAAACTGTGCTGAGAAAACTCTCGACCTGCTACTCCTCATCATTCGCACTTCCACTTGTTACTGCCATTCACTTCAACCACGTTAGCTGCGTCATTCCTCTTCAAGCACCGGGAATACAGAATTAGTCAAAAATTTGCATGGAAACAAGACGGTATTTTGTGTCTCAGCTCCACAATGAATTTCTAGTTAAGGCAACCGTCCATTGTCCAAAACACAGAGTGGCTTGATCCCTGTCCCCACCACACAGGCGGCTGTACTGACCTCTGTATTATTTGGGGCTTTCAGTAAGCTGGGGAGATTTCTCTGTCAAAGCTTTGAAATTAACCAAAACAGCCTAAAAAATTTTAGGAGCTTAGAAATCTGCACAGGGCATAAAAAATTATTGGGCTCCCAACAGCACTCAGGATCCCACAATCCCAAGTGCTAGACATCACATGCTTTTAAAAAACATCTTTTGTCTCAAATGCTTACTCTGTCTTTGTATAAAGGAGACAAATTAAGCAAGAGTGTTAAACTAGGATGAACTAATGTGATAAGCAGGAATTGGAACAAACTTAATTTACTCTCACTCATTCCTCACTACTGTTAATTGTACGGACCATTTACCAAAACTTCAAAAATAATAAGATGTACTTTATAACAACTGGTACCAATCCATGAAGGAAGATGTGACTACAATCAAAAATATTACACAAAGTCAGGCTTTGAATTTTAAACACTTTTGTAAATTTATTCTGAAAATCAACCGGACAGTTATCGCTGCAGGCTGCAAATTCCAGCTACAGGGATGCTGTTGACTACAGCAGCTTCTGCCTGAGCCAGGCAATACCCTGGTGCAAGGGCAGACTGAAAATGAAAAGCATGCATTTTTACTTATAATTGCTTTCCTGACAAACTGCAGCACTAGATTCTATTTCTCTCTTTCAAAGATTTTCAATTATATCAATTCCTACTGACGTTACATGAGATCAGAAGATCTGCAATGTCTCTTGCACAACTCCATTTATTGAAAGCACCTGCCTCTGAATTACTTCATCGCACTTGCAGTCTGAGCTTGCTCAGCAAAACAGCAGTACTAAGACCAGAAAGATTAACAGTGCACCAAAGTGCTCAGTATCTGACAGTTAACAGCGTATAATATTAGTGGTGTGTCAGACTTTTCATATGAAAAGTAAGGAAAAACTTCTCCAGACTTTCCCGAAGTGTGAAATTCAACCCAGAAGTGACCTTTTGCTTAGATATTGAAGGTTGCAAGTCTGACTTTTCCTACATCAACTAATAAGTGCCTGCTTATGCTGAAAGGAAATGGTCTTTGAGGGAAAAACAAGCATTTTGTATATCCTTCAGCGGAAATCAATAAGTCTCTAATTTCCTCGACACAAAATTAGATACTTACTGCCTTAAAACTGCCATGTAGAGTAACTAAACTTACCATCTTGCTCTCCACGTTCCTATTTATGCAAATGGCTGCCTCCGCCTTCTGCGTGTCAGTATTTTTAGCACACAGTCCTAAGTGTGATTACATGCAAAAACATTTAAATGATACATTCAAGTTATACTTTTAAGTGATAGACAGTGATTGGTGGAACATCCTTAGTACTGTTTCCTGAGCCCTGCAATTCTGTCTTTGGCTTCAGAGTGTATTAAGCCCACGATATATCCACCGATATATCTCAATCTAGAAAGAATCTAAAGTTATTGGGGAAAAAAAATAATGTTTTAAAGCACAGAAAATTTAACTCATGGTTTTTCTTCAGCTGAAGTCAGAGTAGGGTGTGCACTGGAGTTCAGTGGGCAGAGAAAAGGTCAGACCCTTTCCTGGGATTATGCACTAAATGCAATTCTTGCTCTTGCCCTGGGACAGTAAAGCACAGGTAACAAATCCCCACAAAGCCACAGGCATCATAGGATACATGACATGGCATCTTCCTGCACGTGGCACTCCAGCAGCATTTAGCGGGCATTGCCGACTCAAAAATTGCATTCCCATAACCTTGGCTCAACAGCCTGGACCTCTGGCTACGCTTCTGAAACAAGGCTGTGCCTGAGCTGTTTTCAAGGGCACAAGAGTAAAGTGTTAGCTGCTTCATGCACGACACCTAAAACAGGACAGAAGATTTTTTCAGTTTTTTGGACTTGGCTGATTGCAATTATACTATTTATATTGTGTCCTTTAGTAAAAACTACGTTAATAAGGCGGAATTAAAATTTTTCATGATTTAATTGAATTTACTTATAACACGAAAAATATAAAGATAAAATTTGTGCTCACGTAATAGCTAATAAATATTGACTTTCCTTTTAAAACAGCTTTCAAGTATTAACCACATCACTGAATATGCTATAACATCACTAGCCATGCACATGGAAACAGAGGTGCCTCAAAATTTAAAGTGCCATTTCTGACTTGGGACATCTGCTTTAACATACTGAAGACCAACTTTACTTGAAATACAGGAGGAGAACATTAAATATTTCAGGCTCTTTTAGAACATCTTAGCCACAGAAATGCGCTAGGCAGTTATGAAGATTTGAAGATGTATGCTATCAACATCTATTTGTATCTGGAAAGATAGGTATTAAAAAAAAAAAAGAAAAAAATACCTAAAGTTATGAGCTATTTAATTTTTTTCTCTCAACAATAGATGTGGCAAAGTATCTTCTGGGTGAAACAGTCAATTCTGGCTTTTACTGTTGGTTGGTTGAGCAGCTTGTTTTATTCATTTATTTAATTCTAAAGCAAAAGATACTCAGTTGATTAGGATAACAAAAGAACAAATGTACTTTGATATGCCAAAAAATAATAATAATCTCTGTAAGTCAGAGGAGGGATTTGATATTTGATAGATGTTCATTATCCCATTAAGGCAGCTTTTACCCATCCCGCATTTGCCCCTTTTATAGCTCAAGGAGGTCACTGCAACAGTAGTAGTAAAAGAGCAGAGACCTTCTCTCCTGGGATCTCCCAGCTACACCACATTGTAAAGAAGGAAGAAATACCCTAATGGCAAGGTAGAAAGGTCTGTGGCAGTAGACGTTAAACTACCCTCAACAGATTATTAAGGAACTCTGTAGCAAAAGATGCATTTCCCCGCTCTGACTGATCTACCTAGGGAATGACAACCGTGGTTGCCAGGCCGACTCCGCAGTGTGCTCAAGTCCAGGAAGAAGAAAATTGGCAATATATGTAGGACAGTTATTTAAAAGCTTCATTTTTATTTTTATTTTTTTTAATATCAGAGGTTTCTGGATTTTATATTGTCTTTTAAAATATTTAGGTGTTGACATGTAATATAACTATATCAGAAGAGTGTTGAGCTTGCAGTATCGAGTCATCAGACCTAAAGTACCACCAGGATTAAAGCTGCATCTGTGAAATATACTCAGCACTTTTGTGCTTATGCAATACAATACGGGTTTTAATTCCTGACCACACAGATTTTTTATCCTTCGTGTGGGTTTGGAGACACACTTCTCAGATAACCATGGGCTCCACGAGGCCTCTCCCCAGCCTCAGCACAGAGGGGAAGCTGTACTGGGAGGTGGGTGCAGAAACACAGTTTGAAACTGCATGAAGAGAGATGTTGGTCTCAGGATTAAGTAATTTGAATTTTAATTCAAGGTACTTGATTGTACACCCATTTCTGCCTTCAGTGCTGCTAAGGAAGTGACTTCAGTGGGTGTTTGTCACTGCCCAAGCACCCAGCTTACACCACCTGATTAATCAAAATTAAAGCATCCATAGCTGCAGCCAGTATCAATCCAAACCTTATTCTGATTATATGAAATGCTCTGATGTGCTAAATACATGGCAAAAAATCATGCCCTTAGCATTTCATATACAGCACCCTAAGCTAGTGAGCATTTCTCTTTCGTGCTGAACCTCAGCTCTTTATCTACAAAGTAATAAGAACCAACAACATCAGCAGGGGAAATAGTATCATCTCAACTCAGTTTCTGTGGAGAAAAATCATTTGCAATTTAGAGACTAGCAGAAGTTGTTGCAACTACCAGAAAAATATGTCTATCAAGAAATATTTTTTTGTTTTTTATTCGGAGCATAGTTTGAATCATATACGCTAACTATGAGATAGGACAAACTACTTAACAAGGAAACCAAAAAGAAACAAAGAGAACTTGGTACAGAAGACTGCATGTGAACGTACGACTGCAGTCCCAGGATAATTCATAAATGCAGCCAACCAAACTTCTGGCATTTATTAACTCTTCATTGCTCAAAGCTGCACTCTCCCATGCTTTTTAGTATAATAAAACATACCTAGATTGCACAGTGCTAGGACCCAAGAATGCAATGAAATACTCACAAAGCTATACCCGAGGTATAAAAATCTATTTGCAGGCTTACAGATGTTTCTAAAAATGCAGTTCACAAGATGTAAGTGCTAACAGTATGGCCTCAGAGCATGTTTTCCCCTGGAGTCTATAAAGCAAAGAGGACATATGTTTGAAAATAGTGAAGCAGAAACACCACATCAAATGCAAGTTACTTAGCCTGGAGTTTACTGCAACCAGAGTGCAAGTGAGAGTTTCACAGCACATCAGAATCTAAGCAGATGTCATTCCGTGCCCAGGAAAGCTAACAACTGGGAATGTTTAGACAGGCAATGACACGCAGCAATGACACCAAAGTTATTGGGCAAATATCCTAAAATCACTCCACATTCTGTAACAATAGGATTATTTTTCTTTGTTAAAATATCTCTGAAGACTTATCTGGTTTAGAATAAGGATGATTATAAGTTTTATTCTTTACCTTGCATATTTGAATGTAGTTTATCTGTTCTGAAATTACTTTTTCCCCTATACTCTCCCTGTTGAAAAAAGATAGGCTAGCCTGGCATGAGCAGGGTACTAGCACGCCTCTCAAGATTTCCGAGTTCGACTAAGACACCAAATTTCTGTATGATCTTGAGCAAGACACTTAAATCTGACAATGAATAAGTTCCTGTGCAGTAACTCACACTGTCACATGGTAGCTGAAAGCACATAGCAACTCCCAGATGTGAAAAGTTTCTTCGATCACAACCTGATCTTGAAGCAAAGAGTCAAAACCAAATGAATCTGTGCCACATCCATCTTGCTGTTTCTCATGCTTCTCCCTCTTGGGATTGAAACGAAGCACGTATCGTAAACCTATCCCCTCTTCCTCACTATTCCCCTTTTCAACATAACTGATGAGCAGAGCTGATACCATTCAGCAACCAACCTCACCCAAGGAGCATCAGGACAAGCACAGGCCTATCATACATCTTCATGGTAACATTTAGAAAATTTCAATGCTAACATTTTACCTTAAGTTCAGGAAATGAGGTTATCATATTGAAATCTGACACCGCAGTTCTGCCCTGATATGTCTTTGCATTGTAGCATGACTTTCAACACCCTCACTGCAGTGTTTCACAAACAATGAATAGAAAATTGCTGTTGCAAAGAACGCAAACCTGCGCAACAAGCACTGCTGAAGTTCCATAACTCAGTGGTCTGACCGAGTTTATTTGCTCACAGCTCAGAACTTCAGGGAAAAAACAAGCACTGGGATGTGAGTGAGACACCTGAACACAGGAATAGCCTCAAGGAGCTGGTAAAGAACAGAAGAAGCAGAAAGATAAATGCTAGAGGGGCACTGGAGCAGAGCCTGGAAGAGAGTCAAAGGACAGGAGACCCAGCAAGTGGCAGAAGCACAGAATAGAGAATCAGAAGAAATAAGATCAGAGACAGAAGCTGAAAAAGAAGAGGCAGAATTAAATCTGCAAAGAAGGAGTTACCTCAATGCTGATCTGATCGAGCTTTAAGGAAAGCAAGTGGATAATTTAGGCCTAAAAGTTTGTCACAAATAAATTATGTTGTGGTATGCTAACATATAAGTCTTTGTACTAATTAAAAAATGATTCAGTCATGTTGGGTTTTAGGGGAAAAAGGAAAATAAAGTCATAATTTTCTTACACAAGAACATTTAGATTGTTTGCGGCACTGGTTCTGGTGACAATAGTGCAATGATAAGTTGCAGTAACAACTTCACCATGGGACACTGAGTACTGATGTAAGCTTCACAAAAGTTGTTTCTGTATCCAGAATTTTACCACAGTACATTAATCAGAATGGTTCAGCGTCTATTACTAGAAACATAAACTAAATAAATTTTATTAAGCTTGCTGAAGCAGGTTATCCAACCTTTTGCCAAAGCATTTCTGAAATCTGTATCACACAAATTCTACATTTTAAAGGAAAATAAGCAAGTTCTGTCTATGGCTCAACAGCAATTTCAGTGTGACCAGTTAGAAATAATTTCTTAAACTGACGTGGTGGTCAACATAAAGATGCAGAGAGAAAAACAGAACAATTATATCAACACTCTGCATTATAGAAAACAAAAATAAGTGTGTGGGTAGAAACTTCACTACCCTAGATTTAATTTAAATGGGATCAGGAATTTTCCCTCATCTATTTCTGGAAGAGTTTGTTATCTAAATGACATAGGTTAGAAAAATCAAATACTGTAAGTGTTTCTATGGGAACAAAGGACAACAAGAAATTAGAAGAGGTATTCTTTTTCTTCTCCTGAGGGCAGAGCAGCCTTCAACTTAATTCATTTTTCCCTTCTCATCTAACATAAAAGGTCTTTTAGGGCAATAACCTCAAAACCATTAAGCATAAACCAAACCAGCATTGCCTAAATGAAACTGCAGAGAGCTTGAAACAACTCTGACCAATATTGTCTGCCTAACTCTTCTTCGTTATGGTTCTTTGATCTCAGATTCCAGAACTACAGAATATACCATTTTCCTAGCAGATTCAGGAAAAAGAGTATTCACGCTAATAAGGCTGACTTTTTATTTGACTCTTAGGCTCAAGCCCTTTGTCCTGCTAAACCTACTTATCATTGCCTCCTGCTCTCCATTTTTCTACACAAGCTTCACAATATATTGGGATGGCAGCCCAAGCTCTTCATTCAGAAAAGACAATATTTGCTGTTCCTCAGGCACTGAATCAGAACAGGGGTCTGCCTAGACTGAACACAGTAGAGGGTGGCAACTTGCATGGTTTAAAAAAAAACACAAAACAAAACAAAAAACAAGCAAACAAAAAAAACCAAATCGCCAAACCAAAACAAACTCAACAACAAAACCAATCAGTAAGAGGACAATCAGTATGAAAAAACCACCACTACAAAACAAACAAAACCCAACCTAACAGAGATCATCTCTATGAATAACAAAGAGCAACCAACAAAAGAAAACCAAAAGTAAGAAAAATGTGAAGGCAAATCAATATGTGAAAAGGTAAAAAATTATGCCTCAAGGGAAAACAGCAAGAGTGACAGTGAGATGGAGCACAAACAAGAAAAGATCTGAAATGAGCCTGGGGGATAGACAAATGACATGGAGAGAGGTTGCATGTCCGCCAGGGTACATGGAGACATACCACTAGACTTCACAAAAGCTGTGGGTTTCAGTTGGCAGTTATAGGAAATGGTTCTCCAAGAAATACCAAGCACATTTAGAAGAAGTCTCCATGTCTCTAACACAGCATGTGTAAAGCATTATGCCTGATTTTAATGAAAAACAGTTATGCCAAAGAAAATTATCTGAAATGGGAATATATCTCCTGGTGATCCAAAGCAGCTAACCACCAGGCTAGCTTCTCCCTACAGCAAACTGGCTCAGAGGAGATTCAGTCCTGCTCTTCTCAAGTTATTTTGTTAATTAAGTTCCTCCTCCGAAAACAAAGGGAGGCACAATCATTTTTCTATATTTGAAGGCTGTAAGCACCATATAAAATAATGAATTACTGCCAATACTGCAGGGGGTTACAGACAAGAGCAAATGGAAGAAGTTAAAAAAGCTGTCCTGAAGCAGGCATCTATTTCAATCGTTTCCCAGCAGTAGTGATGTAAACCATACAGATAAGTTATACATAAGCCTACCCTTCTTAACTTCATATCAAACATAGGCTCCTAAAGGAGATTCGAGACATCTATCTTAGACATGTTTCAAAGCACACTCTAAAGTGCTAACTTCTGCTATTCTACCTCCGCAGAGGCCACGAGAAGCCCACCTTCTACAATCACCATCAATACCTTCATAACCCTGGGATCTTAGAGCACAGTTACAGCCAGCATGACATGGCTATAATCCTGGCTGGTGTCATCTGACTATCGACAGGTTGAAAATGGTTGGTTTATGGTGCCAGACTGGTCCCCAGATGTGCAGGTGGCTCTAATCTCATACTTAGTATGGTTATTCCATGTCAGATCCAAGCTAGCAAGTCATCCACTTGAGATTCAGAGTCTAAAAAAAAATTATTTGTGGGTAGTACGAGCTTTTGAGGGACCAAGTTGTGCAAAAATTCTTGGACAGCAAACCTGTCTGTGGACAGTCAGACTGTAAATGCAGAGGATGGAAACCTCTGAACTCATGTTCAAACTTTACTGTTTGGTGGGGATCAGCCTTCTCTTAGGACTGGATTTTGAGGCACATTTGGAGGTGTGCTTGCTGTAGCTCCTCCTGAGGTGGTACAAGGAAAGTATTTTGACAGATGGGCCTTGCAGCATTATAAGTCTTTACATATAGCTCTTGGAAACATAAGGCTTTCCTGAAAATATTCTCGCAGACTTATGCTCTTCTGGGGTAAGCCCTATCCACATGCAGAAAGCTGTGCACCATTAGCTCCCCTGTTTGGGGATTTAATTGCAGGTTCAGTGATATTCATCCTGTTCAGACGTGTTGTTCACAGAGATTGAACATTTGCATTACCTGCTCCAGCGCCAAGATCCCTTCCAGTAGGATGCTGAGGAACTAGCCCATAACTTTTAACCAGATTATTATTTCACTTTATACTGCAAACAGAACAACATAAAATTCTTCATTTTACTAATCTCAGATTACCAGAATGGGACCACTTAAAGTTGATTGAAATAATTTAGGATAGAGTTTTGCCCTCTTCACACCTTCCACCAAAAAAGGCTATGAATGTTTTCACAATCATTTGAAATCAAACATTTCACCTTTAAAAATTCTCATTTAATTTTATGTTCAGGCACTGAAGTAGTCTAGGAGACAGAGTGGTCCCTCAGGAATGCTTCAGCCTTTCCATATTTTCCAAAACAAGCAGGCCTAATACTGCTCCATTATTAGCTCATTGAATCTGGAACAACATAATTGTGACTTCTGCTACACAGGAGAAATCTGTTTAACTTACAGAAGACCTCTCACCTTATTGTCCAGTATTTCCACAGCATGAACTGAAAGGCCACGGTTTCCATGAAGAATCAAACAGGTCTACACAAGCGCTACACAGTTGTACAAATGGAGAAAATATAACTCCCTGAGATACAACACACATAGAGTGCAAGCACTTACTAAGAGGGCAGCTTGTGCACAGAAGACACGAGACATATTTTACAATGCCTGAAAGCTAAGCCTTCCCCACAGATGCAGAGACGACACGTAGCATGCCAACACCCTGCCCAACACTTCCCAAAAGCACCGAACTTCTGCACAGCGTTCACACGCAGGACTTCTGGACATCCATGAACTGCAAAAATTGTGCCTGGACTGAAGACAGCTCACCTGTTAAGGTCTCCAGACATAGAAACAGATTTGTAATATTTACAACATTAGAGCTATAACGTCCTTGAAATCAACCTCGACAAAATCTGCTCACTAAATGAGAGAATGTGTCCAGGAAAACTATAAATTTAGCTCTGCGAATAACAGAGAAAGCCTAGAAATTGCAGTCAAGTTTTGATCATCCATGTGTGCTCATGCTTGTGTCAGTATGTATAAAGAAACAGCCAGGTAAAACCACAATTAGTGCACCTTGTAATATATACATATAATAGGTATAAGTCATTTACATGTACTTCATAAAAATATGAGGTAGTACATTACCTTTGAAAACATTTGTAGACTGTTTTCAGAAGGAGCTTTGAAAAAACAAAGCAAAACGAACACCAGTAGCCAGAGAACCACCTGGTACTGATGACTTCAGCTCTGCATCATGCATATGCCAGTACCACTTTCCAGTCTGGGCAGAGAGGGAAGTTGGGGCATGGCTAATCCATTGCCTGGATTCTTCAGCCAGTGATAATCAATAGCTGCCTGTGCAGGTTTTGTCAGAAAGGATATAAGCAGACAGAAAACATAAAACTACTGAAGCAGCACGGAAAATCAGTGAGGTTTCTGTAAAGACGTACTCTTTTCTGTTTGCAACATAAATGTATATGGTTAAATATCTGTGGAGTATAAAGCTTTAAAGAACTTGCTTCTGTGGACAAGTAGAGGGAATACTGAACATTCACAGCAAAATAAAATAATGCAGTGACTTCATCAGACCATTGGGTGATTTTGGCTGGCTAAGGAACAGAGCTTGCCTTTTTTTTTTTCCCCCTGCAGTTGTTTTCTATGCAGTCTTCAGCCACCCTGCAAAGGAATTAACATGACACCATGCTGTGAAACAAGGAACTACTACGCATGCATTCCCCTATCAGAGAATTCACAGGATTCCTAAGAAATGAAAGCACATCTACCTACTTGAATTTCATGTTATTTGGGGGATTTCACTCTTCTCTCAACCTCTCAAGGCTTTTATAGAGGATTGCATCTTTATTTTTTAAGCCCTCGGTCTTAAAATAAAGATGTCCACAGGATGTGCTGACTTTTTAGGTGCATAGACCTCTCAGTTGCAGTATATAGACATTAGGTTCCAAATGTAAACATCCCATTGCAAGCTCATGTGGTTTAACTGGAGAAAATACTTCAGGATTATTGTTTTTCCTTCCTTCCTTTTGTCTCAAGGCTATTTAGAAACCATATTACATTATGTACTTTGGCTTTTAAATTTTTATTGAAAGAGACTTATGGTTACACACTTTGGTTAAAAATTGGTTTGCGCAAGATAGTCTTACTTAGACACAAGTCATTTTTTGAGTAAAAACAGTCCTTTGGATTAAATGTGAGGTAAGAATGTAGATTATTTTAAGGTACAGGAATACCTGATTTTATAATAATAATTTCAAAAAGTAAAAATATGCTGTACCATACTTAACTGTGTGATCTTCAGAAATATTTAGGTTGTGCATATATTTTGCAAACCCTTTTGTTTAAGTTTACAGTAATTTTATCTAGAACAAAATGGTACAGTAAATAGCTTCACGTGCAGATGCACACACACAATTACTTGTTACATTTAATCAAGAAAAGCCTAAGCCTGGTTTCCCCAAGACAATGTCACAAGCTGCAGGCGCTTAGAACCACCTCCCCGTGTGTGTGAACAAGAGCCCTGCTGGTCTCCTTTTACAGCAAAAAGTTTCTTTGCTGCTGTCATTGTGTCAGCACTTACTGAAACTGGAAGAGAAGTGACTCAGGCACCTTCATCACCGATTTAAAAAAATTAACTAACACACAGATCCTACCTAGTGCCAAAGCCTTTTTGTAATAGCCAGTGAGGAG
Organism: Psophia crepitans; assembly: GCA_013399095.1. Lineage (NCBI taxonomy): Eukaryota > Metazoa > Chordata > Aves > Gruiformes > Psophiidae > Psophia > Psophia crepitans. Next base: position 675,784 of record VWZZ01004205.1, on the reverse strand, counting down.
GACTGCTTTAGAGGTAAACATTTTTATACAGTTCATGGAGCTGCACAGATGCCAAGACTGACTTGCTCCCTACCAGACAGCAGGAGGGAGGTGGGTTTGCAGCATGCCCTCACCCTATCACTGAGAAGAAAAACGGGTCTCAGGATCAGCTGCACCAACGGGTGCAACATGATGCCAAAACACATGGTCTGATGGGGGAGATGACTTGGACCACTGACATCTGGGCTATGTGCTGGCCACCACCGCTTTTTTGCAAAGGCAATGCAGCAGGTACCTCACTGCACCATGAAGTCCTCTACCTGCAGATCTGTGTAAGCCTCCTCCTCCCCCCAGTACCTCTTTGCAATTCCTGGGCTTCCTCCCCCCCTCCCAGCACACATACACGCTATCAATACAACCAGGCATTACACCCAAGTACAGAAAAGAAATGAAGGGTATTTAAAATAACAGCTGTGTTTTAAAGTTTTTACTCATTTGGAAGGGGGAAGGAGGTACACAAACTCTCTTGAACTAAACAGCTTATGTGAAGCAAACCCCTTTGAATTACAGGATAAATTAGGAGCGAAATTATTTTATTAAGCCACAGTGTAAGACACATTAAACAAAGAAAACAATTTCCAGACATCAGCATATCTTTTGCTTAAACGCAGAAAAGGCAATGCAGAGACAGAGTAAAAGCTTTATTCTTATCCTACCTCAGTAAAACAAAGGTATAAGAACACATCACCCCTTTGCCTTGCTTTGAAGGCAGACCAGCCTGGGATGAGTTTGAGCCAGTGTTATATCTATGCCTTCAGTGGACCTTTGAAGATTTAGTAAAGTCTTTATTATTCCTGCAGTGTGTAAGGGCTATGCATAGTCAATCCACATAATGGATTCACAACATGAAACACATTTAAGTTTAAAAGAATTATTTTTATAGTTCTCAAACCAAAAGCAAAGAAATATATCTATTAGAAATCATGTATTTGCATTTACTTTAAATGTCACGCAACAAACTAGGGAGAAATAAAAAGGATGTTTAAGGGCACAGTTTACTGTGGACTGAATAATGACCTTTCCTATTTGCAAAATCAGAGCTGTTAAAATAGCTCAGAGCATGAATTAAGGAAGCATGGATTTTCAAACATTTCAATGCACTTCTTTTCTATTGCAGAGTTGCAAAAGACTTCAAAAGGCAAAGAATTTGCAATTGTACAGACCAGAGAGGGACAAGGGGACGAGGGTTATTAGGTTGCCTATTCTCTAACTTCTTGTCCCAGCCAGTCTGCACTTGTAAGATGCAAAAGGTCCAACTTAGAAACACCTGATGACATAGGCTTATGTTGAAAATGCTGAAAGAGCCTGTCCTTCCTGTGCCAATGACAGCAAATATCAGCTCAAACCACATGTATGCCCCACACTTGAACACTGAGGGGCTTCAGAGTTTTGTACGTAGCTAGTCAAGCAGGGGCTTTCTGTGCCCTTCCAGCACAGTGGTACAGACCTACAGAAAAAGTCACCTTTACCAAATCTGTAATTCCAGTTCCCCAGAACCTTATCCCGTTGCTGCCACAGGCAATCACGAGCAATGCTCAAGCCTCCCGTTTCAAGGACAAAGAGGCAGGACTCACATTGCAATCAGTACTCCAGAGCTCTGGTCGGAGAGGGGAAAAAGCAAAATGAAGAGAAAACTTGTATTTTAGTTAGCCAACATCTGCTATGAAGACGCTAAAAATGATGACTAGATATTGAGTGAAGGTCACGAGGCTTATCTAAGAATATAGGGGGAGAAAAACAGATGGGGGAAGGGGGAGGGAGAGAGAGAGAGGGAGAGAGCACGAGCACTGCAGCAAAGAAGCTATGCTCAGCCAATACATGCTGGCACTTACCATAAAAATAGAAAGATCCAAAGAGAATCAGATTAAGGATCCTTTTTATCTCTCTTCAATAGAAAGATTTCCACATGAAGCTTTGAACACAGCTGTCCAGGGAAAAGCAAGGTAACATGATGATACACAGAAAACACTAACACACAAACGGTAAGTCCTTTCACAGCCTTCCAAAACCTGCCAGCAGTTTGTGCTGAAAAAACAAAGGTAAGAAGTCTGAAGATGACTCCTACATAACACTGCAGCTAAAACAGACTGCTGTATTTCCAGTCACTCAGACCGCGCTGTTTTCATCTTCATCTTCTCACCGTTACTTACAGCCTAGAGGTGGGCTTGGGGGTGGGGAAAAGAGATTTCTCCTCCAAGTGGAAAGGAGCACAGAAACGGCATCAGCATTTTTAATCAGTTGCTGGGAGTACCCAATCAGAGGAACTGAGTGGTGACAGTTGTCCAACGCAGGGCAGCCTGGTGCGCAAGCCGCCAGCGTGTTCCTGGCTTGCACAAGACCACTGACGGGGTAAAGTGCTTCTTAACCCCAGCAAGGTTTTCTGTGCCCACTGCAAAGAAACTCTTTGTGCACTGCATCTTCTCTAAGGAGCTTTGAAAGCTACAAGCTGTTCTGGGTTGCTGTTCTGACAGGCTGTTTTCTACATCTGTGCAATACTACAAAGGCAAGAAAAGTTTGGAGGTTTAAATATCAGCATCATCTAACTTGCAATTTATTATCTGGTAGCTTCCCTACATAAAACATACATTATCCATTGCTGCTTCTTCAAAGATTTCTTTTTGGAGTAGGAGGAAGCCTAAAGATATTTTACACAGCACAGCCCTGCTGCTGTGAACTGCCTTGTTAGAGCCAGTGCTGGCTTTGACATGACATCATAGATCCCTGACAGGAGCAGATCCCTGAAAATACACAACCAAGGTCCCTTTCACCCAAGCCACCAAGATGACAACTGGATTAAATGTTTGTGCTGCTATCTATCATACTAATGGACATTAAAAAAACCCAAAACCTAAACCAAAAAACCCACACACAAACAAACAAACAAACAACAAACCCACACAAACCCAACCAGACAGACCTCAACTTATCTTGCAATAAGAATATCCAGGATCTGGAGATAAAACTTTCTATAGCATTTAACCCATCGAATCAATTTGCACAGGAAAGTGATGCAGTCAACATTGAAGATGCCAATGTAACTTCCAGCAGATGCTCCTGGTTCTAAAATACAAATCACAGAATCACAGATTGGTAGGGGTTGGAAGGGACCTCTAGAGATCATCAAGTCCAACCCCCCTGCCAAAGCAGGTGCCCTACACAGGTAGCCATCCAGACAGGTCTTGAATATCACCAAAGAAGGAGACTCCACAACCTTTCTGGGCAGCCTGTTCCTGTGTTCACCGTGAAGAAGTTCTTTGTCATGTTTGAGTTGAACTTCCTGCATTCTAGGTTTTTGGTCATTGCCCCTTGTTCTCTCACTACCCACCACCGAAAGAGAGTTTGTCCTCATCGAATTGCCTCCCACAGTTTAGATATTTATAAACACTGATGAGATCCCCTCTCAGCTTTCTCTTCTCCAGGATGAAGAGAGCCAAGTCTCTCAGCCTCTTCTCATAGGGAAGATGCTCCAGGCCTTTTATCATCTTTGTTGCCCTTCTCTGGACTCTTTCCAGGAGATCCCTGTCTGTCTTGAGATGGAGAGCCCAGAACAGGACACAGTACTCCAGATGGGGTCTCACCAGGGCAGAGTAGACGGGGAGGATCACCTCCCTTGACCTTCTGGCCACGCTTTTTTTAATGCATCCCAGGATGCCATTGGCCTTCTTGGCCACAAGGGCACACTGCTGGCTCATGGTCAACCTGTATCCACCAGGACCCCTAGGTCTTTCTCTGCAGAGCTCATCTCCAGCAGGTCATCCCCTAACCTATACTGGTGCATGCGGTTATTTCTCCCCAGGTGCAGGACTCTACACTTGCTCTTGTTGAACTTCATCAGGTTCCTTTCTGCCCAGCTCTCCAGCCTGCCCATGTCACGCTGAATGGCAGCACAGCCTTCAGATGTGTCTGCCACTTCACCCAGCTTTGTAGCATCAGCAAACTTGCTGAGAGTGGAATCTATCTCATCATCTAGGTCATTGATGAAGATATTGAACAAGACCAGACCCAGCACCGACCCGTGGGGAGCACTGCTAGTTACAGGTCTCCAACTGGACTCTGCACCACTGATCATCACTCTCTGATCTCTGCCAGTCAGCCAGTGCTCAACCCACCTCCCCATCCACTCATCTATCCCACACTTTCTAAGTTTCGTTACAAGGATGTTGTGGGAGACAGTGTCAAATGCCTTGCTGAAGTCAAGGTAGACAACATCCACTGCTCTCCCCCTATCTACCCAGCCAGTGACAACAGGTTGGTCAAGCACAATTTCCCCTTGGTGAATCCATGCTGACTACTTCTGATAACCTTCTTCTCTTTCAATTGCTTGGAGATGGCACCCAGAACAAGCCGTTCCATCACCTTTCCAGGGACGGAGGTGAGGCTGACTGGCCTGCAGTTTCCTGGATTACAAATACAAATGCCTGTATTTCACTATGGGGGAGAAATTCTTCTGGTCCTACTGCACAATGCAGTCCACAGTGGAGAAAACCTAAACACAGCATATAAATTTGCATTTACTTAAAGCAGACACTCTGCCAGTAGACAAAGTTAGATGCTTACCTTTTCAAAACATTGTTAAAAATGGTCAATCCTGAATTTCTGCCTTATTGCAAAGTAAGCATGAATATCATCCATCTGATATTCACATTTCAGAACATGAAAAGGCTATGTAGTGTAAAGGGAGAATGCGGGGAAAAGAAACCTCAAAGCATTCCCAGAAGTGGTACCCATATTATTTGCTGAGTATCAAGTACTTGTAGAACACACCAGGTAACAACATTACAAAAAAAAAAAAAGACTAAAAAAAAAAAATAAATCAAAGGTTCCACAGCCTGAAGTACAGACTAACAATCTAAAGTGCAATATAATACAACTATTCTGTTCTGAAATGTTTGCAAGTGTGAATATAGTGCAAGAGCACACAAATTCCACTAGCAGGCAGCAGTGATTATCACACACCAGGCTAACATACCGTGTAGGTCACAACTAAAAATATCTTCTTTTTTTTTTTTAAAAAAGTTTCTCCCCTCAGATGACAAGACGTTGGAAGGTCTATTACTTTCTTACATTTCATTTAGGTTTTAATAGGCTTGTTTCATGCTATCAACAGAACATGCATGATATTTATTCCTCCCTTTTCATAAACACCATTAGTTCAAAAACCAGAAGATAACTGGTGTGAGAGACAGAACGCACAGGTGAAGGACAGATCAAAAGAATCAATTAGAAGGGAGGGCTGTTATATACAAATAACATACGTGGGATATATACAGATAACAGCACATATACCTATAGGCAATCAAAATTAAAAATATAGCCAATATAGGAGTGAGCACAAAAAAAGGAGCCAGCAGAAGAAAATATTTAAACTCTGCAGTAAACTCTCAAAACCTATTGCAATGCTAGCAGAAAGATTACTATGACACAGCACGTGCTTGGTGAAGTAGGCAGTTTCTGTTTCAAGAAACTTGAGTGTGGGAGACCTTCAAAAACTGTCTCAAGATACCCGTTACAGAAATCTGTCCACATGCACCCCAAAGATCATGTTTTAATATTCATTCCATAGCCAAAAAAATAATAGGCTTTTTCCCCACATTACATAGTCAGGATCCTGAACTAGACAAAGAACAGAAGAGAAATCAATAGACAAATCCCTCATAAACAAAACCCTCAATTTCTTTTTTTTTTTTCCCCTATAAGGATGCACAATAAACCCAAACATTGGTGCAGCAGCTCTCTGGAGAGAAGCAAGCTGGGTCATAGGCAGAATTTAGTGGATAATGCTACAAAGATTTCACCATGAGTCTCATGGCAAAGAAACGTGGACCTGAATTTCATAAAAAGGAAGGGATTGAGGGGAAGGGGTGTCTGTCCCCCACTTTTCCCATGTAAACATGGAAGATGTAAGAAGAGACTGTGTCCACAGAAGTAGGACAAGCTGCTGTGATTCCATCCGCATGCTCTTTGGTGATGGCTGTAACAAACCAAAAGATATGAAGAAAGGCTAATAGAGTAATTAATTCAAGCTTTCAGCTAAGAGCAGATGATTGAACAGTCAAGTAATTTAGGTTTAAGCTCCTATTGAGGCCACCTTCGAGAATTTGGAAGAAGTCTCTAACATGTTCAGAGAGGATTTAGTACAGGGTCTATGTTTCTGGTGAACAAAAGATTTTAATTTCTTTGTGGTGCTTTGATTATAGCTGAGGGAATGCTAGCAAATTCTTTTTGAAACCTGATTTTTGAAACCTCTCTTCCTTCATTTGCAGATGGTTCTCTTGGTATGTCTCAAACTGTGGTTGATGAGACCATAACCATGTAGCAGGAACACTGGCAGCCTGCTGAAGTGTTATCTTTCAAACCATTTCAGGGATTAGGAGTAACGCAGAGAAAAAAACCCACACATACATCCCCCAGAAAGATAGTTCTCTCTCCCCTTTCGGTAAGACAACTGCTGCTTGAAAAAAAAAATAAATTACTGAAACCCACTGTTCTTCTACATCTAGTTAAAGGAGAGAAAAAAATGGCTTTTTTTTTTTTTTTTTGTGAGAACGTACTAAAAGCATGCTGCAAATAAAAACTGGAGCTTGTTTTATCCTGACTATCTACCTTTTTGTCCAGAAAGCAAAACAAACTTGGGACTAGGTGGTCCAGAGCTGTTCTGTTTATTCCTCCCAATAATTTATGGGACAACAGTTCAAATCAACATTCCTGAGCTGGAAAGAAAAGATGATACCCAGAATTTAACAAAGCTCCGATCTCACTAGCAGAACCTCGAATGAGCCGCCAACTGCTCAGAAGGAAGTGAAGGATTTAGGAGGGCACAAGGGTGATGGAGCCTGCAGGTCCCAGCTCAGCAGTGCACATCAACAGGTGAATGTCTGAACAGAACATGTAGCAGAGAGGAGAGGGAAGATGCAGCATTAAGTATAAAGGAATAAAATGTATATTTCAGGGAGAGGTGTTTAAATTTTCAACGGTTAATTTAGGTGCAACTGTTTAATTTCTCCACGCTGTCAGGATCACTCCTGCATGCAGAAAAAAATTGCCACACTCTAAACTTCATTCAGACAAGAAGGAAATAGCAAAACCAAGCAGGTAAGAAATGTGTAAAATGTTCCGTCCCTGTTTGATCAGAGTGCTTGTGAGCCTCACCAAGGTGTGCAAGCACAGCTCTGGTACCCAGTAGGGAGGAGCTTGATGAGAGCAACAAAAAGCAGGAAAGTTTCTGTTCACTTTTGTCTTGGCTGAAGGTGCCCGAGGAAAATTAGTACTTGGTACTGCTCAGTTTGAACGTCCTTCATCTTTCTGATTCCGCTATTTTTATTTTCTATTAGATTGAAGTACTTTCAGTTATCAGATTTTTAACCACTATATTGATCTATTGAGCACTGACAAAAATCTCTTCTTAGCTGCCATCTTGGTAGGTTTAGATGTTTTCTGGTCTATTAGTCTGTCACATGGTTCTTTTGCAATTTTTGGGACTTTTTTTTAAATGTCAAGTAGGAATTTAACCAATTCTTTTAAAATGCAGTAAAAGAAGATACCTTTCTTCTGATTCTAAAATAATTTAGTTTGTGGTTTGAGTTAGAAACTATTGAGTGAGTACTGGAATGAAGTATTTCAGGTTATGTTATAATTTTTGCTGCAAATACAGAACAAAAACATTTACAGAATATTTCAGCTTTTAACATTATTATGGAAAATCCTACTACTTCTACAACAGAACTATAACAGACCAACACATTTTAAGTAAAAATTCAATTCCTAACATACTGTAAAAATCTTTCCTGGTTCTAAGAGGCACCTTACCTATTTTCTACTGTATTAAACACATTAATATACATGGGTGTCAATATAGTAAATATTTTTTCTGTTTTGTAATTTTTATCTTACAGTTATAAAATGAATATATTTTCCTTAGTAAGACTTCACTCTTCAAAATGTCATTGCCTTGGAAAAAGTAAAATGTTCTTACACGTTTCAGATAAACAATTCATAATAATAAAAAGTTACATAATTTTTCAAATCTATTAACAATGAATCAGGCATTATCAATATCAATTCAAGAAGAAAATTTATCAATCTTTCTTTTCTAGAAAAGCAGGAGTTTCACAAGCTTTTGTTCATGCTGCTGATGCATCATTTGAAATTGGATAAAGGAGGTTCTGAACTACACACATAGATGAAAAGAAAACTAAAAAGTATGATGGACTTTGAGAGAAAGATGTTGATTAAGCAAAATCAAAACGACAACTAATAATTTCTACTTTAGTTTTTTTTTAAGTCATCCATACAGTCATCTCTGAAATATTAAAAGTATTCAGAGGAGAACAAGTAATCATCTAGAGAGACTTTCATTTCTGCAACATAAATTTAAATCTAATGCAGGTGGGAAGCAGTACAACTAACTGACAAAACTGTGTGGATAGAAACAACCACTGCTGCTGACTATGACATCTCTAAGTCTCAGAAGGTCTCTAATTAGAATTATTCTATAAGAATAAAAAAAAGAAATAAAAGAGAGCTTTTCAAAGATTAAGCCAAAATCCCTGGAAGAAAAGCAGTTCATAAAAAAAAAAACCCTCAAAAACCTGAAACCTATGTTTCTTAGCCATCATTTAGCAGAAAAATCTGTAATGACCACATCTGCATTCTAGAGACTTTGTCTAAAAAGAATTCATCCAGAGAATAATAACAAGCTGTCCGTAGGGATTTTTTTTCACTTACATAGAATTTTCCTAGCTATTTTATATAAAAGAAATCATTACAGATAGCTTCATTGTGAGGAAAGGGGCACAGGATCGTGCAGCCACATTTGTAAAAAAAACCCAACACACAACAAAAATAACAACCAAAAAAAACCCCAACCCCAACCAAAACCCATACCAAAAGCCCCACAAGTTCTAACCTTTATATAGAAATATACATTTGTATATACATACACATTTTACACTAACGTGAGCACGTCCCCGTCCACCTCCTTCCCAAAGGGAAGCATAAAACCAAAGCCATGTACAGATAGCAGAGGGACAAAACTCATACCAAGCACACCATTACCAGTTCCACTATCTACAGTAACGTATTTGGTCTTTAAGTTAGGACCTCAGAATAAGGCTTTCTGTAAGTCAAGTAAGAAAATTATATACAGGTAATATTTCTTAAAGTATAAAGTACAGGTTTTGTTAATGCATCTTCAAGGTGGTCTGAAGCCAAAGCTGGTAGGTATAAGCAAAGAATGTACAGAGCCCACCAAACTGACCTCTTGACTTAATGATGCTTTTTAAAGTGGGGAACCAGTACTAAATGTTTAATGATTAACCATTTTTAAACCTTTTAAACTCAGTTATTGCTGTATAACTCCATATTAATGATATTTTCTGCAACAAATGTAAAGTTACCATGGACCTTATCAAGACACAAGTGTCCTAACACATGAAGGAGTTAAAACACTCTTAACAGATCATAATTTAATGGTACAGACTATTCTATTTATTTCTAGCTATTTCCTTAACTAATAAAATTAGACTTCTAACAATAGATCTTATGGTAGCCCATAAAAATTACCTCTCTTCTAAACAAAGCATTTGTACTTCTATCTATACTAAACCTAGAGCAGACGGACAGGAGGCAATGTGCTCAAAATAAATAAAAGTATATTAAGGATTTTCCTTGAAAAGTACAGGAAGTCATTTTGCCACACATCTTTGTACTTCACTGTCAACACAAAAAGAAAAGTTTGCTGTTCATTTAAAACACAGACAAAAAGGACAAACCTTTCTGGGATGATTCACTGGAGAGTGATGATTTAGACTACACGAAGGACATAGTCTGTAATCAAAGCCCAACTCGTAAGTTACTTCCTAGCATGGAAAACCAGAGCACCAAGATGACTCTCGGTCCAATAAAGGATTATTGGTCCTGAGGTCCACTTATCTTTTACTGCCAAAAGTTAGAAGATCTGCTTTCTTCATTTCCCAGACGTCTCTTTAATTTTTGATGGTGGACCAAAGAGGAGTGTTAGGCCTTTTTTTTTTACCTGCGAGGAAACATGTTACATCAGGTCACACAGCAGGGAGAGGCTGTGATACTGAGCTCCGGAGAGGAATGAGGAGAAAGATGCTACCTAGGAAGCACAGGGCCGGATGCCAGGAACAAACAGGCCCCCAGACACTCATGAGGGCTTTCCAGTCCATGGTTAAAGCAGGTGGCTTAGAGCTGTGCCAGACCATTAGTCAAATCGGAGGTGATCATACACTAATCATTCATCTTCATGAAAGCAGGAAAATGAACTGAAGTTAATGCTGAAGCAGAGAGGAAGGACCCCGTGTGGGTAGATGTATCAGATGGCCACAGAAGAGCATCACCTGGTAAATTGTGCCCTGTATCCAGGCATCACTGGCTCTCTGATACAGTCTCAGCTGTATCTAGCCCTAATTCTGGTGCAATTTGCAAAATAAATTGTGAGAGCAGTTGCAAACAAAATATTAAGAACATAGCACAGGGATATGAGAGGACAGGCCACTGAGATTTGGAGGGCAGGTCCATTGGGATCAGAGACCCCAACATGATGAAGCAAACCCAAAACCATTATCAATTAGGAGATGTATGCGCACACATGCACGTGTGACAAGCATTTGAAACTTAACAATAGTAGAGCGTTGCTGAGCATGTAAACACTTGGCACCTTCACTGCTAACTCTTAAGAGGTTTAGATAAAGAATCATTCGAAATAAGAATGCATTATCTCTGAAGAGACAAAGTATCTTGATTTGAGGTTTACCTTTATTAAAGGATATGAATCTAATTTAAACTAATCAAAATCTACACTGATCTAAGATGTCCCTTTTTTCAGGAGCGGGAGGGGTGATGCCTCTAAAGGCGTCATTTCAAGATGCCTTTAGAGTTGGAGAGTAATTTAGGTTAGGAAAAAAAAAACAAACACACATAACCAAAACCACACACAAAACACTAACCAACAAACCAACCCAAAAAGCAAGCAAAGAAACATCTCAAATAGAAAGAAAACAGAAAAATTGATAATGATAACCACTAATAACCATGACCGTAATCATAATCACTGATGAACATACACACAAATACAAATATCAAAATCAAAGAGCCTGAATAGCTTTAACTGGCATTTAAGGCAGAATCAAGAAGAGATGAAAATTTTATCCTGGGTTCTTCCTCCCATCAACGACTCACATACAAGGTCCCATACTGAGAAGTTCCAAAAATTGGCTGATCGGACTCTGGAAAGTGACCCCCTTCCAATGAAGGCCTTTTAAATACCACCATGCCTACCAAAGCTGGGATGAGCTCTCCACGTCCTAGACATTTATCAAAGTTTAAAGGTGTTTTTATTCTATAGAAATATTTTAAGTGCATCTTAGAAACAGAAATAGCATTTTTATATGTTCTCCCAAAAAGGGAAGCTCTTTTTTAAATTAACTTACTACCTGTTTAGTTGGTCCATTATTTCAGCTCACTCAGAAGCACTGGCCATTTAAACTGCCTCCATTTTTGGACATTCAACCTTTGAAACATTAGGAATGCAACAGACATAATTAACCACAAAGACTCATGATTTACTTGAGTTTTCTGACCCTTAATAGATTTGTAATGTAGGAAAAAGAAATTCTAGAAGTGTCACTGCTGATAATCCTGTTGGATCTCTGCAATACCAAAACCAAGAGGAAATGAAAAGAGAAATTCTAAAGCAGTTGATATGGTTGGAACTATACTTACAAGTGCATCACTCCAGGCCACATTCATAAACACTGCCAGCCACTGACAACAGTATTTCCAAACAATCTTTTAATAGCAGCTCGCATCGCTTTGTAAAAGACGTTTTGAGAAGAGCTCAAAAGGACTGGCTCTCCACCAAGAAATAAATGGTATAACGTGGCACTTAACACCTAATATAATGGACAGAATGTAATAAAATGAGTATCTGTTTGGGAAGAACTCAGTATTTTGTGTGTATTTACTGAAGACCATCCCTGTTTATACTACAGTGACAGAGAAAAATGTGTGAACTAAAATACACAATTTAATAGTTTTAAACCATTTTTGATTCTCCAGTGTAGAAAATCACAAAAAGGCAAGAGCCTAAGGATGTCAACACAACTGTTTCTTCAGTTTTGCAGGTAAACCAAAGAGTTATAGTGAGGGAAGAAAAAAAAGGAACGTTTTTCTACAATATTTTTACAAGTTCCAGCTTAGTTAAGCGAAGAATCTTTATGGGACAGTGTAAGCTATCTCGACTGAAGCAGACAGAAGTGCTTTATTTAGTTCTTGGCTTATGAAATCCTTGTCTTGATCCCCTCACCCCTTTAATTTAGATGGAATTTTATTTTTTTTTTAATGTGGGGAAAAAAATTGAAGAAAAGGTGTTTGACAATTGGTTTTCAAATTTTCAAAATAGATTTTTGGAAGAAAGACCTTGAAAAAGAATGTTTGTCAGATAACACTGTGCTCTGCTCATACACCTTCAGCACTTATCCTGGGAGCCTGGTGGGAAATTAATAACCTCAGGGCAATAAGCAGCCAAATGTGAAGTGCAGTAATTCCTGCACCTAATCATAGAGCTGCTGCTCAGACATGCAGGACCAGTCAAGGAAGTTTGGGGAGATTTGACACATGCCTAAAATTTTAATCTGGGGGGTGGAGGGGGGGGGGAAGACATCAAAATTTTAGGAAATACCAATATGTCGCAAGTGAAACACTCCGGTTTGAAAACATCAAAAGCATAAAAGCACTGACATTGCAACAGTTCTGCTTGAATAAGATTATTTACAAATTTTCACCTGTATTCATTGTTTTAGTTCCCATTTCCCACACACATCCAAATCCTTCTGGTTGTGGACCTATTATTTATTATTTTCTCATTATTTTGATTGTAACTGCTGTTACATTTAATTTAAAAATATTTCACCCACTTTAGAGTGGCTTCTCATTTGTAGTGAGGAAAAGGAAGTCTTGGACAGTTGCTGGTAACGTGAAAGGCTACTATACATTGACGTGCCATCCCTGGAAGATGGTAAGAGTACCAAGTCCTACACAGTTCAATGGAAAGAGTCAGGAAGAAAATCCTAGTGTAGCCCTGATACCAGTGAATATCGAAATGCTTGGATCAATTCAAGCAGTTAGAGCCACTGCTCAATAGATGTAACCCAACAAACAGAAAACTGTTATAACTTAGAAAATCGTCAGAATAGTTGTAAGATAAGAAGTTTGGGAATAATTTCATTTTAGACGGCTCAGCCTTGGAAGAGCAGATGCATGGAACCATAAAGTTACAAGATGAGCACAAAACCAGCCTTGAAGGACATGGTATACATGACTCCAGGGCTGAGTCTGCACAGAAGTAGAGGTCAGTGAACAAACACAGTGAAGAGGAGTATGAGCCTTCATCTGAAGACCCCCAACGACCACCTGGAGGCGTCAACAAGCATGAACGAAGGACATGAATGTATGATACTGAGTTCCCAGAAAATCCATGAATATGATAAGCATTACTTAGAAATATCATTAGTATGTATGTTAATGTAGTACAAATACATAGCAGTTCCTATCTTCAGGTGTGCATATTAGGCGGAGCTATCCCTTGTGCACCCAGCGCTGTAATAAAGAATGCCCGCTTTCTAAAACTTCAAAATTAAGTCTTAGAGAGTGAATTATTTTGCCGCTTTTCGGTAACAGCCCAACAGACCTGTTCCAGTAGCTGACTACAGAGCATTGATATTGATATCTGGAATTCATTTTGCTTTAAGTCTTAAGGAAGTTGCCAGAGACACCAATAAACCATATGCAAGGAAAGATGATTCAAAGGGTATGAATTCCTGGAGGAAAAAGCTGCTATGTTATGTAAAGATTTGATCACTGCTGCTATTACATGAGACTAAGACTGGGTGGAAAGATTGCTGACTTAGGTGCTGATTACTCTGCTGCTAAAGCATCATGCAAGCAGCCGTGTCCAGCTGGCACTAATGATACATAGCAATGCTCCATCTGCGGCTCCCCCTGCGCGCACTGTGGGGGGAATGTCCTGTGCAAAGCACAGGAGATAATTGGGCAAAAGAGGGTAAAAAGACAAACCAAACTTTAAACACTTCTTGCTTATTGTGATCTGCTCTCGGCCTCCCCCATGCCACCAAAGACAGATTAATGACCAGTGCACACTTAAAAGTATTAGCTGCCATTTGCACTTAAATTTTTTCAGCTTAAATACTATTATCATCAGAAGTAAAACACTATTTGAAGACAAACCTGAAAGCAGGTAAAGGGTTTGAATCTAGATATGCTCTGGTTCTCTTTTCCTGTCTTAGCTGAGAAAGGCTTCTTAAAACCAACAGATTCCGCAGACCAACTTTTTGACATGCTGCATACTTCCTAAACCCACAGATTCGGACCAACAATTTTCTCATGTTGCTGTTTTGCCTCATTTTTATACTTAACAGTTGTGGATTTGAAGTTTTGGTGTGGCTCTGGGAGAATTAATTGTTTTGCTATTCGGATTAATGGCCATTCCACACAGGAAGTAAGTGGCTTAAGGAAAAATGATCACCATACTTCTTGCTGTAGAGCAAGAAGTAACGATAAACCAGAAAAAAGATAATTTTTCACCCACACATATGGAAAACCAAATGAGACTGATCAATTCGCAAAAATCATCTATGGCATGCAGAAAATAAATCAAACAAGTTATTAATATCAACTCCTACTATAAAACTTTCACCTTCCTCCTTCACATTTCAGTCACTTTATTGTCTTGGGCTTGGAAAGGAAGATTATGCAAGATTTTCATAAAGCAGCAGAATCATCTCACAGCCATAAACCCAGAAAAGCACGTTGCTAAGTTTAAAGGTAGTCAGACTCAGTGTGCAGTGAAGGTCAGAAAAGCAGCTTACAATCACACTTCCATGTGTCCCCAAGACAACGTGGGGTCATGCTGTCCTATCACTACCACTATAGAGCAAGATGGGTTTTGCTCCCCAATATCTTCCAATTTATCACTGGTTTTCCTTTCAGAGATGCTAGTCTGGGTGGTAAATTCCTGATTAGATGAAACACCTCCATTTTCTGATCCCAGCCTGAATCTGATCAAAGCAATTAAAAAACCACTCTCTGGTATCAAGTCGGGTCAGTAGGAAGGTGACCGGGAAACCACCACCACGGGCCCTACGGGGGACTCACCGGGCCCAATTGTGGCCTCACCCACAGGCCAACATCCCAGGACAGGCTGAGCCTGACCCCAGGGAGATGTCTTATGACCAGGGCTGCCCTGGTCCCCATGCCCCCCCCCCCAGGTGCCCTGCTTTAGGGTATTTATGCAATAACCTGAATGCAAACACTAAGCACCAAAGGACATACAGAGCAGCACAACCCTTACGCACAGTCATCCCCCCAGGGACAGAGGCAGGCCAAACCCAACGGCCAGCTTCTCTCCTTTTGTTGAGCTGAGCTGTTTGGCCCCTTCCATGCCCTCACAGTGAACAGTGTGTTTTTGCCATCTCCATCTAGGCAGAAGCGAGCTGAAGCAGGTTGCTGTGGATCTACCTGCAGCTTTGTCGCTGCGGGGCCAGGGTGCAGGTCACCTCACAAAGCGCTGCTGCTCCTCGGACATGGCAGTCCTGCTGCGCCTGGCCTGCGGAGGCTGCGGCACTTGCTTGTGGAGAAAGGGGCTGCAAGTCACAAAACCCACTGAAGAGATGGTGCTGCCAGTGCCAGGACAGCACAGGTGTCTCCTCAGTGCAAAAATCAAAGCCTCTCAACAGCCTGGCACGGAAATGAAGCCATTTCAGCTTCTATGACACTTTTTCCCAAACACAATGTGAGGTGGCCAAAGAAGGATCAAGCTGTTTTTCCACCACCTCCACTTTGAGGATCCACTAATCTATGCCAGACAGGAAAGTTTCTCCCAGTAACTTGGCCTCTCATGATACCAGTCCTTAAACTGACCTTGCAGCTTGGCAGAAGGTGTCCACCTCTTATACCTCCCAAATGGCTGCCTATACGTACTCACTGTAATTAGAGGACTAACGTACATTAAGTTTGCCAGCTTCATTGGGATTCATTTTTAATAACAATATTGAAAAGGTGAAAGCAGTACAAATTTATTCTGCCAAAGCCAAAGTCTTGTTCCTGCAGACAAAGTTGCAGAGGAGAACAGAAGAACCAAACCCTGTTTTATAAGATGATAGATCTTTCCCTGAGCTGGCACTTGAAACTCCTGAAGCACCTATGGGCAGCTGCACCAAACCAGTTGCCTCCTGCCCAAGCAGAACCTCCCAGCGTTCACAGCCACATTTATTCACAGCTTCCTGCCTTTCTGTTGTTGCTGTTCTCATCTGCTTCCTTAACAAGCAGGAAAGCCACTCCTGGCTTCATGTTCCTCTTTGACAATTGGGGCTACCATTTTTCAAGTCTCACGCCCAGACTCTGGGATATGAAGGCATGGGAGTGAGGACCCTCTTGCCCCTACAGCCCCTCCTGATGATCACACCACACCATCATGCTCTCTACCACATTTCTCCAAGCTTAGGTAGCTTTTCAGGTGGTTGCAGTGCCCTCAGGACTATCTTGCTTTTTTGTAAATAATAAATTATCAGGAATATTTGTCACGCGCTTGCCTTATAAAACTTTCCATCTTGGATTTGCTTTCAGCCCTCCACAGGGACCAACTACACTGCAGAATGAAAATGTAGGGGACACGTCTGGCATGCAAAAGGAGCCTTCTAGGTGTCTCACTGAATCACAATTCAGATGTTTGTTTTTCTTGCACAGACTAAATCCCTCCAGCATACCTACCCACCTACCTACCCACACACAGCAGAGTCAAGCACAGAGTTTCTCAGGTGCAAGTTATCATTGCATAAAATGAAAGGGGAAAAACCTTTTGAGATCCAAAAGAAGTCATGTGCACTAGGAGCCTAGAAAGCCAACCACATGCTGGGCTGCATCAAAAACGGTGGCCAGCAGGTTGAGGAAGGTGATTCTGCCCATCTACTCCGCTCTTGTGAGACCCCACCTAGAGTACTGCGTCCAGCTCTGGGGTCCTCAGCACAGAAAAGACATGAAGCTGCTGGAGCGAGTCGATCAGAGAGCCGCAAAGTTGATCAGAGGGATGGAGCACCTCTCCTACAAGGACAGGCTGAGGGAGTTGGGTTGTTCAGCCTGGAGAAGAGAAGGCTCTGGGGAGACCTAATCATGGCCTTCCAGTACCTAAAGGGGCCTACAGAAAAGCAGGAGAGGCGCTGTTTATCAGGGAGTGTAGTGACAGGACAAGGGGTAATGGGTTTAAACTAAAAGAGGGGAGATTTAGATTGGACATTAGAAAGAAATTCTTTACTGTGAGGGTGGTGAGGCACTGGCACAGGTTGCCCAGAGAAGCTGTAGGGGCCCCATCCCTGGAAGTGTTCAAGGCCAGGTTGGATGGAGCTCTTTGGTCTTCCTGCCCATAGCGGGGGATTGGAACTAGATGATCCTTGTGGTCCCTTCCAACCCAAACCATTCTATGATTCTGTGTTTAGATGACTTCAAGGTTTTTAAATACCTGTGAGTGTTTCTGTAGGTACCCAACATTACAGAACATCAAAATTTCTTAAGAATAAATGTATTTTGAGACCATAAAATCCAACCTCTTGGTAGGAAGTTGTAGCAGTAGTAAAGGACTTTGTTTCTGTTTCAATGCAGACCAAATTCTTTCATTACTTTAGCTGCCAAAACAGCTTTGGTAAGTAAAACCTCCCAGAAGTCTCCTCCTGACAAGTTTCCCTTCAGCTAGCCACAGTGCAACGGAGGTCATGTGCACAGAGATGCCCTAAAATCTGTGTGTTTAATCCTAAAACACACAAAAGCACCACTGAAGTCTAAAGATTACTCACATGTTAAAAACCACACATTAACTAAAACATTTGCTAGATCATCCATGACAGTCTCAGCAGTGTGTATGATTAATTGGTTTCTTTAAGAAAATTAAGCACCTCTTCAAAAGACAAAGCACTAAGGTCTAGACCTCGAACAGGCTTATGCTTTAATTTGGTCAGAAAAGAAAACCAATAACTATTCTATGTAAGCATTAATAATCAGATATTAGTCTTTTCAGACTGATTTACTAACACAATTACACTGATTAGCTATTTACTTTGCCCAAAAGTGCTCCGCATAAAGACATATTAATATAGAAAATTAGCCCAACTTACTAAATTAATACATTTCCCACCATCATAAAAAATTCTAAATTTATTAAGAAAATGCACTGTAGAAAGCAAGAGTATCTTTACTTTGTATAAGGAAGAAAGATGTTGAAACAAAGGGAGGAATTTAACACAAAAAGAAGTGTCTTTAGTGCAATAAAACAAATTCTTTTGTAAAGACGACTATTGCATACCGAGCTGGAGGCCTTTTTAAAAAATTTTTTGTTAAGACAACCATGCATAAAATCTGCAGAGTCAAATGAATGTTTATCACACAATTGTTGAAACAGGTATAAATATATTTTACATAAAATATCAAAATCTGCAGATAATCATGCATGCAAGCCATTTCTAGACAACTGGCATGCTTGAAGTGTAACACATCTTTAAGTTGCTTCAGAATGAAACCTAAATCAGTCTAAAACAATGCTAAGAATAAAATACATCTAGTAAGTCTTGCAACCTTCCATGTCATGTCTCTTCAGTTGTCAGAGAAATTTAAACAATATGCCTGAAAACAAGTGAAGCTTTTTTTTCTCTGAGCCAAACCCTCCTCTGTATGTGTGAGACATATAGATATTTTAAAGAATTACAAGCAAGGTACTGTATGTAGTTTTCTGCTAAAAAAGCACTCTATCAAAAAAAAGTAAAAACATGTTTGATTACTCTTGAGCTAGAGGTTGCAGGGGACAGCTCATTCTACAGAACCTCAACGGACCCTGTCAACTTCGAAAGAATAGCATGGCAAACTGCTATAGTACTTTCCACAGCTAAAGAAGGAAGACGACTTCTCGAGCACAGGTCTTATGAGGAGCAGCTGAAGGAACTGGGACTGCTCAGTTTGGAGAAGAGGAGGCTCAGGGGAGACCTTATTGCTCTCTACAACTACCTGAAAGGAAGTTGTGGTGAGCTGGGGGTCGGCCACTTCTCGCAGATAACTAGTGATAGGACTAGGGGGAACGGCTGCAAGTTGCGCCAGGGGAGGTTCAGGTTGGAGATGAGGAGAAATTTCTTCTCGGAAAGGGTGGTTGGGCATTGGAACGGGTTGCCCAGGGAGGTGGTGGAGTCACCGTCCCTGGGAGTGTTTAAAGAAAGGTTGGATGTGGTACTGAAGGACATGGTTTAGTGCGTAATAGGTGGTGGGGGGACAGTTGGACTAGATGATCCTTGAGTTCTCTTCCAACCTTAATGATTCTATGATTCTATGAATGCACACAGGAAGTAGTGAAAGACGATGGTGCAATTGTCAGATACAAGTGTGATCAGCAGTATTTTCATCTGATCAGGAAACACTGTACTAAAAAGTATCGTATTAAAATTATACTAAGATATACATTTAATAAACATTAATAATTTATCAATAATACTGGATAATAATAATTCCCTAAAAGAAAACATATGTATATTACTAGTCAAGTTTACATGCATTAAAACTTGCATTTACATTTTATCAGAGTTGGATTTACTATTACTTTAATATTCATTTAGTAAGCTCATCTAACTAAGAGTGAACAGTGTGTTCATGGTCCAAGAACAATATCACTGTGGTCATGGTCCTACAGACCATGGAAGGACTGCATCCTAAAATAAGCACTAAAACTACCTCAGGCCTGTATCAGTTCTCCTATATACCTAAGACCATTACATGAGAATTTTTAGGGGCCCATTTCTGTGAAGACAACCTTATCCGATGTTATCCTGAAGTGTCTCAGAAGCTGTTTCACTGAAGCTTGCATCAGTCAATGCCCAGATTTTTATGTAAAGCCATATTTATTCAGGTATTGATGGTTCTTCTGGTTCAGCTTTCAAATATTTACTGCCTGATACATACACCTGAGGTCAGAAAAACCTCAACAGAGTTTCGATCATATTTTTTACTAAAAACTTCTAACATAGCAGAAAATTCACGGTTGGTAAGTTATATGAAGGCAGTGTTTCTGGACAAAGAGCCCACAGCAGGCAGACATGCATGAATAACTTCACTGAGATTATGAGTCTCTCTGCTGAATGTCTGGATGTTTACAAATGCAGAGGCATTATTTCTACAAATGGCCAATTTTAGCCACTGCTTTACTGACAGAATTTTCCCCATGTTCTTTGAAGTAATTGGCCTTTAAACTTGATGTATGTCCAAAGAGTTGTTACGCATTGAATTCTTTTGCTATAGCTTCCATTTGAATGTTCTAGTCTTACATAAAAGTCTTGTTTCAGCAAAATGGGTTACTATTTTGCTGAAATAAGTATTTTTCTGTACTTTAAAGACCAATCTCCATATTTTGCAGTTTCCTCTTTTCTATCGTCTAAGTAGTAAACTGTAGGGCAGAAGAGGAAATGGAAGCATTCGAAAAAATAACGTGAATCTTTATTGTAATCGGAACTCACTATAAAGTATTATCATCCTCTTCATCAAAAGCCCGGTTTCCATGGTGACCGGCACATCCTCTGCTCTTTTTTTTTGGTTTGGTTTGATTTTTTAAAGACCTTGCTTTTTAGTGCCACCCATCCCCCCAGTTAGGATACAAAATAAGCCCAAAGAAACGTGGGGTATTTTTCCGCTAACACCTAAACCAACTGAAGGACTTATATGCCCACACAGCGCCAGCATAATGCATGGTGCTTTTTACCTAAAGCAATGTGATCTGATTACGAGAACTCCCCCATCCAACAGAGTTTGTAGTAACTACTCTACTTGGATGAAAATGAAAGAATTCTTTAAAGGCATCTGGATGACAGTGACCAGCAGGTGAACCCCTGCTCAAGCTCATCATGCTCCAGCTTTAAATTGTGTAGGAACATAATCTGAAGTTTGGTGTCAGACTAGAAGCCTTCTAGTCCACATGCTGAAGCATTCTGCCCCTAGAAACAGGCAGAAATCATCATTTCCTGCCATCTTTATCATCATTAAAAGCGATCACTTCTTCCTTCACCCTATAAACTCAACCACTGCATCCTCCGAGCTGGGAGAGAAACCCCATTCTAACTGGCTACAGCTTAAAACCAAACTGAGCTCATGATTTCCCATACATACCAACACAGCTGCTTTTTACTTTAGCTATTCCCACTTGGCTTATCTAGTCACATCCTTGTGACTTGCCACTCGCCATGTTCAGAAAGATTAAAAAGCGGTGTGCCTCATCTCCTTGCATAGGAAGAAACATCTATTGCTGGACGAGTCAGACGCTTTTCTTGTGCCCCCAGTACTAGTTAGAATTAGAATTAGAATCATTAAGGTTGGAAGAGACCTCAAGGATCATCTAGTCCAACCATCCCCTCCCACCTATTACCCACTAAACCACGTCCCTAAGTACCACATCTAACCTTTCCTTAAACACCCTCAGGGATGGTGACTTCACCACCTCCCTGGGCAACTTGTTCCAGTGCCCGACCACCCTTTCTGAGAAGAAATTTCTCCTCATCTCCAACCTGAACCTCCCCTGGCCCAACTTGCAGCCATTTCCCCTTGTCCTGTCACTAGTTATCTGCGAGAAGAGGCCGACCCCCAGCTCGCCACAACTCCCTTTCAGGTAGTTGTAGAGGGCAATAAGGTCTGCCCTGAGCCTCCTCTTCTCCAGACTAAACAGTCCCAGTTCCTTCAGCTGCTCCTCATAAGACCTGTGCTCCAGCCCCTTCACCAGTTTCGTTGCCCTTCTCTGGACACGCTCCAGGGCCTCAATGTCTTTCTTGTGGTGAGGGGCCCAAAACTGGACACAGCACTCGAGGTGCGGCCTCACCAGGGCTGAGTACAGGGGGACGATCACCTCCCTGTTCCTGCTGGCTACACTATTCCTGATACAGGCCAGGATGCCGTTGGCCTTCTTGGCCACCTGGGCACACTGCCGGCTCATGTCCAGGCGAGCATCAATCAGTACCCCCAGGTCCTTTTCCTCTGTAGATCTTTCCAGCCACCCCGCCCCCAGCCTGTAGTGCTGCCTGGGGTTGTTGTGGCCAAAGTGCAGGACCCGGCACTTTGCCACATTAAACCTCATCCCGTTGGCCTCTGCCCAGCGATCCAACCTGTCCAGGTCCCTCTGCAGAGCCATCCTACCCTCCAGCAGATCGACACAACTTGAAGAAGTTGTTACAGCACACACAATTCCCCGACTATTTCAGTTTCCAAACAGTTTTTACAGCAACTAACTAAAATCACCAGCGACCCCCTATGAGTTTACATAGCATTCAAAATTTATATAGTATAGAGGCAGCCTGTTCCTCACAACAAACTGCTTCCTCTATTGAGCTGCCCAGCGCATTCAACATCTAATTCAGATCTACATCCTATTTTTAACAATGACTCATTTAATTTCATCTTCACCCTGTTGCGGCCTCAGTTCAAGACTATTATATAACTCAACCCAGAAAACATATAGCCAAAACTTTTTACTGTTACAGCTTAATTTCTTGTTCATAATTTATGGCAAAGATGCCTTTTAGTCCAGTGTAGCAGATGATGTTTACTAATAGAGGTTCTAAATTATCAGCTCTCCTAAAACCAGGAAAGACAATATTTCTTTAATCTGCTATCCTGAAGATCATCTAGAGGGGTCTGATTTTTGCTCTGACTCTATCAAACACTACCCTTGTAACCTTGCAGAATAGTTGGATAATGGCTCCACCTTTCTGCTTCTTCCTCCCTCGCCTACCATCCACAGAATGGCATAGTGTTATATCTACCCCCCAAAATTAAATAAATAATATGAAAGCCTATTTTCAACAAGCTTTAAGTGCAGCGTGGTCTTATCTTTATGTATGGAGCCGCACTGATACCCTCCCCTCCCCCACAAACTTAATCTCCAATAACTGAAGATTTTTCAAGGATGTGAATGACAGTATTTTTGGGCAATAGAGAAAGAAGTACCCAGGGGATGTATGTAAAAGAAATAAGAAAGAAGCGTGTAGGTATTTTTGCATGAGATGCGTTTGCAGTTTTTAATCCTGATGTGCAAAAGATGACAGGGCTTTGAGAACCTGTCATTTGCAAAGCAATTACTGCTGTAACCCCAGAGTGGTATCAATATGTGCCTTTCTTATTTTTCCCCTAAGCAGACAACAGGGAGTAGGTGCCCATTTCAGGGGGATTCTGCAGTTTTATCACCAGGATAGAAGGGAAACAAGAAAGCAGGAAACAATGGACAAAAGGAACCAGAAACAGCACAGAGAGAGCAGCTGTGTGACAGCAAAACAGACTTGTTCTGTAAGCGCGGTAATACCAAAGGCAAATGCATAGACTGACAGGAATCAGCAGGGGATGGTTACAAAATCCGTGTAAACAAGTTATGCCATATTTGAGTAACAATTTTGTTCATCTTGGGTTAGGTTACCTCACACGTCAGCGCAAGTGGGGTTTTCCATTGATTCCAACAGTGTTTAAACAAAGGTCTGAATTTCAAACTAAAACTCAAAGTAAGGGGGCTCCTGCACTCTGGAAATTAGAATTCAACTACAAGCATGCCAGCAGACTTAGGAATTCTGTTCAAGGGGTTTTTTGCCCCCCACAATAAATGCTTGTTGGTCTTCTCATCCAAAAGATATTGCTTAGACATAAACACCACAGAAATAATAAAACCAACCAGACACAAGCACAGAGCAGCACTGGACACTAGATGAGCAAGTGCCAGATAAGCCCCCTGCTTACCTACCACAGAAACGGAGGCTTGCAGCTGGAAGCCAGCCACAGACAGCTCTTTGGAGCGTGGTGATCCACTCTCCCCTCAGCCCTAATCAGCTGGTTCAGCAGCCTGCCACCTCCATGTGCCCATGGACATCCATCCCAAACAAGTGAGAGCCCCAGGCAACACCACGGTTTGCTCTCCTTCTTGGTCTGTTTTAACCTTTCAGCTTTCAGAAGCCACAAGATAAGCAAAGCATCTTGGCAGGAACCCACCTCTCTCGCAGCAGCCAGCATGAGAGGAAAAGCTACACAGAGCTTCCTCTGGCTATCTTCTCCTCACAGCTCAGCAGAAGCAGAGACACATAGCTGGAAGTATCTCTCCTGGAAACTGTACACATGAGGAAAGCAAAATAATAGGTAGAAAAGGGAGGACAAATTCACAGTATGCACACAGAACAAAGAGCTGGGCAGGAACAAGAAGGAAAACAGGAAGATATTTTCAGAGGTATGCTATGAGTATTAGGAAAATGACTACAGAGGAAGAATGCAAGAAAAAATAAGCAAAGAGAAGGAAACACAGCAGATGAAAGACCAGGCAGCATTGCATTTTTCAAACTGGCATCTCCAGGCTTTTTTCTGGAAATTGATTATCCTTCTTTCAATAAGGGGAGTGATGGAAAACAAAACAAGTTATCTTAAACCAAGCTTTAACGATAGAGAAAGAAAATAAGTAAGGGCTTTATTGGAGCTACTGTGCATAGTTCATTCCATTTTAATTATACGGCTCTGCTCTCGGTGTCTTGTACTGCAGTGCTACACACGAACGCTTCCTACTTGACATCTGAAACTCTGACACGTCCTTTCTCTTTCAAAGGACTGAGACTTCATTATCCATATCAAATTGAAAAAGCTCTACAAAAAATTTGTGTTTTCTTTAT
>VWZZ01004205.1:604026-650954 GCA_013399095.1 Psophia crepitans | reverse complement strand
CCCCCCCCCCCCAGTTCACTCTCTACAACATGACTATCAAAAGGAGATTTATTAAAAGGTTTTTTTAAATAGGTTTTTCCATCAAAAAGATATATCAGTTACTTACAGATAGAACACTTCAAGGTTTAACTGTGCTATGTTCTCTAATGAGCAACAAAATAAAAAACATTCTATTTGCAGAAACTTAATTTCTCTGGAAATAAAGTTGGGAAATGTCCTCTTTTGATTCTGTAAGGTTAAAAAGATATTAAATAATAATTTTATGGTTGTCTTTTACTACACAGCAGTATTTTGGTTATAAAATACGCAAGATAGGTACACTGTTCACAAAGAAAGCCATATTTGACAGAAAAGCAAACCAGATGGCTGTTTTGCACAGCATTAGCAAACCCCTATTAGATTTAGGGAGCTAATTAAACATTTCCTTCATGCACTAAGTCTTAAAGATTCCCTAGGACTGGAAGGTTGTAGCTGGAAGAGTGGTACAGATGCATCCTTATGTAAAAAGCAGGCGTTGTGACTGACCAGAACTCCATCTTAACCCTTTCCTGCATTAACCAACTGGCATACAAAACCAGAGTATTGCCCAGAGAGTCTCCATGAAACCTGACATTCAAATCAACTCTCACGGCACCGGCTGTGGTCAATGGAAATTGCAGAAGTGCATTCAAGAAGGAATAAGGCAACCAAAAAGAATGAAAGTTTAGCTAACACAGACTTGGATTTCTAAGTAGCAATTTGAGAAGGAGACTGTGTAGGACAAACCCTCCTGAGTTTAAGCTCACATGTAGCACCAGCAATGGGCAAATGGTGAGAGCATCATATTCCCGTTTAAATTTGTGCAATTATTTGCCAACCTCTGATCAGCAAATGGGCAAATATCCGCATTCTAAACATTCTATTTGCAGAAACTTCGTAGTTAATTTCAAAAGAGACATTAGACGAAAGAGAAGGCTGGAGACTAAATGCCCATCCGGCTGTAAGATGCTCTCTGAAGACAAGACTGAAGCATGCTCATGCTGCACTACAGGAGGCATATGTTAGCATTGCCAGTGCTAAATACCTTCAACCAACACAGCATTATTAGTGCTCGTTAGCATTTCCAAATACACCCTAGAACAGGAACTACCAGCTCATTGGGCTTAGGCTGAATTTGGTTTCTCATTGTTAAGTGGCAAGAACCATTAAAGAATCAGAGAAATTGATTTCAATGGCACAACTCTCAAGTCCAAAATTAAGCGTACACTTAATTGCTTTGCTGGATCAGAACCAGGCAGCTCAGCAGCTTCTAGGCTTGATCCTAGGAGAAGGTCAGAAGGCTACAGAAGTTTCACAGTTTTTATTTCCTTCCTTTTAAACATGATTTTTTTAGAATGATCTGTGCACTTAACGTAATCCAGAATTTTGAATAAACAATATTACACATCTTTGTGTCCTAAAAGCAGCCCTACTGGGAGCGAGAGCCTTGAAATTGGTTAAGTATATGTACTTAGATCTTTGGAAATATAGACTTAATGGCACTCTTTGTCCCAATAGTCAGCAAGGACACTAATGTTACCAAAATACTTAATGTTCTTTTTAAGATCCTAATTCATCATACTTATTCAATGCAGTATCCTTTTTAGCCATTTCGGGTTTAGACTCAAACACATGTAGTCTCATTTTACTCAGGGGAAAAATGCATACGCTGCATTCCAGGAGCAAAAGATGACACAGCACTGCAGGAAAGGCATCCCATAACAAATTGCAGCCTCCTCCAGTTTTGATAAAAGTAGTTAGCAGTTGCCATTTCTAACACTGGGAGATTCTGCTGGTGGCTGAATGAAAGGGTGGAGAAAGACAAACCTCTCCTTCCATGGCCGTGCTGATTAACAAACAGCACGATGCCTGCATTAGCAGACTGGACAGGAGCAAAGGCAGGCTCTCGGCCACCAGGGCACTGAGATAAGTCTATGCAGTTGTCAGCTGGACTGCATCATTTCTCAGGTTCAGCTGTTTCCAAGTAACATTTTTGCAAAAGATATTTTTCCTCTCTATAAACCTCACGAGGAGCTCTCTATTAGACAGTCATAAATTGCACAAACCTATCTCTAGTCCACTCCCTTTTAAAACACTGTACAAAGAATACCAAACAAGCCTCCCAAAACAGTTCCTGTCTTGATACAAGCATAAAAAGAAAATAGGCAGAGTAGCACAAGCAGTCAGGAATGCTGTAGGTACAGCGAATTTTGCCCTTGGCAGTTAAAGAGCATGGAAATTCAAGCGAGGATTCTAATCAGAGATAACGCAGATGTGTTTTCTTTCTACTTCCCAATTTTGTAATTTCATCAATCCCTCTGCAGCTGACAGCCAAGCCAAAAGAGGGTACAACCTCAGAAATTACCATCACCTTTCCAATTCCCTTCTTTTTGTCTTCACCTCCCTCTTTCCCTTCAATATATAGAGCATGTGTTAGGACTCCTTATCAAAGATTCCATGCATAACTACAAACTGCAGACCGAACTGAGCCGCTGTCACTCTGTTCCATACATTCACACACCAGGGATCATGACTCATTCACTGGTTAACATGGACCAAGCTCCCTGGAAATTTTGTGTGGTTACACCCAGGCCACTGCATGCTTTCAGCCATGGTAAGGAGTGTCAGCACCATCTTGTGGCTCTCACTTTTGCATGCAGTCCCCAGGAGTTAGGCACTTTATGAGCCCTTTAAAGTAAAATTTGCAACTGGAACCCGTTAACTCTAAGTGCTGACACCAGCAGTTGCATCTCTGGGGTCACTTAGCAGTTTCTTGAGACTCTGAAGGGTAAGTAGTCAGGATAAGTGAATGGATCAGATGCCTGTTCTTCAGAACCAGCTATTGCCCAACCTTTATAAACATTAAATTATTAAATAAACAGAAACTGAAACCTACTGTCTTGTGGGGTTTTGTTGTTGCTGTCTTGGTTCTTTTAAACAGCTTTTGTTTTCCTAGTCTCAACACAGCAAACTTTTGCTCTCCTCTTACAAGATGAGCTCTCCTCTCCTGTATTGTTTTGGTAGTTCTTATCTTCTTAAGCTCCAGCACATCTCTATCCTTTTTGAAAATAAGCAGTCAATTTGGGTAAACAGTTTTGATCTCTCCCTCTGCAGTGAATATTGCACCTGAGACATCCCAGCCTTCCATTTGCTTTTTCACAGCTGTAGCACACTTCTGATTAGTAGCTGGATTTATCTTCCTCTACCATTTCCAGCTGAGGGCTCCCACCTCACAGGAGGAAAAAATAAAAAATCCTGTTATGCATAGTCTTGAAATCTGCACTATTGTATTTCATCACTTTTCCTTTATTTTGTTCCCCAAAGCTATGCATTTCTTCCTATCTGATTCTCCTCTGTTGTGATGAGGTCTCCCAGCTTCAACTCATCAGCACATCTCATCAATGCACTCCTCCTTTCCAGGCAGAAGTCATCCATAAAGATATTAACTGTGTTTCTAAACCAGTACTGGGAAAACGCCACTATTAATCTTCCTCCCATTTAATACTCCCCCTCCCAAGACTGTTGTCACATCCCCCTCAATCATCTCCTTATTCACATTATACTACTTCGAAGTCTCATTTTTTTCCAGGTGAACAAATAACTTTCTAGGCAGCCTGATATTAATCCTTTTACAAAATTCAGCTAACATTTGATCTATTGCACTCATTTCCTTTGCATCTAGCTTATCAAATAAATTTAACTGGAGTCCTACACCATACTAAAAAGTAGTCAGTGTCACAAATTAATTCTTTATGTCGGTTTTTACTGTTGTAGTGTGATTTAAAACAGACCTTAAAGGCTGCATGAGACAGGACAGCTCTGTCAAAAAAATATGTGGAAGCTGCAGAATCAAAGAATCCATTTAAGTATGCATTTACATACAAATCAAGAAATACATAACAAATTCATTTGATTTTTTGTCTACGTCAAATAGAGCATTCACAGCAGGTGGAAATGTCTTCCAGTGTAGAAACAAAGGGAAAAGGTTTGATGCTGTGTTTGCACCAGCAAAATAAAATTGAAAGTTCACAGGAACTTGCATAAACAAAACAGGACTCGAGCTGCAGACAGACATCCAACAGACTTGAGCAATGAAGCTGGAATATTTTCAGATCTTCTGATGTTTTTGCAAAATGTTGTGTACCACAGCCGTAACGATACTATTTTTTCCAGAACTGTGTGTTTCTCACTGACTACAAGACAGACCCAGGTGCATCCCTGAAGCGGGTCCAGTTAACTACAGCTCTCTGCATTCTCCCTGTCTCTGCTGGGGGTACAAGTTCTCCTGAAATCACTCCATTCCATACCTTCACACACCAGGGATCAGGCACAGACCCAGAAAAGACACATAGGTGCCTAATTCACATTTCAGTTGCCTCATTGGGATTTAGGAACCTAAATACATTTTCATGCGTACTCTGTCCAAGTAAGGATGGAGTAAGGTGCCCTAGCAGTGGAGAAGGGCAAGTAAAGTACTTGAGGTAATTACAGTCCAGCCAGCCTAACGTCGATATTTGAAAAGCGATGGTGACAAATTAGTAAGCAAACAATAAATCAAGTAGGCTGTAAGCACCTTGAAGAAAACAAGATGATAACAAAGAGCCAACAGATTTGTCAGGAACAATTTATGGCAAATCAATACAACTGCTTTCAAAACAGCTGATCTAGCATACCAGGGGACAGGTCCCTGTAACGAACAAACAACAGATACAGTCTAGATGAAGGTGCACTAATTTCAGGTCAGAAGTGGTTGAAAGAAAAGATTCAGATTATTATTGGTGAAAATGTGAATTAATTTCAAGACGACATAGAGGTCTTGTTACATTCAGTATTTTAATGAACTATTATATTTTGTGTTTCTTTAAAATTTGTAGATGATACAAAACTAGCTTCCACCTAATTTCTACCCAGTGCAAATCTATTCCTCTCAATCCAGCTGATGTTGTCTATCAAAGCCTTTTGGATATTCTGGAATATATGTAATTAAGCATTGGATAATGGTCATAAGAGACAAAGTTAATCAACAGGAACTCTTCATGACTCAGTTCAAAAACTGGTATGTAGTTATGAAATCATTAGCAAAACTAAGTTCCTCGTTCTTATGTCCTCACAAGTTTTCGAGGTTAGGAAATCAGCATGAAATAATTCCTCAAGTTTTGCCCCATTCTCCACAGAAGCATGGTTTTTTATTAACCAATAAAATTCTCTCAAAAAATATTATTTCAAATCACAAGCAATATTAAAAGTTCATGAATTCCCTTCCAGAGTACATGAAATCAATTGATTTTGATATTCAATTATACTCCTATATCCAAGGACAAAATTAAACACTATTCTGTAAATTATCTAGCATCTCAGAATGCCAGAAAAGAACAAAAGCACTAAACTGAGACTAGTGTTTCAAGTAGGATGCAGGGCACCCGTGAAGACCAGCTCCCCACATATTATTAGCTGCAGTTCTCTCTCTTTTATACTGTGTCTCCTAATACATGGAGTTTTATTGTGTCAATACCTTATTTTCCACCTCACTATCTTGTTGCATTGAACACTGAAATTCAGATATCCCCAAGCACAGATTATTACAAGGCCCCAAACATGCCCAGCTCGGGAGGAAGCAAACAGAATTTTCCCACCATCAGTAGTTAAAGAAGAATTCTCTTGAAACCACACTGTATGTATTGTATGCATTATATACTGGTGGTTTAGCATAGTGTTTGTTACTTTTTTTTAAGGATTTGTTATTAAAATATTATAGAGAGTTTGATGTAAATTCATAAGGGAGAAGCGGCACAGCAAGCAGGTGGGACGGCATTCTTTTGCCTATCAAGTCCCTATAAACGAGCTGATCAAGTACTCTTGGACATAAATGAGTCTGGATATAACTGTAAGATATACCCTACCTCATTAACCAATCTCTAAGTTACCCTCTGTCTTTCAAAAAATTCCCGTTTCAGCTGATGCAGTACTCTCGTCCGAGCTTCCACAGCCACGCTGTGTGCTGCTGGACAGCTGTACCTTCACTGCAAACAGGCTCTTCAATCATGGCAAGACAGTCCCTGAAAACTGATAAAGTTTAGAATACTTGAGTAAACTTTCCCTTAGAAGTGTTGTAAAAACGCCCAGAGACATCGCCGGTGTTGCAGACACGACACCCAGTCACACAGCGGAGCTGCTGACACAACACCCTTCTAGCCCGATGCAATAAGGTAAATGAAACACTTCACCCTGCTCACATGCAGTACCCTCTCTGCTCCAGGAGATACTTAGATTTAACATAATCTCACAGATTATCAATTGTTTCATTGGATATAGAAATGAGGATGTTAAGTCCTCAGGATGGAGATTGTGTCTTCCTGTGCTCTGAGTCACGCTTTGCACCAGGACCTCCCAGCCCTGCTGGAAACAGACGTCACTTCTGGGCTGACCTGTCACCACGCTGCTATGCTGCTCTTCAGTGTGATACTTTCATAAACATCTCACTGTGAACTCTTCAAAGATCCTGTAGCTTCTAAAATTAAGATCAAAATTAGCACATTTGTATTTAATTTGCTAATATGATATCATACTGGCACCTTTGGCTATATACATCCACACTTTAGAACTGGAAAGCTGTTCTGCAATGCTAGCAGCTTCTTACCAAGTTTTATTACCATTTTATTAGATGACTACTATTTGGTTTTATTTTTAACTAGCATTTCTCCCCTTCTCCACAACATACCTCTAGATGGCATGTGCCTGTCAACCTTACAGTAAGAATCACTTGCCACCTCACCGTCCCAAAACAACAATTTTGCAATTAAAAGCAGTCGTCACTCCAAAGATGGGGAAAATACTAATTACCTCACAGCAGATACAGTATTTCTATCACTAAAATAGATGAGAAAATAAACTGATACAGACTAAGTTTCTGGAATATACTCATAGAGTTCATAACACTGGACTATGAGCAGGAGGTGCAGATTTACACTGCTCTTAATTGAAAGCAGAAAAACCCCCAATAAATTGAAGTCACAACACTTAACTTTGCATGAATTGTTTAGCATTTGCCCTAACACTCCTGTTTTGCAAGAGTCACCATCAGAGCAGGCATTAGGAATGGTAATTGAAGTGGTGGAACCTGGGATTTTTGGCTGCCATGAGCATTCAGCCAGCTCTGGAGGCTGAGCCGTTAGATCAGAAGGTTCTGGGAAGGGAGAAATCAGTTTTGTTTGGATTTCAGCATGACCACAGAGTTTCAGGCCCATTACATTTTGGCAACATGCAGTAATGACTACATCAGTTACACTAAATTGTATTAATACTTACAATGAAAAAGTAGTAATACAAACAGTAATACACATATTTGATTATAATTTTTTACTACAGATTACACTCAGCCACTGTTGTCAGCAATTATTACAGACATTTTAAGAACTAGGTCAGCACCAGGTGTTTAGACCAGCCCTTTTCCAGCGTTACCCTTTACAATATTGGATCTAAGACCCCACTCTCCATATATACATTTCTGCTACCTGGCACCTAGGCAGAACCTTACTAATTCCTCTCACTTAGCAACAAAAAAAAAAAGACAGCATGAATTAAAATCCTTTTACAGGTGTTCACTTAGGAAGCACATAGATCAGGGCACCTCATTCACCAGACAGAAAATTCACTGAGCTCATGGCCCACTTCCTATCATCATCGTGATCAAAAACTCTCAGACACAAAAGGGAGCAGACTGTGGGTTGAGTGATTTGTCCTAAGGCCACAACCCTTTATCAGCCATCACCTTTCCTGCAGACCCTGAGAGAGCTCCAAACCCCAGTCTGGAAGCATCTCATCACTGACCAGCATGCTGCTGTCTCTGATAGCTTCTGATAGACATAAGACTTTTAGCAGGCTGGGAGCACAAATGCATTCGCATGGATGTAATCAGATGCTCCTTGCACATCCTATTTTGTTATTAGCCAGGTACTCATAGCATTTTGGATACATGATGGACATCTCAGGATTATCCTCCATCATGCAAAGTTTTGTGGCAGGCACAGAAGAAAAGGCTCTGTCCCCAAACGCCTCCATATGCTACAATGGATCCACCCTCACCAAACGGTGTACCAGTTTTAAAGCAAACATACTAATTATATTTTTGTGGCTGCAAACATGGTGCTTTTTGTTTCTGATACTTTTTAAACCACGAGGCAAGTTGTTTGAATAAGGATTACTTGGCATAAACAAATTCTTTTGTGATGTTTCTGTGGTCTAATCCTTCCCTAGGAGCAGTCAAAGCAGTCTGGCAGCAAAAAAAGCTATGTAAATTGAGCACTAAACCTGGTGATTAAACTAAGCTCTGACACATAAAAAATTATGCTCTGACATGTAAAAAACAAATATTCACTTACCTGTAGAGTCTTGACTCAAAGTTTCTTGACTGCTACTGCTGTAAGAAGGCACTGGAGTGATAGAAAGGGAAGCTGGGCAAGATAATGGATATGAGAAGTCATTTTGTGCAGCAAAATATTGAAATACAGGAACACAGGCATCTTCAGAGAAGGCGAGAGGGTGGTGAGGGTTTCCGTATACATAAGGATTTTTCCAACGAAGCAGTCCTATCGCAAGAGGGCCAACAGCATCAGAACCTGACAACAAATATCAGGAGTTAAAACCTGTGCCCTTGTATTGTAGCAGCTTATAATTTTATAGAAGGAAGTTGTAATAAGGTAATACAAATTTCTGTTTTCATAGACTCATAGAATCATTAAGGTTGGAAGAGACCTCCAGGATCATCTAGTCCAACCGTCCCCCCACCACCTATTACCCACTAAACCATGTCCCTAAGTACCACATCCAAAGCCAGATCAAAATGTTTTGATCGCTAATTTAGCCTGCGCCTTGAAAAGATATGCCATGTTTTATTCTGGTCCGCTATCAGTAATGCTGATAAATGCTGATGTAATGCTGAAAGTATACTTTCAGTATGTGTTCTCCTTGTACTAAGGAAGACAGCACTGAACCCCAATGTGAATCTCCAGTTTGTTGTGGTCTTGCTTATACCCAGATTTCTGCAGGGCCTCGCTCACACATTACAACCTGAGGTTTTGCAGTGAGATTGGAAAACCAGTGTTAATGCTTCCCCTCCTTAAAATCAACACCTTGCTGCCATTGTTCTGACCCCTGTGAGGTTCGGAGCTCAGTGGAAATCGGTAGGTGGGAGGCGCAGCCACTCCACTGCCACTTCAGACCCCGCACTGCTGTTAAATGTGCAGGCTCTGCCCCAATGCAGCTCTGTTCTCCTGCTATAGTCCTCAGCAATTCTCTTATTCACCACTCAATGGCTTGGAATTTTTTCCAATCTGTTTCACATTTTCTTTAAATTAGTCTTTATTTTGTATTCTTCAAATATTTTTGCACTTTCTGAAGACTTATGTTCCATCTTCCTAATAGCTCAACTGCATATGATATTGTGGCACAAAACAATAGGGCTTATTATGACATTATGCCACAAGACTGTGGAGGAGAGCTGCTCCGTAGAGATCATTCCGCTGCAAGTGATACCATCTCCACTGCCCCCTCAAAAAACACAGGGGAAAAAACAAAAACCAAAAAACCCAACACATCAAAAAAACCCAACACCTTTGGAGTGTTTATTACCTGTAACTGCAAAATAAGGGGACTGCTGTCTGTCTCTGCTACAAGTATTATCTTACTTTTTAACTCTCAGGTTTGTGATATTTGCAAGACTGGCAGCATCTGAATACAAAATGTCCCATCCACAAAGCTGGACCCTCAAATGCAGACAAACGCTTCAAATCTGTGACGATCATACACACGCACTCAGGCAATTATGGCAACACT
This sequence comes from Psophia crepitans, assembly GCA_013399095.1. NCBI lineage: Eukaryota > Metazoa > Chordata > Aves > Gruiformes > Psophiidae > Psophia > Psophia crepitans. The sequence goes on along the minus strand of VWZZ01004205.1, from coordinate 641,105 downwards.
CACTCGAGATGGCAAGTGCTGCTGCATCAGGCATTAAAACATGATGCAACAACTCAGACTTCAGACATGATCATGTAATGAATTCTTCTACAGACAACAAAGCACTTAACTGGCAGGCCATACTACGGGCTCATAACTTCTGGAAGAGCACTATGACAGCATCTAACCTAATATTACATTTTAGTTGCGCTAAACACAATTCTGGCAGGTACTGTAACTGAGCATCAAACAAATGCACATGAAGAGTGGCAGTTGTCTAAATGTAGGTCCCCTAATAGGGCACAACAGAACGGAAATTTTTCATCTTTCAGATCTCTCAGAAGAGGAGCCTCTAGGACTTCGGAATTAAACCTCTTCAAATAAATGTAGGTGCACCAAGAGTTATTTGAGCGACCCGCTAGGCAGACAGGGACATACATCAAGGCCTCTGAAGTGTGTACACTCCGGAGAGAGCGCTGGGTGGCACTGCAGAAAGTTCAGTGGACTGTAGTAAAATATTGTTTAATACTAGCCAGTACTGCAGTAGACATCATGTTTAACACCAAGCCCCCATCCTCCCTACAAAACTTTGGCTCATGCTTTTCTGGAAACCTAAAACTGATGGATTTTCTAGGGAGTTAGCTGGCAGTATGCTACTGTATTTCTCTTGCAAACATACAACGTGTTTGAACCTGTCAATAATACTGAACATGGAGCTAGAGAGACACAGCTTTGGTCTGACTATACCTAAAAGGACACAGCTTTTTACTCAGCTTTCCCAGTTGTAATTGCTTCTTCCTTTCTGTAATTTCTGTTTGGGTTTCTTTGTTTACAGATACCCATTAATGGAAGACTACAGTTATCCCATAGTGCCTGACTGCTTTATCACGAATGCTCAGGAAAATGAGAGCATTAATATGTAACTGTGCGTATAGGATATAAAATTATGGCTGGTTTTAACTGCCAATATAATCATGAAAAAAACCATAAGCACTTCTAGCATCCCATTTTATGTTCGGATTTTTTTAAATATGCTTGTAGTCACTTCTTTCTCCATTATCATTTCCAGTAGGCATTGATTTTCACTTTTACCACAGAGTCATTCCATAAACTCATCTGAAAGTACATGGAACTGATCATTTCTGAGAAAAAAAAAAACCACAGCACAGATACATCACATCAAAAAGACTGTCAGTTGTCTTATTTACCTGTTCAGCAGTGCGAGGCCATTTTGCCTATACTAAAATCTCCAGCTTCACTTTCGGTTTTGTCTGCAAGGGCGCAAATGCTGCAGCTATAAGCAAATAACGTACAGACTCCGGGACTGAAACACGAAGCTAGACTATAAAAATTCTCAGAACTCTTGACTGAAGGCAATTCTCCAAATTTTTTCTTTTGTTTAATCTCATTAGTCCCATTGGTTAATAGCAGCTCTCACCAAAACCACTTCTTGTGGTTTCTAATAAAAGTAACACATACAGAAATGCCTATATATTAATAATACATCTAAGTGTACCTAGATATTTATGTATATATACAGATAATATGCACATGTATGTGTGTATATATACACACATACCTTGCCCCCCCCCAAGAAAGCACAAGAGTGTGTATGAGAAGCTAGGACACTCAGAAAGTGAACGTGACAGTTTTAAATTATTAAATGTCAAAGCCATAACAGTAGTTTCTATTGTGCTTGGTTAAGTTGCAGAAAGCTCTTTTTTTTTCCCTAGAGTGAAAAGAAAAATTAAAAAAATAAAAGGCTCTGAAGATGTTTCATTTAATAAAAACCAAAAGTCACTTTAAAAAGGCATCATATCTCCAAAACTTATCTTCCAAGGTAAGCACAGCGTCCTGGATCACTGCAGAAGGCAAGCAACGCCACCTCACCCTGCAGCCGTACGGACAGATGCGTTTGGCTGCACGGCACATGCTCAGGCTGTTTGTGCCTTTGCTTTACCACCTGACAGCAAACCAACAGCTGGAAACAGAAGGAAGTATCTGAGCAAGAAACCTCTGCCATGATTATGTATGTTTTAAGCTGTGCCAGGAGTGGCAAAATCATAACAGCGAGAGAAAGCAGGATCTAGCTCTCGACACAGCTCCTGGACAGCAAGGCAGGGAAAGGGTTGCTGAGACGCCTAATAGAATTTGGGGTTGGAAACACAGGGACACCAATGAACCTGCAGAAAATACTCCTGCTGTAAGCTTAATGCCCTTCCCAGGTGTCCAGATACGACGACACTTTGTGGAAAAACAAGCACATACACCCTTTATTAGCAATATGGAAACGAAATTAAATTGTAAATCCTGGAACTGTTTCTCCCCGTGAAGACGACTGCAAGGGGCTTAACAGTCCCTCAGAGCTTTGCATATGCAGCGCCCTGAGGAGTAATCTTAAAGCTTGAAAATGGATACGAACCTGGCTACCCTGGTCCCTCAGGTTTTCCTATCAGACAACCACTTTTTATGCACTCTTTTAACTGATGTAGGTGTTCCCCTTTCTCTTTGCAGTTTTCTGTGGTTGATTTGCATCTCTGAGTTTTCTCTCCGCTGTGCCTGAACTGCCCCCAGGCTTACTCTCTCACAGACACCACTGTGCCCAAAAATTCTCCCTGAAAACCTAAAGTTTTATATATCCCCCTGAAGCAGTAATCCTCAAAAGCAATCTCTAACATTCCTGCACTCCCACAAACTCAGTAATGCCGTACAATAACCGTATAACTCGGTAAACCCCTACCTCCGCCCCATAATGTAATAAGCCAAAACTACCCGAGAGATGAAAAAATAACTTCCACCCTGCACAGTCCATGCACCTGCCCTACCTGGGCTCCAGGCTGAGTTTGCTGTAGGGTGGCAGCGGAGCATCAGTTGTGCCCTGGGCACCTGCAGACCCCTCCTGCTTGCTGGTATCCAGGAATCCTCCATTCTGCAAAGCCTCTTCTCCCCTCTGCTGCTGCCCAGCTGGAACCTCTCACGTGCGCTCCTGCTGCCTGCCGAAGCCTGTATGGCAAATGCTAGCCACATGCTTTTTATTTTTTTTTTAAATTCTTCCTCTCCCTTCTTTCCTCTCTCACTTCTGCAGCTAGTCCTGATCCTAGCAGTCAGGCACACCTTTCCCCTCCTGCAACCGAGGTGGAGCACGAGCTACTGTCTCTTCATGTGGTGCATGTGGCTGCTGCTCCAGCCAGCCTCCTCTGTAGGGAACCAAACTCCCTCGGGGGGCGGAGGGAAAAAAAACCAACAAACCCCACCACGGAAAAGGTAGGAAGATGCCGAGGAAGATTTGCAGGCACGAATGTGTTTATTCAGCTAACGCCTTGTTGCTAAATGCTCCCCCAAGCAATGGTGGTAAGGACAACCAGACAGCCACCTTGCATGGGGACATGAGGCTGCTGCAGGATGAGCCAAATGCATCTGCACAATTGTATTGTACATTAGAAAGAAGTGTACATATGGGGAGAATGCCCCCACATGGTACATGCTACAACAAAACAAAGCAGAGTCCAAGAGTCCTGGGTGATACACTTCACTTCTACATTACCATCTGAGATGCTCTCCCCCCTCCCCTGCCCCTGTTAAGAGCAGGAAGCAGAAAGCCCCACACCTGAGCCCGACCTGATGTTCAGTCAGCATCAGGACCCAGCCAGCTCCTCTCCTCAAAGGAGGAAGACTGTGGCCACCTGAGTTGCACACCCTGACACTTTCCTCCAAAAACTTAAGCCCTGCTGTGGTTGCTCAAGCTTGCTGGAAACTCCTAAAACCCCTTCCCAGAGCATCCGACTGAACTATCAGAGTAACCTTCTGAAAGGCCTCAACGTGCTGGGGAGGACCTGCCACTGCTGGTCACACCTGAACCAGGCAAAGCAGGATACCCCTTGTATCTTGGGGTAAAACAGCCCCAGTAACAGCTCTGGGTTTGTCCCAGGAGGCTAATTAAATGCTCTGCAATGCAAGGAGGGAGAGCAGAACAAGAGGACAACCATACCTGGCATCAGAGCTTGCCTTGCTGCCTCCTCAGCTTGCTTATAAACCTGACCTGAAACACTTCCTAGGGGTGCCAGCTCAGGAAAGTGTTCTCTATATTCTCTGACCCTTCTAAGGTTAAAGGGGTTTAGACACCTCATTTCCAGATTTAGTTTCCTTCTTCAAACTAATTTGTTCTGAACAAAACTCTGCATTTCTTTCCACTGGAAATATACATTTTGGGAAATGGTGACATATAGGTAACATGCAAGAAAAATCACAACAGACCAACAGCTTTAAATAAAAAAAACCCACCCCACTCTTAAGTCTATATCAGCATTTTTTAGCCTTGCATATTTCTGGTACATATATAGATATATTTAGCCAGATGGGATGACAATAATTACTTTCAAGAAATTCTGTTCCAGCTAAGCACATTTGACATTCACACACAGCATAAAACTAAAAGTGCATACGCGGGACTTTTTTCAAAGTTTGGTTAAGCAGAAAAACAGCTTTTAGCCTTAAACTATTTATACATGACCCAGATCAAGGTTTTGAGTTTAACATCTCCTTGCCTAGCTTTCAAATACTGGTGCTAGCTAGCAGTCTGTCTAGTACCTAGCCAGATAGGAAGAGCAACTTGACCATGTTATGTTAACAGGGATTTGAAGTGGCTAATTTCTTTTCGATCTTGGCAATCACTCTGTCCTTTCCCATTCATGGAAAGGGAATTACCCTTTAGGTGCCTCTCATCTGGCTGCATACTCAAGGGAAAGCCAGAATTCCCATGATTGTTACTAATTCCTTCATATCTAGACTGGTCAAGAACTGAAATTCATGCAAAATTTTGGTAAAAAGTAAGCATAACAATTTATGTTTTTCGCTACTTAAGATCTAAGTGCTGCTTACGCATATATTTAAGAAGGAAATAGCAAAATATTATGATTGTATACCCTGGCTAAATTGCACCTGCTGACATGTAAGTAATTTCCTGTGGTTCACATCAAGACTGCACATGCACATCCAAGGCCAGAGTTTTGGGTTCAGTCACAGAAGAGACACAGCAGACCACATGGCGTACAGCCGAAGGCATATTCCCACTGCTTAAGTTCAGTTAGCTGAGCTAGGTGTCTGGCTTCCACAAGATCATCTAATAAATGGAGAGAGCAAGGATCAAGTCCAGAGTAATTTGTGGTAAGATTCTAACTGTGGTATGTTAACCATCTTGATAAGAGTTTTTCTCTTTCTTTTAAGTATAGATACAGCACAAAGAAACTAGCTACCTAATTTTGCTGGCTAAATTAGTTTCTCGAAGACGGGAAGTGTAAACCATGGCCCCAAATATCCATTTTGTGATTCAGCCTCCTTCCAACTTTTGCTGAATTCAACAAGCACTGAAGAGCTTATTGCAGAGATGTGATTCCAGAAGTGCATTTCCCAGTTCTGTGGGGAAGAGCAGCACCAGCCTCCCCTGTCACAGCTTGTCCTCTTCGGCGCAGGGAATGCACCAAGATCAGGACAGAGTCCAGATCATAAGCAGATGATGGAGATCACACTGGCCATCCATACAGCTCCAGGCAAAATACCACACCAAGGACAAGGTGTTGTTTCCACAGGTCTCACTGCAGATCAGCAAGCAGAACACCTGACAGAGACAAAACAGCCAAAGGGTTAAAAAACTGCAAGAGAGTTCCTTGTCTTCTTATCTAAGGATTTTCACACTACTCCCTGTGGAAGGAGAGAGTATAAATAGCAGTTTTGGAAATATCCAAAAGAAAACACCAAGAAAGACTTTTGCTCTGCTTACACACAGAAGGATCTAGTCAGTAACAAAAGCCTGGGTCTTCAGCTGATCAGCTCAGGCTGTTTATCTGTCAGATGACTTCAACTTGATTGAGAGCCCTTGGTGAGTCTCTTCCTGTTACTGCAATAGAGTAGACTGTTATGGATATCCACTATATCAGTGGTGAAGTTGGCTGGGTGAATATTTAGCTATGCAAGATGTGGTAGGTACACTGCAAAGCACTGCTGTAGACATACCATAGCAGAGTTTGAGCATACTGCATGGGAAAGATTTAATTTACAACAATAATTTATTTCTACACTGGGGACTGAAACTTCATTAGAAATCTCCACTGCAGAAAAAGCCCAGGAGAACAATCATTACAAATATCTTCCCTAAAAATGCTTAATGCACAGCCTAATGGAGTTGTTCTTACTCATGTCCTTCATATCTCACCGAGATAGCAAAATCACCGCCTAAGAGAGTCTCTAAAAGCCATTTACCCCTATCCTATGCTGGAGCTAAAATCCTATTCTATGCTGGAGCTAAAATCCACTTAAGCTTCCAGCACTGCAGGCAGTATGAAATATTCTCTGACTCTTGCTTCCCAAGTACAAACCTATGCATTTTGCTAGAGCCCAGACAGGAACAGAGCTCTTCAATTCTCTCTCTGGTCATCACTCCACCTGTAGTCCCATGTTGCTTTTTTCAAGCATTTAACAGGAAAAAGCATTCTGCCAATTATATTACAATTCTTTCTTTTTCATGTTCTTCCATGTGGCGTATATTTGCTAGGGACATTGAAGTAAGGCCAAGGCACTGAAGGACAGGCTCTAGCAGAAAGTATTCAGAGAATCTGGAACCTGGATGACTCAAGATGAGGAATTGTTAGCTGTTCTCTTTCCCCTGTAAGAAGTTATAAAAGTTCAAGTAATTTCTATTAACCTAAAAAAGATATTTTATTGACAATACATATTAACATTTTAATGACAAGACAACTAGTTCGAGACTGGCTTGCTCAAAATGCACAAGCCTAACAGCTTTTTTCTTCCATCAGTAATTGTGATATTCTAGCTGAATAGAACTTAAATAAATCCTAGAATCTTTAATTTTTACTATGGAAGTGAAGAATAAAAGATCAGACTTCACAGCAGCATGAAGTTCACCCAAGCCTCTCTTTAACTAAGTTTTTCTATCTAGAAAAAGGAAAACTACGTTCAGAAAATAGCCTTGTTGCAAGTGCTGACAAACGGGTAACATGGGGTTTGCTATAGACCTTGACAGAGAATAAATGAGAACATCAATCATAATCTATTTGGGAACTCTCACTGTGGATTAGATGGCAGTTATGCATGCATCTCCCTAATTCAAGCATTCAGTCGACATGAATGAAGAGCGTGATGCAGAGTGCCAGCTGCCTGAAATATATAACCTAACATCATCGCAGATTATTTAAATATCAGCCTAAAGTTTAATCTTACTTAAAGAGAAAAGAAATTCTACCTTGGCATAAATTCTTGTGTACGTTGAGCAATTATCTTCTTCAGCTTTTTTCTCTTTTGTCTCCTTTTCATTGAGATCTGCTCTCCCTTCACATTTTTAGCCCAGCAATGATAACCCTGAGTGTTTAAAAAGAATAAAGAGTAAAAGCTTAGGAAGTAATCAGACCTGTTTAGCATCTTAAAATTGCGAGACAAAAGTGTGTTGGGAGATTTGGGTTTTTTTCCATGCTGAGTGGGACTTGAGGGTCTTGGTCGACAGCAAGTGGAACATGAGCCAACAATGTGCCCAGGCTGTCAGGAAGGCCAACCATGTCCTGGGGTGCATCAAGCATGGCATTGCCAGCCACTCTAGGGAGGTGATTGTCCCACTCTACACTGTGCTGGTGTGGCCTCACCTTGAGTACTGTGTGCAGTTTTGGGCACCACAGTACAAAAAGGACATAATACAATTGGAGAGTGTCCAGAGGTGGGCAACTAAGATGGTGAAGGGTCTAGAGAGGAAGGGGTATGAGGAGAGGGTGAAGTCCCTTGGTTTGTTCAACCTGGAGTAAAGGAGACTGAGGGGAGACCTCATGGTGGCCTACAGCTTCCTCACGAGGGGGAGCGAAGGGACAGGCACTGATCTCCTCCCTCTGGTGACCAGCAATAGAACCCAAGGGAATAGCATGAAGCTGCGACAGGGGAGGTTTAGGTTGAACATCAGGAAAAGATTCTTCACTGAGAGGGTGGTCAGGCACTGGAACAGGCTCCCCCGGGAGGTGGTCACCACACCAAGCTTGGCTGAGTTCAAGAAGCGTCTGGACAACACTCTCAGTCATCTGCTCTGGTTGGGCTGGTCCTCTGTGGAGTCAAGAGTTGAACTCGATGATCCTTATGGGTCCCTTCCAACTTGGGGTATTCTATGATCTTTTTTAAAGTAGCCTTCCTATCTTTGTACCTTTAAGAGAAAATTAAAGTTAAGAGGTTAAAGGTACAATATCAATACTAGATCCAAATGTTCAATTTATCTGCATATATAAATGCGTGAGTCTGCTCATCTGCTTGAATGATTCTCTTTTTCCTTCCTCACCTCCTGGAATACAGCCTGTGCATTGTCCTCTTCCTCCCCTTTCCTTTCACTTACTCCACACTTCAGGCTCTTCCATATTCCTTACGGTGTCTCAGAGTCATTTTCCCAACACAGGTCCTGTCCCAAGAGACTTGGCTCCACAGGTCTTACCTTTCCCTGAAAGGGTCCACACGCAGAGACACAGAGAGGCTTTAAATTGTGCAGGTATGTTTTCCTCACAGAAGATACAAGAGACTGAAGTATGGGTTAAGCCTTTAAAGAGAGACAACTTTGCTCTGCCAGAGAGACAGACTGAATAAAACCTTCCTGTTGTCTAGTGTAGAACAGGTTCTCTTCTCAGCTCAGCAACTTCTACCAATTTTCTGGATTGCAACAGACTCCACACAGCTCTCTACAAGCTCCTAAGAGTCTCTCTTGCCTCCAAAGGCTCAGCTATGTCTGCTCCACGTTGCAGACCCTGCCATGTGAATGTAGGGCAATCTTTCTCGGTCCTCTGCAAGAGGAGTATCATCTGAATGTAGCAGACTCCGTACAGTACCACCCAGGTTTGTCAAGCTAAAAAATGACCATTTGATAGGTAGCAAATTGAGCAGTTTGGGTTTTTTTTGTTATTGGGTAATATAGTTTTACTCAAAATTTCATTCAAATTTGAATGATTGTTCTGCTTTTTTCTTTCCTATTTTCTCTTTCCTATTCTTTCTTTTTTTTCTGAACTTTCTCCTGACCTCAGCACACACCCACACACAGACTCCTAATGTTCTTACTTCCATCCCAAAACACATATTTCAGCCCTGTTATTCCATCTTTTAGCCATAAACTACTGACTCTTAGGCAGTTTTCTTTGTTAAAAAAAAATAATCAGGGGACTGTTTTCTAGTTCCCAGTATAGGATTATGAGCAAAACAACAGGTATGTACAATAGGTGCTTTCATCTTAAAGAACTGAAAAAAAAAGTTATTACTGACTTGCACCTGTTGAATTTAATGGCAAGCCTAAATTTTCACTACATTTTATTGCACAGGCATCACTCCTAGGAAAAAGACGAAAGAAGGCTCGACTCACTTGGCAGATTGCTCATTAAGGCACTTTTTTGCAGCCTCTTGAGCATGAGCTTTGCTTTATGCACAGAAGGATCCTATTGGCCTGAGCACAGCTGGAGAATTCCTGCTGCATAGGAATATAGCGTGCAAAGACCCAGAGCCTTGTTTCCAAAGGGCCTATCAAACCACCACGACATATCCAGCTGCAGTTAAAACTCTGGGTTGACCTAGCATCAAGAGACATCATTACATCTCATGTTTGTCTTATACTTTATGCCTTGCAGAAATCTGTGACAACTCAGACAATGTAACAGCACATGCCCTTGAATTTTTATTAGTCTGTCTGTGCAGAATCAGATTTTACAGAGAGCAATACTTGTTCAGCTAAAACCAAATGCTTTATTGTCGCAATACTGCTTCATTTGTTTCTACAGACACTGCAATATATTCCAAAACCCAGATTTCTAGTTTTTAAAAAATCCTTTGTGTTCATCTGTGTGTCAAGTGAAAGGCAAGCTAAGCCAAATACCACCGTAATTCATTATCTACTAGAACATTTGGTGATAAGTGTTTCCAAAGAAGAGTAAGCTGAGCTGAGAACAGGAATGAGCTCACCTGTGAACTGCATGCCTTTGCTTCACAGAGATCTTAGTCATCCATTGCCACCCATTGGCAATCACCTGCTCACCAGGTTGTTCTTGGTCAAAATATCTTAGTTTATTATTTTTGGTTTTTGAGAGATGCTATAAAGATACAGCTTTTCAGTCTTCCAAGTGCGACAATGCCTCTTGTCCCAGGGAGCAGAGCATACCATGCGACTGAGACGGTTGTAGGTTGCGACTGTTGTTCTGGGGGTGAAAGGGAGAAGGCAAGGTCCGAACAATGTTGTTACAGAAACTTTAACATAACATTTTGAGACCGTAGGTATAAATTTGAGACCGGTGAATATAATTACCTTATTGCAGAAGCAGGGAGGAAAACAGTAGAAGACCTAAAATAAGTTTACACTTTTTTTTTTTAAGCTCTTGTTCTTGGAAAACCAATCATGCAATGCCTTTTTGCACAGTGACAGTGAGAAGGATATTTTCTTACTAATTACAGTTCTCTAGGTACCCACTCCCATCAGAATGTTCACAAGAAGTTTCTTGACTAAGCTAGTAATCACAGGCTAAGAAGATAAATAATCCAAAAAAGGTAGATAATAAAACATCACCTATACGTTGTATGCAGTTAGTCTTTCTTAATTATCCTCTTTCTTTCACCTTTGGCACAGTCTCTTATAGCCCAAACCCACCTGAATAACTAAAACCATGTCTGAATCTAGCGTAATCTATCACAAACACCGACTTTTGCTTGACTTGAACAGGAACACTTGTGGCAGTGACATATGGAGTAGAATAGCTCAGTTACAAGGGACCTACAACAATCCTCTAGTCCAACGATAGTTAGAGTGTGATCCAGAGTTTGTGGAACAGAGATACTTCAGGTTTCATTCTACAAAGCAACATACAAAACCATATTAAAAAAATATAAATAATGTTGAGGGCTATAAGCTTAGAAAATAACAAAACTAAACTGGTCAGAGTTGCTTGAAGCTCCTGAACTCAGATCTCTCACTTGCATTTAAGATGAGATGAACTGTAACTTCCTGAAGACTGGTTTGAGACTTGTTCTGCTTCCATGGGATTGATAAATGGGGATGAACACCAGTAATACAGGAAAACTGGACAATTCTCTTACCTCTTGCTTCAGGCAACTAACTTCAGCCTCTAAGAACAAGACTTACATATTCCGTTCTTTTCTTTCTTTCCCTCCCTGCACGATACCAGACAAATAAATGAAGTTCACTCTTTCACAAGGGGCCACTACTCTTCCTCATTAGGCTAGTGTTTGGCTTAAGCCCATTAGTCAAATTTGCAATGCTGCTAAACACTCCCAGCTGTAAGTAAAATCACCTGACGTTTTTAAGTTATTCAGTCCTGTTATCCAGCACTAACTACTGTGAATAGTGAAGTGCAAGACAGCCCAAGTTAATTAACTCAGCAGAGTGGATGCTTTCATCTCAGAGACTTTCAGCCTTGATTTTCCTTCTGTTTAAGGAGATAAGCTTGTTCGATTTTACACCTCAAGTAACACTCAGGTGCTGGTGATGAGATCGTGGAAGGACTCGTATGACAATGACTCATTGTCTTCAGCACAGAGTAGAGAATTCGACACGGGGCCACACACCGAGGTACAGGGAGAATCCCCAATACTGAACAACTGCTTTTGTGGTCAGAGCTGTCTTTTCTGTGGGCTGAGTGAAACAGCTTCCTGATGAAATTATAATGAAAGCGTGTGCCAAAATGCATGCTTGCTTGCATGCAAGTGAAAGTTATACTTATCATCTGAAGTATAACATTTTCTAAACTGTAAACGTTTGACTTTACAGTCCTAATATGTTACTTTTACTTTCCAGTGTAAACGGACTGTGACTTAAGGACTCAAGTCTTGGAGGAAACTAGTGGGTATGTAAGCAGGAAATCACAAAACCCCTTCATAACGCTTCTCTTTACACAATCAAATCCACCCATTATCTAGCATAGATATTGCTATGACTATTTTCATACAGAACACTGTATACCAAAAATGCTGCTTCTTGTATATATTTGTAAATAATTTGACATAGCTGAATATCCTGCTATAGCTGAGGATATATTAAAATCCAGAGCATGCAACTGTGTATTCAAAAAAATCTCGCAAAACTAGTGTGTTACACAGGATCCTAATTCCAGAACTATAGACCCAAAGAATGTATATTTAGTGTCATTTTAATATAAACTTATTCTGCCGTTCTTTTCTTTGGATGCAGCAATAAATAGCGTTAAGGTACTGCAAGGGTCAATGCTGCAGTGTGTACACAATAGAAGTAATTTATTATGGGCTTCTTTCACAGGTGTCTATAGAATAGTATACTCAGCAAAAAAAAAAAAAGAAAAGCTATGAAGAAGCATTGCATTCATCAGAACGACACACCATGGTAATTATTTATGTTCTTTCGGGAATATAGGTTCTAGTACAAGGAACTCTCTGTTACAGCAGCCTTGCTTCAGAAAAGTAAAAAATAATAATGCTTATATAAAAGATCAGCAAATTACAAGATTCTGAACCTGTTTTTCAACAATTACTTTTATTTTCAAATGCAAGAGAGGGAAAGCATATGCTTGCACGCTGTAAATATGTATGTAACTGATCTTAATATGTTTCTTATGAGATGCCATATTTGAGTACTTTGACAAAAACTAATACAAGCTAGTTTTCCTGTGTGAGTATCCAAACATGGTCTTTCTTTGAGGAAACATGCAAGTTTGACTTTGTTTTGTAGGACCTTGTCATCCAGAGCGACCTTAACAGGCTTGAGAGATGGGCACGTGCAAACCACGTGAAGTTGAACAAGGCCAAGCCCAAGGTCCTGGCACTTGGGTTGGGGCAATCCCAAGCACAACTACGGGCTGAGTGGAGAATGGATGGAGAGCAGCCCTCAGGAGAAGGACTTGGGGGTGCTGGTTGATGGAAAACTCAATATGAGCTGGCAGTGTGCGCTGACAGCCCAGAAAGCCAACTGTGTCCTGGGCTGCATCAAAAATAGTGTGGCTAGTAGGTTGAGGGAGGTAATTCTCCTCCTCTATTCCACTCTTGTGAGACCCCACCTGGAGTACTGCATCCAGCTCTGGAATCCTCAGTACAGGAAAGACATGGAGCTGCTGGAGTGAGTCCAGAGGAGGGCCATGAAGTTGATCAGAGGGATGGAGCACCTCTCCTACAAGGACAGGCTGAGGGAGCTGGGGTTGTTCAGCCTGCAGAAGAGAAGGTTCCGGGGAGACCTAATTGTGACGTTCCAGTACCTAAAGGGGGCTACAGGAAAGCTGGAGAGGGGCTGTTTATCAGGGAGTGTAGTGATAGGATGAGGGGTAATGGCTTCAAGCTGAAGATTTAGATTACATATTCGGAAGAAATTCTTTCCTGTGAGGGTGATGAAGTACTGGAACAGGTTGCCCAGAGAAGCTGTGGAGGCCCCATCCTTGGAAGTGTTGAAGGCCAGGTTGGATGAGGCTTTGGGCAAGTTGGTCTAGTGGAGGGTGTCCCTGCCCATGGCAGGGGGGTTGGAACTAGATGATCTTTGAGGTCTCTTCCAACACAAATCATTCTATGACCTCAACTTTGTACAGTACTTTCTGACTCAGCACTAAAGGCCAATTTGATATCTAAGTTCTGTGCTGCAATCCTACTTCCTAAAAGCTCTTAGCACAACTAATCTGTCAATATTTTCTGCCTAGCTACATTCCTCAGAGAAATGGCCAGCTGCTCCCACCCTGTAAGGCTGTTTTTTTTCCATCTGTAATGCAATACTTTGCACAAAGCGCTGTAACAGCATTGATTTAGACATCAGTTCCCCTCCGCAACTAGAAAGCCATCCACTGCTGGCATTCCAACCAGTGACACATCTGAAAGTTAATTTCTGAGTTTATAGGAATTTCTGGCTAGGTAGATCTGTAGTGTGAGCAGATCTTGCCTCTCAAATATTTTAATATTTTACTTTTTCTTAAAATGTCAGAAATGTATAAAAGTGTTGAGCTTAGTTACATTTCACACAAGTTGTTTTTCAAAATTTCTAGTAAGGAAGTGATCTTCAATCTCGGCTCTTGAAAAAAAGCGAATAATGAAAAGGAGACTTTAAAAAATGCATTTGCATGAAATGAAAGGGTCTTCCAAAATTAAATGTCTCTTGCATTATTTATTGGATGCCACATTTGATTTTCCTAGCAAAAAGGTATAATTTGAATCAAAGAGAAACGTTTTGCCTGTAGATCTTAGAAGTTAAAGGTCTTACACTGGCGGAGTAGCCTCTATTCAATCTGTAGTCACCAGGTGGCCCCATAGCACTCACTCATCTGACAAACATTTCAATTTCACTGTAGGGAAATAGAGAAGGAGCTGGTATAGTTTGATGTTCAAAATCACGGCTGCTTGAATTTTTAGAAGGAAAACTGCCTTGAATTCTATCAGATTTCTCTCTCTCTCTCTGTATGTGTATATATATGAAATTGCCAAGCCACAACTGAGTTTCTTTGAACTGCATACATATTTTACTGAGCATTCACGCACGTGTACTTCACCAGTCCAAACTCAGTTTTCCAAATGTTAATAGGTATATGGTGCTCATGTTTTGGTACTTTTTCTATGTCAGATACTGGCATAGAAAGGAGAATGAGGTTTTGAGCTGTCACAGAGCAGTCCAGTTCTGCAGGGCACTGGTATCAGCCACAACAAAGTCTAAGGTGGCTACAGTTTTCAGTGATTTGCCTGCTGTTTCTTGAGCTTTTTGCTGTCAGTCCTAAGTGAAGTACATTTTAACCATCTCTAGGTATCTTCCTATGGGGCCCTAAATCCATTTGGATGGCCTTTTTGCTTATTTCGTTCTGAACAGGATGATCCGATTAACTTTGTCTAAGTAAAACACCTGCTAGTATTCACTCATTCACTATGTGAAATACGTAGGGTTTTGGGGAAAAAACAGAAAGATTAATGAGTAGCTTCAAATGAACTCTTTTGCATGCTTCAGTATGGCTTTGGAATATCTCCTCAGAGTATTTGATCCAGTTCATACATTTGTAATGTGTGACAGACCATCATCTACCAAAGGATTTAGATAGCAATGGCATCAAAGAAAGCAGTTCTGCTGGTTCCAGCAAGGGACCTACACAAGCTGAAAGAACTAGACTGAGATGACTAGATGGGAACCTCTAGCATAAATATGCTTAGACTCCCTCAAGTTTTAATACAATAAAAACCACTGCTAGCTACGCTTTGATCAACATGAACAATATGATCTGATCCAGTTTGTCATTCCAGAAGCAAACATTAACAGAATATTGCAAGGATTTCTCCTTGTACCAAAGGGAATCTGGTCTAACTAAAGTATATAATAAACTTTATTTACCTAACTCATAGTAGTATCACGTCGTAGTGACAAGCAGGATCACTCTATGCAGCACTTCTACAGCTTAAACACTATCAAGTAAAGGGAGTGAAGATGCAACTTCAACCATCCTTCCTCCCTCCTCTTCAGAAAGGCAGATCTAAAAAGAGATTTAAGGGCTGCAGTTAAATGTACAAAAGCTATGGGGCATATATGATCCAGACTTGTTTTGGCTGCAGAGGGATCATGATGAGAACAAGAGGGAGAAAAGTGTCCTGACAGCCAGACTTGCAGTATCTTAATGAGAAATAGAGGATTTTGTCAGCCACTATAGGAAATCTATTAAGTACAAGACAATATAGCAGGCACACTGTTACTAGAAAAGTATGGATAACTGTGAACAGCGTAACAGTTGCACTGAGCAATATACTTTTGGCAAAGGAAATGGAAATGTGGTTGCAGGACATTTTGTTGGGGAGTTGCACACTGTCAGCACAAGGTAGAGTGCAGAAAACCCTGGCTTCCCCAGGTTAGGAACTCCATGTGGGAGTAGTAGCTGGAGCCCTAAGTTAAGCATCCGGAATGGCCCAGGGAGGCTATTCTGATTTTATGCACATATAGGGTTAGTGAGGAACTAGCATTTCCCATTGCCTAGTTGTAAGTACTTTCACAACCTGAAATTGCACTTGTTAATGGACTTTGAGAAGCAAGAGCTTACGACTTCAGGAATGCCTCTCCACTGAGTTAGAAGAATGGCTTTAGACTGTGGATGCTAGAAGTAAGCCCCTTTTTTCAAAAATGCTAATACCAATCCTATATACCTACCATAAAAAGTATGAATTATCTTTTATTAAGGTCTAAAGGCTAGAAAGCTAACCCAGGAACGAGGCAACCTCGCTTTATCCTTATTCAGAAAAAACCATGCAGTTTTCAGCAATGGCGTTGCTGCAGTTTTGGAGTAGGAAGAAAAAATACCTTCCATATGTCCTTTTCAAGCTTTACTAGTGGACAGTAAAAGATTTAAGATCCACTGGGACAGGGAGACATGATGTTGTAGTCTAATAGTTAGGATACTTACCCGAGAGAGTCTTGGGCTGGTCTTTGTACTTTATCGGCCAGCTGTAATGCCACCATCTCTTAGAAGAGAGCCATAACTAACATCTCTGCAGAACCTGGTCCTGTAGGAATGAGTGTGGCAGATGCTGCCAGAATGCACTTACTAGACAAAGCTGAAGTGGAAGGGTAAGTATATCTATATGATTAGGCACCAGCATCAGAGTGGCAGGAACAGAAGCCACTTTGGAACAGCCAGAGAACTGCAGGTATTGAAACATTTTTAAAAAAAATCAAATAGGGAGGGGAAAAAAAAGTTAATGAGGTAACTCCAGTGAGAAGCTCCAATTCTCCTTTCAATAAAACCAATGAAGTTTCTGTTATTGATGGCAACAGAAGCAGATGTAAGCATGGAAAACATTGGCACACAAGTGCTTTATATTTCAAGTACAGCCACAAAGAATAAAACTCTCGGAGGTATATCTGAAACTGCTCAGGCACATTGTCAGCTGGGAAAGAGTAGGAAGCCCTTTCTACTCAATTAGTCATACTGAAACCAGGATCAGACTAAAGAGGTCTTGAACTCCACACAAAGCAGTGGATTAGAAGCAGCTATTCATGTCTTTATAATAGCCTGAGATGGAAGCTACCATTTATATGGTGGAGGAGTGAAAAGGTAAGCCCTCTGAAATCCATTCTCTTTCCCTCCCTGCAAAAAGATGACAGTAGAAAAAAATCTGTGCATGTAAAAAAAGTGCAGTATATGTTTATTTAAAATAAGTACTTATACAGAAAGACATCAATAACAAACAGAAAATTCAGTCATATTCTTGCTCCAAGGTATCTTCCCCTCACTAAAAGTAATACAAGCAGAAAATTAGACTTGCTATTTGGCAACGTAAACATGGCAAAAAGCATGTGTTCTCATTAGTAGGGACTTTGTTACATTTTAATTCTTGGCTCACCTCTTGTTACATGACACCCGTAGTTAGTATATGACTATAAAGTTGGAACTTTCATAGAACATTCATAGCGGTTGGACCATGCTCAAATATACTATTTTTTTTCTAATTAAACCAAACCAAGCCTACCCATGTGCAACAGGTGAACCATATTTAGATTAGCTGATTAAGGTTTCAACTGTAAAAGGAATTCTTTTGCCTTTTCCAGTGCCAGTTTCTCAGCATATGCTTTTTATTTCATTTTGAACCATAAAATCCAGTCTATGAATGAGATAATGGATCACAAAGATGAAGCCATCCACCTCATTTCTGAAGTTATAGTTCAAAAAGGCAGATGCTGACATAGCATTATACTGAGATCCAAAGAGTCTCAGTGGTAAAATTCCTACTGTACTTGTAAAAGGTTCAAAAAGTGTTCTGGGTTGACCTCAGCCAGCAGCTGAGCATCCACACAGCTGCTCACTCTCTCCCCCTTCCATCCCAGCGGACAGGGGAGAGAAGGGCAAAAGCAAGAAAACTCACAGATTGAGATAAGGGTAGTTTAATAAGTGAAGGAAAGAAGAAAAAACAAACCACCAAGTGATGCAAAGGCAATCACTCACTACCTCCCACAGGCAGACCGATGCCCAGCCAGTCTGCAAACAAAAGCCACTTAGGAAGCCAAACCCCCGCCATCCATCTTCTTCCTCTACCTCCTTTTTATTGCTGAGCATGAGTTATCTGATATGGTATAGTCCTTTGGCCAGTTCAGGTCACATGTCCCAGCCATGTCCCTCCCAAACTCTTGCCCACCCCCAGACTACGTGTTATGGGGGCAGAGTGGGGAAAAAGAGAAAGCCTTGCCCCTGTGCAAGCAGCGCTCAGCAACAATTGAAACGCTGGTGTGTTATCAACACCGTTTTTGTTACAAATCTGAAACACAGCACCATATGGGATGCTGTGAAGAAAGTCAACTCCATCTCAGCCAGACCCAGTACAGAAAGAAACCCCAAGAATCCAGCTATTAATCTGCATGAGATCACATCACAAGTCACCATCTGGAAGCCCAAAATCAAAAGCAAGTCATCTACTGTAAAATGCTTTCGGCATATGAAACAGTTGCCAAATTGATCAAACCCAAAAGCAGTCCACTACAGTCACTACTATTAAACATTTGCAGTAGTGGCTTTGACCAGTGCATTTATAAAACAAGTAAGCAGTAAGGCCTTTGCCAGGCATACAGCTTGGTATGTGAGCTTGTGGGACTTGTGTCCATGTTATTAAAATTGATGTTTTCCTCCTACAGTTTGGATATTGTTATTTACTGTTTACTCCCAGCAGGTTGTAAGCAGTACTGTACAGTAGATACGCATAAATAGAATAATAAATAAAAAAGCTAACAAGGTGCCCAGAAAGGCAGCTCAATGACTTTGCCACTGCACACGAGAACTCATTATTAGCTTATGATGCTTGCTTACTCTAGGGTGGGGGGGGGAATAATTAAATATACAACATCAGAAGCTGCAGTTTCCATGCATCTCTTCTCCTGCCCATAAGTAAGTATCCTGGGAGCAGAGAGCAGAAGTGATGGTCTGTTGAAGTCAGCAGTGTCTTTTCACAGAACCTGAGAGCCCCTCAGTGTCTGTAGGAATGGCTGTTCATTAGACTCAAAATATCTCAGACAAGGTCACCCCCAAAGACAGTAGTTTTTATTCATCTACCACGAAACTCACTTCTGTTAAGGGTAAAGGTGTTGAGCACCACAGATGTTAAACCTACTGAAAGGCTTAAGGAGTTGAGAACATAAGTGCATAGCTTTCTGGCACTTTCAGATGTTTAAGGGTCAATGTAGTCCCTCATTACCTCTTTGGGAAACTTCTCCTCACCTCCAGACAGTAATACAGGAGACTCACTAAGAAGGTCTCCATAAATAAAACAAAAAAGACCACCACAGACTAAAACTGCCCACAAGAACTAACCCTTAGCAGTGAGAAGTATTTAGCAATTGAGTTTTACATGTAAAGGCCACTCCTGCAGCGCAGTAAGGCTCTGCCAGTGCAGGTCAGCACGCGCAGCTCTGCGTTGCTGGTGCAGGAGCTGCTTTGGAGCTCCATCTCAGGGAAAAGTGCCCTCCCAGCAACCCAGGTGCTTCTCTCCATGCAGCAAGAGCTTTCTAGGAAAGACTTATAGTCAGACTTGCACATGAATTAAGCAAGGTTTTCTGCCCAGGGTTTTAAAAGTAGCATTGCTCGCTGGAGAGATCTGTCACGAATTTGACAGGCTAAGGCACAACAGGAGAGCGCAATCAAGGCCATGATTTTCTTTCTCCAAGTTAACACAAACCAAGATGGCTCCACTTCCAAGGGAGCTGAAGCCACTTTAAGGCACATGGGGGGCACAGTGAACACTGATAGCAGCAGCTGTCAAATCTAAACATGACTAGAGAGATCTTTCTCTTTCTAATACATGCAAGTGACCCAAATTTGGGTTCTGGGACACTGGTGAACTAAAAAAACCCCATAGCTTTGCATGAGGTATTAGAACTTCTATAGCTTGTGCACAGCTCTATCACTTGCCACGAGCCTCGATGCAGATTTGCCAGAACCACCAGAATCGCTCAGGCTCTGCCCTGGGTAGACATTCCTCGGGCAGGCTTCGCTCCCTTGAAAACAAGCGGCAGCAAAAGCAGCAGCCCCAGCTCCCCTTTCCTCCCTCCTGCCTTCTCTGCAGCAGGTCAGGCTAGCAGCAAACAGGGACAGTCTGTTCCATGATGCTACACAACAAGCAAGCTCACTTCTAAATATATTCAAATAGAAGTTAATAAACTGCAAAATAAATACAGTTCTTAAAAGTGTAGGTTATATCTAATATGCCATGGTAAATGTAGTGTTATGTAACTTTTCTTTCCTTGTCCTCAGTGTAGCAGATACTAGAGGCCCATGTGAATGAAATTAACACTTCCACAGAAAGTAACAAATAAGTTTACTTTCTGGGTTTTTTACTTCCCGTCATAACAAAATAGTGATCATCTTGCCTGCTCTTCGTAAGAGGACCTTTTGATACAGCAGGTGTTCCTCTGTTACACACCGTTGCTGATTTTCCCTTAGGGAGAGGCTTCTTGGTTGCTGAGGCCAGGCTTTCATTTGCTTGCAAGTTTTTGGTTGAAGGCTGACCTTTTGTGGAAGGCTGCGCTGGCTTTCTGGTCACTGCCGCTCTGGCTGAAGTTTGAGGAAGCCGTACAACAGATAAGGGAGTGCGTTCAGGAGGTTTGGATGAAGTGGGTCCAACCTGAAGGGGCTTACTGGCAGCTGATGACATGTTTTTGCTTGCAGATACCAGTGTAGGCGGTGACTTTGATGCTTTGCTAACGGCAAGGGAAGGTGCAGAAGCTGAGTGCTTTAGAACTGAAGCACTTTTCAGGTTCCCCGAGAGGCCAGAAGCTGTTTGTGGAGCTTTCTGAGGATGCTGAGACCCAGTTCCTGAGGTCTGAATAGCATTTTCAGAAGGAGGTTTTGCAAGGAGCTGCTGAGAATGTGCAAACTTGGCAACAGAACGCAGATTTGTAACAGGCAGCCGAGTAGCCCTCGAAACAACCGAATTCACTTTGGTTTTGGTGGCAGATACAGGTTTGCATTTAGCAGGGATATGCTTCTGTTTGGAAGTCACCGTTTCAGCTGTCCCAGGCAAGCGTGATGGCTGTTTTTTAGGGGATGAGAGGGCAGGTGCCACAGAGCTCTGCACCAGGGCAAATTTCACCTTGGGAGCATCAGGGGACCGAATACGTTTGCGCAACGTTTCAGAGTGAACAAGAGCCATTCTCGTTCTTGCAGACGCGGAGCTTTTGCTTACAGGCTGCGAAGGAGCAGAAGCTGGTGAGTTGTGTGCAGCAGACTCCAGTTTCTTTGAGGTGCCAGCTACCGGTTTGAAAGGAGACTGCACGCCTGTCACTGAAGACCCTTGTAATTTGGACTTGACTGTCAATGACTTGGCTGCAGAGGATGGGGGCACCGGCACTTTTGGTGATGCTAGGGGAGGGGACCGAGGACGTTTAGATAAAGCCTTCTTGGCACTGGCCCCGAGAGCCGACGCAGGAGTAGGAGGTTTTGATGGCTGCTTTTGAAACATATTGACAGCTGACATCGGATTCATGACAGGAGGCTCCTGAATTCGAGCTGACGAGTTGGGGACACTGTCACTGGTGACCCCTTTCTGAAACGCCAGGATTTTTTGTTCCAGAGTTGCAAACTGAAGCACTCGGCATGGATCATATTTAAGCAGAAAGCCTTGAAGAGTGTCCCAACCTCCACCGACACGTACCATCACGTGCTTGCCGTGCAGCATCTGAGAATGTGGGGAGAGGGGTGGGAGAAGAAGAACAAGAGAAACTTCTATCTTCTTTTATGCAGCACTATGTCTTCATCTTACATTAAAATCTATTGAAATTGACTAAAAATAGGACCTCCTTTCTTACAGAGAAATATTTCAAAAGAGAAATTATGTTATAAATAAGGTTTTTACTCCTCAATTATTTCATTAGATAGTTTCTCCTGCAGAGACAGTCATTATGCATCAGGAAATAATGACAACATATATACAGAAGATAGTTTAACCATTCTGTCAGCATTCTTATTTAGTGTACAGAGGTTTGGATACAGGTTTTGTTCAAATTATGAATGTCCTCGTAATATTTTAATACCAGAAATTCTTATGCCTGCTGAAGACAATGCTCAACTATCCCACAAATTATAAACCCCAAGCATCCAGATTTTGAACAAGCAACGTTCTCAGGATATTCTGTTGCATTACCCTTATTTATATTGCAAGTTGCTAGGGAAATTTTAGAAACACCACAGCAAAATATTAAGTTGCTTTGTTTAGCGTGGTTGTAAAATCAATAGTTGTAAGATCTAATGAGCTACACCTGCACTGAATAGGAGATTGAATGATGTGGTGTCCCAACCTAAATCACTCTGTAATTCTAAAACAATACCATAAAAATTAGGTATTCCACTTAAAAGCATTTCTCTCCCCGTTATGAATATGAATTTGAAACCAGAGAAACTACTTACTCGTATGAAGAGTATTTTATCTCCCAGTCTATAACGTCCTTCTGATAAGTATTCAATTGAAAATCGATGGGAACAACTGCAAGGAGGGTCTTCTGCTATATGTTTAACCTAGTTATTAAAATGGAAAGTATTCATTAGTATTTTGACAGAAGCCTGTATTTAACAGTTTACTGAGCTATTTAATACAAGAAAAGATACTGGTATCTTCATCTCAGTCAAAAAAACACTAGAATTCCTATTCCCTCACAAGAAAATCTCAGCTACGTAGCTTCAAAACGTAGAATAAAAAA
Source organism: Psophia crepitans (assembly GCA_013399095.1). Lineage (NCBI taxonomy): Eukaryota > Metazoa > Chordata > Aves > Gruiformes > Psophiidae > Psophia > Psophia crepitans. Next base: position 618,451 of record VWZZ01004205.1, on the reverse strand, counting down.
AAATTAAAAAAGCAAACTGTATGTACAAATATTTTGAGTTGTTCCAATCCAATTTTTATTATTTCTTCAATTTGAAATTATTTCTACTTTTCTTTTTAAGATTTGTCCATAAAACTATGCATAGTAGCACTAAATTCCAACCACAACCTTGTAAAGACACTGTTATAGTCTCTAGAAATTGTAACAAATGCCTGAGCCTCTCCTGCGACTGAATCCATTGCTACACTCGACCGAGGGGTGCTTCAGTATTCTCCTTAACTTTCTGTAAGGCTTTTGTAAGTTAATCTTCTATGTGACAAGAAGGAAACCACTGAAAAAAAAGGAGAAAGACAGTCCCCAAATAAGTCCAGGGTTAGAGAAGGTGTGACTCTTACAGTCTCTCAGAAACTTAACAAATTAGAAGGTCAAGATTATTGCCAAGCAGAAAAAACTGCGGGACTCTTCAGAGCGAGCGAGGATCTGGTGGCTGACATTCCCAAAGAAGCAGTAGTTTTACATTATAACACAGAGGGCCTTTAAAGTAAATGAATTTTAAAGACTCAAAACACATTTTTAAGCAAAACAGGAGAGTTGTTCATCATTTGTTTTGGACAAATTCACAAGATGTACAAATCATTTCCTTTCCTGCATACATACTCACTTCCAACTAGTACAGCTACAGAGGTTTTATTCAAAGTCTTTTTCAAAAAGAGTTTCATCAAAGCTTACTTTACCATTTGATGAAGTTTTATGAAAACATCAAATTGAAAAGAAACATATGTTACAGTCATAGAATATTGACACATTAGAAAAACTGAATGACAATATTTCTTAAAGAAGCAATGAAGGGGAGGAGGGGGGGAGATCAAGGCAAGTTATATGCACTGATGCATTAACTCCAAAATACATATTGACAGCATTTTGCTTACATTTACCAAAAAAAAAAAAAAGAAAAAAAAAGTTAAATAAGTTGTTCAGAAGTACATACCCTTCTGTTTTCTATTTAAGGACGCTCACAAATATTACATGAAAGGCAGCCTCTGTTTGCTGAGCCAGATCATACAAGTACTAAACTTCGAGCTCGATTTAAAGCCCGAATCAAACTAAGTACATAGTACTTACTGCCTCATGTAGCTCCCCATGGTGACAACACGACTTTGCTGTGCTAACAGGTGATGGTGGTCCAGAGGTCATCAGCAGTGTTTCTTCTAGCTCAATTTCCTCCTCTAGTTTTACTAGTACAGGAGGTTCAACGCCATACCTCAACACAAATACAAAGTAGAGAGCTTAATTGCTAAAGAAAACAAAAAGAAACCGATGACAACAAGCACACAAAATTCTGAGTAGCTTGACTGACATGGAACAGCACTACATCAGTCAGAGGCTTGATTATGCAACACGAAGAGCAAGTCTTGAGTTTTTAGTGGAAGTCTTCCTAAAGATGGTTTTAGAGCTACCAGAAAAGGCAGCAAAAATACTGTCAGAACTACACAATTAAGGTCACATCCGATTTACATAAACTATCTTGAACCTTCCAGTTCTGCACTAGAAATAAATTAGAAGTCTAAATTCAGAGAATGAAAAAGAATTACCTGACAAAAGGCTTAAAATAATAATGATCGAGCATCTATGTGGTGCCCAGCCAATGGCTGGAGTAAAACCACGACAACCTTAAAACTGCATTTAATGTTTAGTGAGTTCTTCCAAGATGTACACGTATCTATAAGCTGAATGTAGTATTTACACACACAGCTATAAAAAGCAGCGTGGATCAGCAATTCTCAATGAAAATAATCTGACAAATATTTGAAAAAATACTCATATTGTACAATGGTCCTAGAAAAGCTACTGATTGCTTTCTGCAAGGAGTTAGCATCTACTGCATCGCATTTAATGATCACAGATTGTCTTAACACTGTTTCAGATTTTACTTAACAGAAGCTGTGCTCTTCAATTTCTTGTTAAGAGTGTGTATGGATGACATACCTGGATACAATGCGTCCAATTTCCAACAAACAGAGATACACCTGTCTTGGATCCTTGTGCAAAACTGAAAGGAAAGAGAGTAAAAGGGAGTTATAGCTCAAACGTACCGTGGGGAGGCCTGTGCAATTAGGTACAGAGAAGGGAAGATAAGAAATAGATGACTACTCTATGCAAGTTACGTTACTATGGATAAAGCACTATGTGCTTTCCAACTGTAATTTTCTATTCCATAATGTCATCCTGGCACTCCTGAAACCAAACTCTTCTCCATCTCCTAACAGAAATATGCTTTATTTGATTTTATGCTGCTCTTTCTTGATGTGAACTGGAAAGAAAGAGATCTGAGAGCTTTCCCTTCCCTATCCCCAAATACATCATAGCAGCCTTAAAGCCGAAAATCATTGAGGAAATAGGAAAATATAAAATATACGGCCATGGAATACACTGCAAGGGGTCCAGCTGACAAGTGGATGACTATGCAGCCAGTCAGCCTAAGAACTTTAAACCCTTGGCTACAGGGTTAATATAAGAATGTGAGAATAATCTGAGTGATTGTTACCATTTCAGTAAGCAACAGATCCTTTTTCTTATCATTTTAAAAGATCCAGCTGCCAGCAGGGTCCATCTGTATGGCAGATTCACCCAGTTGCACTAGAAGATACCACTTCGCCAGGGGCAGCTCCCCTACCCCATGCTATACCTTCATTTTACCCCTCCCTGTCAGCCCCCACGTCCTGCCCCATCCACCCAAAGGTTTTCTTCAGAATTCGATATCTTTGTGAGGATCTGCAAAAGAGGGTCAAAACCCCTGACCGTAAGAAGGAGGTGAGTAGACACACTAAATCACGATCAGAAGAGCTGAAGAATGAGATGGGAGAGTGGAGTGACAGCCAAACGGTGTGCAGGTGACCGTGGCAGTTCTTCCAGGTTTTCTTGAAAACTTTGAAATGAAAATATTCAAATTATTTTTACTGCTGCACTGAAGAACAGAAGAGGCTGAAGAAATGCAATGTTCATTTTGGTTTCTTGCAACTTCCATCTTTAGGTGTGAAAGAAAAAGGAACAAGAAACCAGGGCCATGAACAGAGAAATAAAATAGTTTAAAAATTTCACACGCAGGTAACTACTTCCTCCCCTGCCCCCATTTAAGCCTCAGAATTGAGAATCTCTCAACACGTTCTAAGAACATAGTTGTATGAATGCTCTAGAAAACAAACCAGCCCTGTGCTTTCTTAACCAACTAGGTATACTGCCTAATAACTCAGAATCCAAAGGCTGGGAGAAAGATCATTCAACTCCCCTCCACCCACACATATGCACTGTTCTTTCATCCCCACCCCATATAAGAAATGTGAAAAGCCGTAGATACAATTTTCATATGGTGTAACGTTTATATAAACAAGTCTGGCTTTCTTCATATTGTGCAGTAGCAATATTCACTAGGAACTGGAAATTCAGAAGAGAAGCCTAATGAGCCAGCTCTACATTTATGGATGAAATCTAACATCTTTCTGATGTTCCATTTGATACTTAAAATGACTTGGCTTTAAATCAGACTGAAGTGTTTCCTAAAGTATAAGCTGAGTATGAAGTCAGATGTTCTTGTTTACATCATCTACTCCAGTTTGTAAATCTACTTTTTAAAATATCTGATTATGAAGGGTAAATCTAGAAAAGAAACTTGGCACAGCCATAATCCTAAAGGTACTAGAGATCATTTAATCTTTTTTTTTTCCTCCCCTCTTGTGTTTTTGTCAGCTGTAACAGAAGAGGCATAATTTGCCTGAATCCAGAAGAGAAAAATCCTTAGCAGAGATCAAGACATTTGGCTTGATGTCAAGAGTCATGCCATGATGGCTACTCTCTCTCTCTCTCTCTCTGCCATCTCAGGAGCCACTTAATTTATTTCCTTCACAGCCCATCCACACTTTTCAGGAGGTGCTGCTATCTATATCTGATGGGCAAAGGACAATCGTCAAATTGTCTTTCCCCTATCTCATTCACAAAGAATGGCTTGAAAGTTTGATGGAGAAGATCAGTGGAAAGAACGTTTCATCAAGGAGGCTGCAAATCTGCTCACTGTGACTGCCAAAAAGGCTCACAGAAGATATTTATGCCACAAAGCAAGCTTGTGTCAAGAGTTACAGTCAAACTTCAAAACATTTCTTAGCTATGAGCGAAAGCCACAGCATTAGGAAATCCTGTCTGCTTATCTCAGGGAGGCTAAACAGGTTCTAGTTACCCATCCACTTACAGGAACTAAGATGTTTAAGCAACGCAATTCATACAAGTTGAAATGAAAAAAACATTAAAACTAATTTTCTTATAGCTCAGTTCTCCTACTCATCTGTAGTTCATGGCACTGAAAAAAAAGATACACTCCCTAGTTAAATCAGAATGAGACAGATGCAAATGAGGATATTTTCTCAACTACTTTAAAAGGTGATTTATCCAGTAGAGAAGGCATGGGCAGGCCAACTACCAGGAAGGAAAGCTTAAAAGAAAAGTAGTTAATGAAAACAGTGCCTCCCATTTAAATAGCATTAAATGGCACAAAAAATTCAAGAATATCTAGTAAATATCACCACAAATTCATTTGATTACTGAAAACAAAAGGTACATTGCAATTTTTTTGCTATTCTGCTTGACAGGCAGATATTTTGCCTTTTAAAAAAACAACAAAAAAACAAACGAGAAAGGTTTGTATTAATTAATTTTCACTGACATAATAGCTGGTAGAAAAGCATTTCATTATTTAGCATGCAATGAAAGTACAGTTTCTCTTAATTAACAGTCAAAAAAAATTTATTCCATCTGGAAGCATCGGTCTCAAAGCTGCTTGTTATAAGGGACAGACTGTGCACTGGGGCAGGCATACACACAGTTGGCAATATTTATTTTTATAACTATCTTATTAAAGGAGAAAATACAAATGGTTTATAGCCACGTCAAGCAGGTCCTGAAGTAAATTTTAATTACCAACAGACTGTTGTCACTTCAGGCACAATGTCCTGATGTAGTTACCAAATTTAGGAGACATGAATGCATTATTCTGGAGCTTTCTGCAATAAGAATGAGCTCTAATACCAAATAAAGGATCTTATTGTGAGTTGACTCCATGGCCCTGTGGTCTTCCCGCACAGGGTAAGCAAAACCATGCTTTTCTCCTCTGTTTCTCTGTGGGCCTCTTTACTGAAGGAAAACATGGCAGTTTATTGCACAGCTGTCACTCCTCCCTTCCTCCCACACAGCAACTTTTAGAAGGTTGGAAAAGCACCACACAAGTTAGAGCAGTTTGAACTGATTTTTCAAGGCTTTTACGTGAACACCGAGTTAAAATAAATAAAAGCGTTAACAGCTTCCACAAGACAGGTGCAGTTGTGAGAAAGGCTTCACAAGACTTTACACAAGAGACTTCCCTGACCAGGTAGTTATCCACATACAGATCAAAGCAAGTCTTAGAAAAAGATAGATTTACCTAAACCTTCAGATTCAAATAGATAAGTCTCATCAACTCCAATGGCCCTACACCAGTTAAGAAAGTTGGCTGTATTATCTCTGGCAAAAAAAGATCCTGATGGAGCATCCTTCTTACACGGAACTTTTCTCATAGGAAAATTCTGGCAAGGGAAGAAAACAAAAAGTACATTGTGCACATCAACATTGCCAACAGATTTCAAAGCATATTTGTAAAGGAAAATAAATCCTAAGTTTGGAGTACAGAAACAGTGGTTAATAACTGTTTTGTGTTCAATCCACCATGTATTCTATTCAAAAAAACTAAGTTAATGTAGAAGGCATTCCACATTATCTGTGTGAACAGCCACTCAGCGAACAATCCCCAGCTTCGCAACCTCTCCCAGAACTGCCCATACAGTTGCTTCCCCATTTCCCCACATGCTGTGGTAAAAGTCTTGGTGGTGGTTTCACAGGCCTAGATAACTATTCCCCCTTCCCAAGCTCTGGTCATAGCAGCAGAATGAGCTGAGAGAACCCCAAATCAACCAAACTATACTTAGCTGCCAGATTTCAATGTTTCAGAGCCCATTCTAGAAAGCAGAAGGAACCAGAAGGGAGTAAAATGGCGATTTCCTTTAAAACAATTCAGTACTTATTTGTTTTTAAATTGCTATCTTTAAAAGCTAAAGAAACAGATCAAATGCACACTATTTGGGCATCTTGTCCTCCTTAAAAAAAACTGCTCAGGATGTGCAGCATTCATGGCTCTTGTATAAACAGCATCTGGCATCCTGAGATCACTGTCCTCTGTGTGTGTGTGTGTCCCCTTAAAAATAACTTTAATATTAGTAATTATATTACTCACTGGTAAATATCCATTATTTAAAACTACTGTTTTACTAGGTAAAAGAGTAAACACAAAAAAAAAGTCTGGTCTAGATATGGTGAAACAGTTCCTCCTGCCCCCAAGAGAAACATTATTGATCAGCACACATCAGTTGGTGATCTACTCTTTGACAAATCAAAGCACTGCTGTAGCTATACAGGGTGCCTGTACATTGGCCATGTGTTCCCTGCAGCAGCATTACGTGGCTTTATACCCCAAAGTGACACATCGCTATTATTCGTTGTGCAAACACACACCGCAGGTTGCTCGAGATGCACATTTCAACTCAGCCTTGGTTCCTAATAAAAACACTGAAACCCATCTCCGGGTTCATCTTAACAGGGCTGTTTTCATGGCTAACCTATACACTAGAGTTTAGCCACCAGTTTCTGGAACAGAACATTCCACCAAGCACCAGTGGATGTCTTGTTTCCAGCCCACACTGACATGTGTATGAGGGGAACAAGCTCCAGACTTGGACAAGATCTTCCTCTGACAAAACTACTACTGAAACCAAACTAAAAAACTAGTAAGGACATTAGGATTTGATTTACAGAGTGAGTAAGTCACTTGTTGCATACAGACAGTTTATCCACCTATAATGCCACACTGTTGTTAATCAGTCTCTGGATGCACAGCACACAGAACGCCACTTTGGGAAGCCTCTCTCACTCGCTTTCCTTTTACTATGACTTAAAGACTTTATACGTGTATTAAAAATCACAGTATGACTCACCCTTAAATTATTTGAGCTACAACATTTTTTAACTGTGTTTTGAAGAACACCAACCAATTGGCAGAGTAGTACCCCATTATCAAGCTCTTCTAGGAGTTGTTCTGCTTTGACTTCTATTCCTAAAAAAAGAAAGCCTAATATTAGAGTTACTCCACAGAAGGTAAAGAAATTTCCTATGAACTTAGAGGTAACTCAAACAGCATTCCCTCCATCATATCATTTACTACGGTATTAAAGACTGAAAGTTAGTAGACATATATAAGTAAACTAAAATAAATTATCCACTTAATTAGATTTTAATTAGATTAACAAGATTCAGAAATATAAATTAGAACAATTAATCATTCTACATCTAAGAAGTGGCAGCTAATAAAATCTGAAACCAAAGCATGCATTTTAATGCAATTCTTCTAGCCATTCAGGCTCAAATACAGCAGATCTTAACAGCACTATAGATATTAAGTGTCAGCATTGACTGGAATATTGGGAAGTGCTTTGAAATTCATTAGACAGTGATGTATTTTTAACCTCACCTAGCAAGCCAGACAGCCAGATTGACAGATCTTCTTGCATAGGCACCAAAGTTGCTTCATGCCGCACAGATATCCATTGGTCATACAGGCACACATCTGCCAAACCTGGCCCATGTCTGGGAGTCAGAGGACTTCGAGGACTTAAGGGAAGGTCATCTCCAAACCAGACCTGCAAGACAGCGAGCTCCAGTATTTGCAGTCAGATGACTAAAACTCACAGTTCTGAATTATGCTAAAGATCTGTTATTCAAAGAGTAAGTGTTCATTCCCCTTCAGATAGATAGGTGGACAGATGGACAGACCAACACAACAGTAATCATGAACGGTGCCACTCTCATTAGTCACTCCTGTATCAACTCCTACTACGCTCATTCTCTTCACTTCTTTGGATTTAAAATTATATACTTTCCTGAATATTAAATAAAGAAAACATGCATTAAATTTGTGGCGTTTTTTTCCCTCTGTAGACTTTAAGTAATGAAATCTGCAGTTTGTCATATAATTTACTACAGACTACTGATTTCTCTGACCAAAAATTTAAAAGGCATTCTGTATTTAAATCATTAAATGATGATATTAAAAGAGGACACATATTCCCATCCAAGAATATAACACACTTCTTGAACATGAATCCCTACCATTTCTCTTAAGGATTGCATATTTTCAAACTGAGAGGTATCCTTACATTTCAAGAAAAGGACAGCACTGAAATTTCAGGTGCAAAATACCCAAAGACAGTGAGTCCTTCTGGTGTTCTTAACTACTTTCCTTCAGTTCAGCATGTGTATACAATAAACATTTATTTTACTTCAGTGATTAACTAGAATATAGGGTTTTTAAAAACACCTCTTAATCATCAAACAAGTTTTAAAATAATCTCAGCTTTCAACTTCAAAATCTTCATAGATAACAGCACGTAGGAAGAAAAGGATCACCTATATGATATGACATTGGCTTATCTATTTTGCCACATCGCTCCATTTGTAGAACTAGAGATAACTCAGGATTCTAGCATCTGATCTGCTTCGGGGTAGACCTCTGAATTTAAAGACAAAACAAAAAAATATACAGAATTCAAACATTACAAAAGGCATTTACCTGAACTGCATTCTGCATGGTCATCTGCATTTACATTAGCTTCTGTCCCTGGGGAAAGAGCAGAGAATTTTTAATACAGTCCCTCCTGCTTTCATGTAAATCCCAAGAAAAACCCACCAGTGCTGTTTGGGCAAAATACAAGCGAGTTTGATCAGGAATGGAGGGGAGAAAGAGGGAAGTATCTTAGCAGCCAAGGTTTTGATCCAGTATTCAGTCAACTTCAGTTCTCTGTCCTGAAATAAACCAGCAGGTATTACAGCACAAAGTAGCAACTAACTTCGTATGCATAAATAATACTCAAAGGTTTGCATGATTTTAAGGAGCTGTAAGGCATTTACTTCACCAAAGACAAATATAAACACTTCAAACCGTTCTTGGATGTAACAACGTCAGCTTAGAAGGAAAGGGTGAATGCCATCACAAGTGCACCTTGTACATGCGTGCATACACATACCTGCATCCTGAGTTTACATTAAATACTTTGAAGATTATGAAAATCCTACAGCAAGGAAGTAATTTTGAAGAATGAGATTTCTTCTTGCATAGATACATGAGAAAAATCAATGTTTTTATTAATTTATGTTGGGATTTTGATTTTTCAGGCAGCTAGCACACACCTATGTTTTCAACAGAATGGTGCAAACTACTGCAGCAATATGTTTATCAGGACAATTCCCTGGCAAAACAATTCTTAGGGAAAGTTTTAGAGGCAATCTGGTCAACTCTTTCTCTCCTGAAGCCAAGACAGTATTTTCCAGCAATTTTTTTAATCACGGGAAAAGCCAGCACAAACTCTACACTTGGCTGAGGATCAGTAAGTCTTTCCATGTAAGCTCCAGGGGTAGAGACGTGTAGTATTACTAACTTAGCTGCATGCATTACGTACCAGAAGGAATTTCCTCGGTATAATTTTTCACAGTGGTTGTGAAGGGCATTACAGTTTCCAAATATACCTCTGTGTCTTGAAGCCAGTTAAAACAACTTTCTTGCTCCATTATTTAACAGTTGCAATAAAAATTAATAGAATAGAATTGTTTAGGTTGGAAGAGTCCTCTAAGATCGCCAAGTCCAACCGTTAGCCTAGCACTGCCAAGTCTGCCATTAAGCCATGTCCCTAAGCCCCGTATCTATGCATCTTCTCAATACCTCCCGGCATGGTGTCTCAACAGCTTCCGTGGGCAGCCTGTTCCAGGGCTTGACAACCCTTTCAGCAAAGAAATTTTTCCTAAGAACCAATCTAGGCTTCCCCTGGCACAACCTGAGGCCCTTTCCTCTTGTCCTGCCACTTGCTATTTGGGGAAAGAGACTGATACCCACCTAGCTACAGCTTCCGTTCAGGTAGTTGTAGAGCGTGCTAAGTTCTCCCCTCAGCCTCCTTTTCTCCACACTAAACAACCCAGTTCCCTCAGCTGCTCCTCCTTGGACTGGCTTCACCAGCTTCGTTGCTCTTCTTTGGATGCACTCCAGCAGCTCAACGTCTGTCTTGTAGTTAGGGGCCCAAGACTGAACATGGAAGTCAAGGGGTGGCCTCACCAGTGCCCACTACAAAGGGACAATCACTTCCCTGGTCCTGCAGGTTATGCTATTTCTGATAGAAGCCAGGAGGCTGTTGGCTGCCTTGGCCACTTGGAAATCTTACCGATTAAGCTGGAAACCAGATTGCAGACATTGTCAGACAGTTTTAACTCATCTGTTTTCCTTTAGAAATAACTAACATCCCTCTCCTGTCCCAGATGTTTAAGCTTTGTATGTGGGTGGAATTCTGCTCTCCTCCTCCATCTGTTGCACAACCTGGCCTTCCTACAACATAAGGCTGGATAGCCCACGACAGAAAACTCAGTTCTTGTAAAAATTCTCCCTCTTCTCTTAGCCAGAAAGCAGAACAATGCCATTTCCTCCCCATTTTTCCCTCCCACTGCCTCGAACCTCACATGCTACATCGGACCACACACGTCAGGCATTTCAAACAACTTACCTCTATGACCAGCAAATGAGCAACCAGTTTTCTTGCAGGCTGAAGTCACTTCCTTGTATCAGGACTGCTAGAACTTCTCAAACTTTATCAGAGACACTCCAAGTGATATTTTTCCCCTTCTTTTATTTCTAGGGAGAAAAAAAAAAAAAAGACCACACATCCTCTCCTTGATGTCATTTTTCCTTCTATGAATGAACAAGGGAAGGGCAGTGTATATACCAAGCATTACTAATGAGCATGTTATGCTTCCCACAGCTTTGTCCAGGAGAATACATTTTCCTTTAGCATAAGAAAGCTATTGTCCCAAGAGAGTCACAGTAAGAGGCTTCATTGATTAAAAAAATAAATAAAACAACAGCAGAACAGCCAGAAGAGAAGTTGGTCTCATTAAAATAAGGAGCTCCATATAGGCTAACAAGGCTCTAGCATACTAACTGCCAAGGGAAAACAAAAGGCAGCCTAATTCGGAGGGAGCACTCAAAACACGAACAAAGCAAAATATTCACAGAGCAGCTATCACAAGAATGCTCAGCATCTGCAGTTTTGTGGGATGCCTAACAACAACTATACTGAAAAAAAAATAAAAAGGAAAAATTAAAAAAACGGAGATTGAAGAAAATTGTGGCACTTCAATTGCAGGAGCCTGCCGTTCTTAAGCAAGTTATTTTGTAAGCCCATATACCAAAAGGCTCTCCAGAAAGTCAGATGGCTTCATGTATTATAAGGGCTTCTGAATAATGTTTAACAAAAACCCCTCTGATGATATAGACTACCCGGCACGAATTTCGAGTTGAAATATTAATATAGTAACAATTACCTATTTTCATATCCCAAACCGTCCAGCTCTGAGATCGTAGGCAATATAGATAAATGTAGCCTTATCACTTACAGGAAGAGGCATGAGACGAGAAGACCCAGAAGTCTGCCACGTTCAAGTAGCCAGCCTGCAAAGGTGCAGAAGGTGCCGTGGTGAGGCAGATACCACAGTACCAGCCAGAGTCATAACCAAATCTGACTTCTTCTAAAACCAGTTGGGTTCCCTGCATCAAAAAGCTGTACATAATGAACGAATCAAGTATTTGATACTGAATTCAGTCAGCTCTGGCTAGAACCACACCAGTTCCTATGCATGCCAGTTTTTCCAACTCACCTTCATTCAATGGTCATTTGGTGTTCAGGGCTCACAGCTGTGAAATAAAAGACCCCAGAATGAAAAAGTACCGTATCATGTCCCACACATAGCCTCAGGCCATGCCCCACACACAGCTTCAGGCCATGCCATTCCCATGTCTGGGCCAGCTGATATCCCCAAGGTGCCTGGGAGGGCTCTCTCTATCTCCTTCACTCCTTAAAACAGGAGAAGGAGGAGAAACTTGCAAGCACTTCCCAACCAGAGGGGCAACCTGCCCAGCTCCAAGCTCAGCACAGTAGAGGTCCCCGACACCCCAAGAAAACCACACCAAGAAATCCACCACTCCAAGGAAACACCTCATTTCTGCTGGCACTTCTGCAGCTACCAGGCTCCATGAGGTGGGAGGAGAGGAGAAAAGCTGCCTAGTAGTATCTTACAGCTGGATCAATACAGCAAGACTGATTTACAGTGAGACGGGCGGTCAGCCCCAAATGATCTGTTCAGGAAGGCAGGAGCTGCCTTCAGCTGGCCAACTGCCAAACCTCCAATAAAGGACTGGAGCTATGGATCAACCTTAGGAAAGACAAGTGAGTAAAAAAGGTACCCGTCTTCTGACATGTGGCATAGGGACAGGCATTTCTCAAGAAGCGGGTTATGAACCTAGCCTGGACATGACCCGCACAGAACAGCCTCACAAGACTGTAGTCTGCTTCTGCTCTCCAGAGATGCCTGCCACTTTGCCCCCAGGCAATTTGAGAAACAGTAAAGTCAGCAAATACTGAAGTGCTTTACGCAAATACTTCAGGGTGCTAAACACATGCTTTTAGATGCTACACAAGATAGCGTGCTTGGTATCAGTTGTATCAGGTTTTATAGATCGTTCACTGGGGCCAACCAGCAAGACATGCTATGCTAATTACAAGCCATTCTGTACCACAAGATGAACCAAGTCCAAATCCCATTTCACTCGGCTGCACGGTTTACAAAGTAACAACAACAACAAAAATCCACAACTCCAGAGATGAACCAGCCATTGATCTAGCTTACGTGGAACCTAAAGGGATTCATGGACTCATTAGAAAGCCTTGGCTTCACAGACTCATTTAAAAAAAACTTGGATAGAAACACTTTTACATCTTCACCCTATATTCAAGATATATCACACATCACCTTCTATTCCATCAACACGCAAAGACAATCACAACAGACTAACCCAGAGCAGCTGGAAACTGTAGATTAGTCTTGACAGTACCTACTGAAACCCACATTTTTAAACACTCTGAAATGAAAGAAGCTGTCAAGTCAGTATCTGCTGAAACTTACTACAGGATAGCCAAGATTTTTTTGGTACACATATCCTCAGATGCAGAAGAAAAGAGGTAGGCACAACAAGAGACATCCGTGTAGCGCTACTCTCTGTCACTACAGCTATTACAGAGCCCTTTTGTTGCATTACTGAGTCAGCAGGAGCTCTGCTTCCCTGGGGAGGCCTCAGAGGCACGAAAGAGAAAGAACCAGACTAGTCAGTCTAAGGCGATGGGCTTTAAGGTGGCAACCAACTCCTTACATTAAGGCACGCTGGCTGCTCTCCTTGGGGACTGCCTTTCCGCGCCTTGTGGTGACAGCGCACGCAGCAGCAAGCCCGCTCTCCCCTTCCAAGGGGTGGCAGAGGTCCTGAATTCACCCGTCAGGCCAGAGAAAGCCACCTGAAATCAGGGAGGAGCACCTCATCCGAACAGCTGGCATCTCCGCAGGAGGCACACAGCCGGCTCCTTCACCACAAGAGCCCCCAGCCTGGGGAGAGGCTGGCTAACAGGAGACACGCCGCCCCTGCCCCTGGCTCACAGCCACGGACAAACTCTCCTCTCCCTCCCATTTCCACCCCACGCTTCTCCCAGCAAAGCCACGCTGAGGGGAGCATCGCTTGATGTCCAAGCAGCAGGCTGCTGGCTGGCCATAGTCAGGAGGTATTTATTACGACTTAAATATAAAATCCTGTCTTATTATGAAAGATCCACCCAGTCCATTGAGAATTACAAACGTACTTTTCCCCATGTCTTGCGCTGACACTGTGCCAAAGGTGACACACAGCATCCCCGGAATACAGCCAGCTTTTGGGCAACGGCAGGAGCCAGGCGTTTTTCGGCTTACTAAGCAATACGAATGAGCATTTCGGCCAGGAGCACTAGGGCAAATCTCCTACAGAAACAACGCCGCATCCTGCAGCACCTGCGCGAGGCACAGGAGACACTACTTTGAAGGGCGTTAGGCAAAAACTCTCCCCTCTCGCTTCCCCAGGGTGAGTTTCGGGGCGCTTCGCTTCCAACACCCGTGCCAGGGAGGCTGACTTGGCCGGCTGGGGGCTGCTGCCCCGGAAGGGTGACCGAGCCCAGCCCGGCGGCAGGCTTAGCCCAGCACCGGGGCTCCCACGGAGTGCGATGCTCAACAGCTGTTTTCAGCGCTCCCCGCCAGACAGGCCTCACTGACCGACTCCGCAGCTGCGGGACCGATGCACCGAGCGGCACCCTGCAGCGGCGCCCCGGGCCACACGCGGACCCGGGCTTGCGGCCGCTCCTCACCCTCCCCGCGGGCCGGGCCCGGGGTACCACCACTCCCGGCCACACCCCAGCGCGGGAGGAGC
>VWZZ01004205.1:517771-603476 GCA_013399095.1 Psophia crepitans | reverse complement strand
AGCTGCCCGGCCCCGCGTTACTGGGAGCAGGCCCGGGCACACGGGGACCCCCCGCCCCGCTTGCAGCCCCCGGTCCAGCACCTGGGCGGCCGCCCGCCCCGCCCCGCGCGGCCTGCGGACACCTGACGTGTGCCGGGCGTGTTGCTGGCGGCGTTTCCAGAGCCGCGAAGCACCGAACGGTCCGAGGTTGTGGAGTCAAGACACCCCGTGCTGCGCTCTGACAAAGCGTAGATACTGTATAATTTTTACTTTTGACATCGTAATGCAAATGAAGTTACATGTTTGTATCGTGAAAAGGGGTGTTTTGGGTGTGTGTGGCTTTCCTCCATCCCATAATCTTTCATAATAAGAGCTGGTACGCCTTACGTGAACACTTTTCACAGTTGAACAGCACGTGGGGGCAGCATTAATAATTTCAGCTGGTTTATTACTGTAAATACCTGCAATATATTCTTCGGTGGAGGCCAAGCACAAAACCACTGCAGTGAGAGAGGATGGATGGAAACCCGCATTTCCCCATTTGTCAAGAGGAACTGTAGCTGCAATCAGCTTAATTGCAGCAGGAATTAACGAGGTTCCTCTGAGGAGCTGGTGGGCTCTTTCTGATCAGAGAATATAAATACAGAGAAAATTACCCTCGTGTGAAAATCTGATGCCTATACAATATTCTGTGTACGGTGAACAAAATGGCTATTATGAATCCCTGGCACGTACCTATAAAAATGCAGTAAAGAAAATTTAATGTACAGTGCGATATTTTTTCTATGAAAATAAATGCTACGTGGTCCTTTAAAAAGATATTTCTCCTAAAATAAAAAAAGTATCCATCACTGTACATCCCAGATCTCACAGAGGAGAGGTGTGAATTTGTGATCATTCACTCTCCATGACATCAACATCTCTGCATGATGGTGGTTAAATGTCCGTAATTCTGTAAGACGGCCCAGAAGACATGCAAAGTGTTGAGGGTTATCTGGGTGGTGAAGTTTGCAGAATTTTTGTAGAATATCCAGCAGGGGTTCTTGAAGCTTTTCCACGGACTCTCTGTCCCTTATATATTGTCGATCTGGTTATGGTTTTAGAAGAAAAGAAGCAATTAGCAAATATATGCTCTGATACAATGTAAAGATTTACATTGATAAATAAATATCAAACTATTCAAGTATTTACACTGGCCACTGATGCTAACACCTACCAAGAATATGTCTTTCCAAATTAAGAGGGAATAGACATGCTGTAACATTATATTTTTGGTTAGGGGTTTTCATGTAAGCTTCCCACCTCTGT
The DNA here is from genome assembly GCA_013399095.1 of Psophia crepitans. NCBI lineage: Eukaryota > Metazoa > Chordata > Aves > Gruiformes > Psophiidae > Psophia > Psophia crepitans. Next base: position 602,189 of record VWZZ01004205.1, on the reverse strand, counting down.
CAAGGGTAAACTTTTAACTTTTTCAAGAACTGAAGAGTTTTAAAACAGGAAGTGTTTCTCTGGGGTGGTATCATCATCTCCCAAGGCAGTTCTGCACCTGAGTACATCCGGCGATGCATTGCACCAACCGAGCATGGCATAAGTTCTTGGGGATGTCGAACAACCAGGGAATCTGACCGGTAAAAAGACTGTACATACAGCTCACCAGGGAGAAATCAAACATCTTCATCCTCAGATGAAATGTCTTTGTTAGAAAATACTTTTTATTTTGTTCATATGGAAGTATGTGTTTGGGTGTTCAGAGAGGGAGGAAAAAAGGAGGATGAGTTCCTTTGTCACTGAAATTTTTGGTGTAAAAAAACTTCCTGAGCCATACTGACTCAAAGAGCGATGGAATTACTTCATCTTCCATCTTCCAGGAAACCTGGTTTGGAAAACTTAGTGTCTGTCTTTTGTCCTGAAGCATCAGGCTTCTCTTCTCCCATTTCAGTGATAGTCAGTGCCTTTGAGGCACTATGCATTTTCTCCTTGTTTTGTAGGTAGAGCCGATTAGGTTTTTTTTGTTAAAGAATTAGTTTTTACAGCAAAGCCTGTAATCAGGGCTGAGACACTATTGTGCCGATACTTCAGAAGGGTTGGTGTCCAACGCTTTGTAGTCGAGAGGGCAACTTGTTACTCTCCTGCTCTTGTTCAACACGGGCTGAAGATCTTCATTGCCATTCGCTACTCTAAGTTACAGCGTTTCCCAATTTCCCTCTAAAAAATGTGACATTCTACAGTGGGCTGTAGTGACATACACGTAACCACATCTGGGATTTTCTGAAGGAAGGAGCCGCACCGAACAAGCAATAATAAGGTACTAGCACAGTACCTTTTTTAAGCACAGCATTTAGGCACTTTTTTCCTTGTACGCAAAACCAAGTAGTGTAGCAGGGTATTTTGCGTTTGGATTTCTGTGCTCATTTTCTGGTTTAAGAGCTGAATATACTAAGTGACTGTATATGCTCACTTACTCTATGGAGAATGTAAGGTTTTACAAGTCTCAGCTCACACTCCTCATGCTTTCTTTCCAAACCCACTAATACTTAATTCTGGGTTAGAAGTTACCTGGAGACAGGATAACGATGGCTGTGAGCAGCGCATATTCTTCCTGTGTCATCTTCAGCTCTCCGATGCTTTTATAAAAATTAAACATGGGAGTTATGAATTCATCAGAGATACCTGTGTGAGAAAAAAAAAGTTATAGTATTTTTTAATTATTGAAATATTCTGGTTTATTGCCACAGAGCATTTTTTTAGTATTTGAAGCCTTGACTGTCTTGGTGGGATAAATTTACTACACCACTCAGGCCTGATGCAAGACAGTTACAAAAGTGTAAGCACATCCTCGTTTTCCAGATCAGAGTAGAGACAGGCAAGCGCTGGCAATTTCTTTTCACAAGGTTTCAGAGTCTTTCTTTCATGCAATTCCTTTTCCTCTAGCATGTATGAGGTTTGTCCGTCTAGCTCTGTGGGACGAGTCTCATACATGTTTTTCTTGCTGTCTGCTGATACTATTCTAGCTGTCTTCTGTTTCCAGTATACACAGTTTGCCAAACAGTCCCCATGTTCCCTATCTTTACATTCGTTATATAGAAACCTCTCAGGGTGTATGGCTTAATTCCAGCCCAGTTCTACTCCACATCTAACATCCTTGGGTAGTTGCTTCACCTGACTCTACAAAGAGTCTTAATTGCTCCTTTTATGTAGCCCGAAACTTTATCTAGGTCTAGGATTACCTGTAGTCCGAGATCAACTTGCTTGCAACTACTACTACCTTCCAGCATAAACTAGTGTATTATAAAGTACAGAGCTATAAATAATTAAAATTCAGCCCAGTTTAAGGATGGGATCATGCTATTCTCTCGCCATCAGCAAAACCCTTTGGGGTTACCAAACTGGGGCATGCTGATGGGGCTTCCTCTTACTGACTTTGTCATCAGGTCACAATGTTCTTACTTAGCCTTAAATTACAGATGTACTCCATTCTGCTTTTTGGTGTAAAAGAGAAGTAGGTCCTGTGACATCAAATTTTTTATTTTTATTTTTAAACTGGTGTGTGTGAGTCACTCAGAGCAGCCACTAGACTGCTGACAATGGCTGCTTGCAGCCCTGAAGTGGGGGCATGGACGAGGTGTAGAGATTTGAACCAGTGGACCTGCAGCAAGAAGCCTTTTAGTTTTCCTTGGCTGAAAGTACAGAAACCTCCCCTGTTCCCACAGATGAAGTCCAGAGGATTTCTTGTCATTTTACTCTTAATTTTGAGCTGCTTTGGGAAAAGACTTTCTAACTTCTTGTGGAAACCGCATGAAATAATGCGGTTTTGGGTGTTGTATACAACATGAAGCTGAAGTCCAGGACTGGTGAAGTTTCCAACAGGGGAAATTCAAAATGAAGCTCAGCAGGTGGAACTCAAAGAAAGGAAACATGAAGTCACTTGACTTAACTATGAACAAGTCACATTTTGCTGTGACAGGGAGAACTTCAGAGTGAAAGTATGGTCTGGCAGGGTGCGGTTTATTTTGTGGCTGAATGATGCATTTAAGCATGTGACATGAGCAACCTATGTTCACTTCAGATTACAAGCCACAGATCTTGGTCTTGTAACAAGTTCAACATTATTGAGAAGAGTCTATGTCAATTAAGTAGATGCATATGGTGCGAGTCAGCTCATCCTGTGGAAGTTCGTAACACAGCTGGAGCTTTATACAAAGCAAATAATAGTCATAGCATCTAAGGTTCTGCAAGGTTTATGTCGTTAGTCATCCGCGTTAACTATGTAAAGTTTTGGACACTTGTTATTGCTAATGTTGGGGAACCGCCTCTCTCTGGGGCAGTTTTAAATGCCAAAGTTCCTTACGATATGACATATGTAAGGAACACATCCACATAGCACGACAAAGTCTTGAAGTTCATGTGAAACTAGAAATGAGAAAAAATAAGTTTAGGTGAGCCCTAAAGCAGAGCAAACAAATTCCTTTTGTGGAAGTGAATAACTCAGCAATGATATGAGAAAAGTCCAAGACAAACCGGATATTTTTAGAAGTCTCTCTGCAAGGTATCGTGCCGCTGGGCATGATCATCTTGGCAGCAGACAGGAAATGGGAGGAAGTAGACTGTGACTAAGACTCCCATCATTTGTTTCTCATATTTGTCATCTGGTTTTTTTTCTCTCTCTCTTTTTTTTTTTTTTTTTTTGGGTCAGGTTAGTTTTCAGCTGGATGAATTCATCAGTTTTCTGACCACAAAGCTCCTCAAGTCCTACTGTCAATATAGCAGAAGTGGGATGAAAATGATGCCGCTGAACAGGGTGTGGAATAACTAATTCAGGTCCTCATTGTGCCAGGCACTGTATAAACATGCAGTAAAAAGAATCATAGAATCATAGATTTGGGTTGGAAGGGACCACGAGATCCTACGCCAGAAAGCTTATAATCTAACATTGAGAAACTGAAGCGTGGATGGGTGAAGCAAAGAGAGTATAGATGTGGAAGCAAATGAAATTATGGCAGAAAGCTTGTCTGCACTAATGTACTCCAAACAGTGAAATAAAATAAAACAGAGAAGGTGAAAGGGAGTAAAAAGAGATGTTTCAGCAATGCAGCTGATTTACTGCTTTTACTAGAGAGAGCAGAACTTTGAAACCTTTAAATAGATATGTGCCACAAGAAAATTGTGAATAAAACCATGTAAAGTGGGCGATTTTGAAATTTGGATAATGGAATTCTTTCTTGGTTACTAGTTTTGCCCTTATCCGATCTGTGCTGGAGTTTCCCTGTTACTTCATCATCCTGCATGCACGACACACAAACTTCTTTTCCATCACAAGAGGGGGCTGTTTTCTAATGTGATTGAAAACACTTCAGTTTGGATTTAATAAGCTCCACCAGAAAGCAAAAAAGCAGGAAACAGATGTTTATGGTTCTTGCTTTTTTTCTTATCTACTGTACAAGATGTTGTCACTTCAATTCAGGTTATCAGGAAAAGAATTAAAGGCGATTTGGTGCTCATAATTGAAAGACTAGAGGAGAAATGAATTGTATGGCTTTTCAAATGTCATTGTTACAAAACATACTCCAAAAGTGAAAAAAATCAAATAGATAAAGTTATATTTCTGGCCTCATTGAGAACAGAAAAGTTATCTCTGTCGAACCCTCTTTATTTAGGCCAGACAAGAGCACTGCACAGCAGTGTGTCAGCTAGGCAGAACTTCCCGGTCAGCGTCAATGGTGCCTCCTTCTTAACTTTTTCTCAAAAAATGTTTCTAAAGCTTTGTTTCATGCCACATTATGGCAACAAGAGCATGCCCTTCCTTTGTGCTGCGTTGCGCATCACTCTGAATTACACAGATTTCTACCTAACCACCAGCCCAACTATCATCTCTGGAAGATACTGCAGTTCATCTGATTGATTTCGCTATGTTAATGAATGACTGGCTGTAAACCCCAGGGTAGTCAACAAGAAATACTAGCTTTACTGAGTATGGCCTTGCGGCGTTAGGCTGGAGCGGATTTAAATCTGTGAGCTTTATTCACTCAGCACCCCTTACTTCATGCACAATTTCATTCCTGCCTGTAGCTTAAGACACAGCGTTGGTTTAGACTTTGCCTTTTTTGGGGTTTTGTTCCTATAATTTCTCTCTGAAGGTAAGATGGCTGTTGCTTTCATAAGGATTGCAGTTTCATAAATAATTATCTGGTTAACATAATCCTGGAATAGATGTTTTTACTGTGACATCGAGTCAGTGTTGCCAGCTTTTTGAGACCAGTATTCTCTTTTCTATTTTGACTATTCAGTAAAACTGAATAGATTAATCTATTGCAAGAGGAAAGCTTGAGAGTAAGTACTAATTAACAGTAACTAGCACTGTGTGATTAATATGGATGGAGAGATCTTTTTTCTTGATAAACATGGAGGTGCCCAAGAGTATATTAGTAGCTGTTTTATGAAAATAAAAGATATTAATTACTTGCAAAATTACATCTTATCTTTCACAGTGTTTCATCCACCTGTTTTCCATGCTGCTTAGAAGCTCTGCCTTCTAACCTGTTCAAATGCATCAGTGGCCCTTTAAACACTGACCAAATTCACCATGTTGATGTTGAGAGCTGAAAAGGGGAAAATCTAGCCAGTAGAGAAGACAGACCAGAGCATGTTCATGTGACCTCTCCTCTGTTATTGTCTTGTAGAGGTTAAATGGCCAACTTAAATGAGAGGTTAGTATCTGCCAAGGAGAACTCATAATCAAATGATTTGATTAGTAAATCAAATGATTTGACAGCAAAATCCCATCTTCTCAAAAGCAATCAATAGGACCACTGTGAAGCCATCATTGTAAGCAAAGAAACCTTAGTTAAAAAACCAAAACAAAACCACAATGCAAAAAAACCCAACAAACCAACCAAACCGGCAAGGAAGATGCAAATAACGTTGCCACATACCATCCTCTGGCAGTGGCCTGAGTGCCTGCAGTCAGGAGAGAAGTGTGGTCTGGCACACAGCAGCAGCATCTGCACTGCCCTGAGCTAGTCTTCATAGGTCAAGTCTATTTAAATAAATTTTTGGCCTGGAGAAGCACACTTATGCAGAAGAAAAGAGATTGGGTGCTCTGACATCCGTTCTTGTTTTCATGGGTATAAATTAACTCTGTAGATATGGTGTAAACATCTTTTATCAATTTTATTTGTAATTCAGGAACATGGCATTGGCTAACTCACTGTGATAGATGGTGCAGTACCACATAAAAACAGAAAAGCTCTTTCCTATGCTGTGTAATTTAAAGTGGTCCTAATTTCTAAATGTTGTGAGCAGTATGGGTTTTGCAGTTTTGGGTTGAGTCCCAGGGTGGTGTCTCCTTCTGTGTGGATGCACGTGACCATTTGGAGGGTTAGACACCTATGATTTGCAGGCGTGTTTAGAAACAAGAGGCTAGATACTGGCCAGGTTCCTCTCTCTCAAATGATCTGACTCAGTAGTGAAGGTAATTTAATTTTGCCTCTTCGCACAAGCCCCGGCACAATGGGGTTTTGAAGCACTACCATTACTCAGTACTAGTAATCATGTAATAAAAGCCCAAGGCAGCAGAAGTGATTAGATAACCATTGTTCTGGTGCCAGATTTTGCCCTTGGTTGCAGGAGTCTCTTGTCCAAATAAATGGGAACTTTGCATCCTTCATTCAAGGGCAAAAGGTGGTCTCTTGCCAACTGTTTGAAATTGTGGCTATTTCTTTTTTTTCCCTTGGATTTCACTGTACTTCAGCACCTGTAACCCATCCAGGAAGACAACAGTATATTTCACAATGTCAGGTGTTCTGCTGCCAAATGAAAATTTGGGTCCAGATTCTTGTGTTTCTGTCCATATCACATAGTATCTTATTCCCTGATGCTGAAATTAGTAGAACTGCCCTGTAGAATAAAATGATCAAATAAAAATATGTGGCTCTTAATGACCGCTGAAAGCAGGTGTCCTTAGGAAAACAAGCTACAAATGCTCAATGAGAAAACATTCAGTATCTCAGCACTGTTTTTTAAAATTATTGTAGTGCACAATAATGGGGAGAATTTGCTTTCAAAATAACAGAAAGAAACTAAGCATTAAATAACTAAGATGTCAGCCTTTCACAGAATGAGTCAATCTGTCACAACATGGTGGATGAGTAGTGAAGCATCAAATGAGTAAGTGGCACAAGCTGTCATTAACATTAAATAAAATGTCTGTATTTCTCATTAAGTCTCAATATTAGAATGAGTAGGAAAGGATTTCAGTCTCAGGACCAGCTAATGAAAGAATTTCCGTAATACCTTCTGGAGAAAGCACAAACAAAGGCAGTCACTGAGGTGCACCAGGACTTGAGCAGTATGCTCAAGCTAAGAAATAAAAGTACACCCCATCAGCATGAGAATAAAAATGAAAGCTGCGAATGCTCAAAGGTCATCAGCACCAGATCTCTGGCTTCTTTATCAGGGTAAAAAAAAATAAAATCCATTCCATACAATCAGACCGGGGAAAGCATAAATATTAATACATGAGAGCAGCTTCCAAGTGGACGTGGTGGCAGGTGACAGTAGTCTGGACAGCTTATGACTTTTAGGCATGATCCCCACCCCTGATTTTATGGATATAGACATCAAGGCTTGACAATAGGACTTATGTGGCATTCAGACATTTGTTTGCACCTAAAAATATGTGGACAGAAGTCCTGACTAACAGCAATAATTTATGGTTGATGGCCTGACAGCCATGAATAATCCTGATGCTTATTCTTCCTTCATTAACTACAAATTCAATTTCTAAACTCTCACTCAACTGTCACTGTATTTCCTCTGCTGCTGTCTCTTGTCTTTCTAGGGTGTTTCAGTTTGCTGCATCTGGGCCTTATTTTTCTGTGAGGTGTATGTAAAAAAAAAGGAACAAACAATATCCAGCCCTGTTCAGATTTTTGTAATTATTAAGATTTATGTCTAGAACCAGTAGAATCTATCATAGCAGCTAAGCCTTGGATGGACCTTAAGCAGAAAACATACTGAAGACATGCCATGTTTATGATTCTTCTATGCATCTTGTGCAGTGTGGTTCAATTTTACCAAATAGACCCTAAGAATAGGTAGTTGTCTTCAGTCATCTCCAGTAACATCCTAAAATCTTTTTTTTTCCCTTCTTATATATAGTGATTGCCTTTGAAAGCATAAATATTGATATTTTATGTGAATAATGTGAAATGGTGGTATTTCTTCTTCATTGTTCTTTTATGCTTATTATTGGAGACTTGCACTGGGTTTATTCCATACGTTATTCATAACACTTGCAATGTATTTATAAATAAACTTTTACCTTATGACCTTTAGACTCAAGGCTGAGTTAGATTTGTTCTAGTTAATATAAAGAACAACATTCAGATAAACCTGTTTCAGTGCTAATAAACAATTTTACTAGCTTTTCAAGGGCAAAATGCTGGCACAGAAGTGCAGTGGCGTGGTTTGTTTTTTCCTCATCAAACAAGATACTTACCACTATTGCGAATTCTTTCTTCTAAAAGGACAGTATGTCCTGAGGGAAGTTTCCTACTGAAGATCTCAGCTGAACGAAGGAACATGGCTTCTACTGCTGAGCCCTTCAGCAAAGCAATCTGATCTTCATGATCAAGGGTTTGAAAGCCTGGGGAGACATTAGAAATAAATCAGGCAGCAACAGAAAAATCCCTGTTACTTTCTGTCTTGAAGTTCTTGCACGTGAAGTGCTACACATTTGCGTAACCTCGATGTTGATGTTGGCAGGGGTGACGTATGCTGCGGAAATTGAAACCCAGGTTCCAGAAAATTACTGAAGTTTATGAGGATAAGACTTGCGTTTCAACATTTATGGTATTTTAAGGTGAACATGATAAGCAAAATCTAGTGCCATAACATAACCAATAGTGGAGATTTTGCCTAACCCAATGGTGCTGCCCAACATCTGCCATGTTTCCGCCAGAGCTCTCTATACAACTCTTCCTCTGCCGTGCTGCTTTCAGGCCTTTCTGTGCTCTGATGGCAAAAATCAGCATTTGAAGCATTTAATTTTGAAAATTTCACCTTGCCTTCGGATATTAGTAGTTTACATACAGGCTTCCTGCTGTGTTTTAAATATGCGTTTCTCCTTTTGGAGGGGAAGAACTTTAAAACCCACTGAAGAAATCAGAAAGAATTTGGTAACTTATGTGAATATAGAGCTGCTCCTCTGAAGAAGAATTGGGACCTGAAGATCATGGGAAACTCTCCTCATACTTGCCAATGCAGGTACCCACCTTACACACACACACACACACACACACACACACACCCCCACACACACACCCCCCTCAATTCTGTGAGGAAGCACAGAAAAATATAAAGTAGAGATGAAACAAAAAGGTGATAAATCTTGCTAAGTCAACACTGAAAATAGATTATTCAATTACAGAGCTCCTCCCTTCTTCATTTTCTGCGAGTCAGTATCCCAGTTAGCATAAAAAATATAGCTACGACTGCAGTGCTGGGCTTTGAAGCAAGCCTGTAACACAACGAGGATCAATATGATGGGAATGCCAGGAAAATAATGTTTTCATACAGCTAAACATTACAATGCACGTTCCTTAATTACGAGAAACCTGTACCATGCCCTGTGTTCATTCTTGGGGTAGCATCAACTTGGGACTTAAAAAAATACTAATGATAAACTCAGGTTTTCAGTGCTTGTCCATAACACACCATGCAAGGACCATAAATATTGGTGCCACCACCTAGGGAAAGTTCTTGGTTAGGACTGCCAATTCAGTGGATGCCATGCCATCACCTAGAGGCTTTGGTAGAATCAATGAATCATAGAATCATTAAGGTTGGAAGAGACCTCAAGGATCATCCAGTCCAACTGTCCCCCCACCACCCACTAAACCAAGTCCTTCACCAGATCCAACCTTTCCTTAAACACCCACAGGGACGGTGACTCCACCACCTCCCTGGGCAACCTGTTCCAATGCCCGACCACCCTTTCCGAGAAGAAATTTCTCCTCATCTCCAACCTAAACCTCCCCTGGCGCAACTTGCAGCCGTTCCCCCTTGTTCTGTCACTAGTTATCTGCGAGAAGAGGCCGACCCCCAGCTCACCACAACTTCCTTTCAGGTAGTTGTAGAGGACAATACTTTTTTTTTATAGGCTTAGGGAAGACCTTATAGGCTTAGGGGAGACCTGAGAAAGGCCGCAAAGAGTGTGAAGCAGAGTCTGGCAAGTCATAGCGGTAATTTAAAGGCAGACTATGTGGCACTGCAGTGATATATGGAAATAAAGTCTCTCTAGAGACGCAGCCCCTTCTTTGAATGTTTTGTTTGTCAGTAGGTAAAGAGTAACAGAATTTGAATTATTCAACAAATTATTCCTCTGAACACAAAGCTCCTTTTCTTTAGACAGTATCTGAAGAATGCGTACGTGTCAGAGGAGGAGGCATTTTTATATAATGTTCAAAATACACAACAATCGCCAAATAGCAACTCAAAGGCATGTAAGCTTTGCAATATCAAAATTTGCCCCAACACACTGGATATACCTGGTAGTTTTTTAGTGAATTCCACAAGAACCTGCACATGGCTGGTAGCCATTTCTGTTAAAATCAGAAAATTTCCTTCAGCACTGAATTCCTCGTGTAACTGTTAAAAATCAAACCAAACAGAATCTGTTAATATTCATTGTCACTTCACGTTTAAAAGCATAAAATACGAGACTTATTAGATCGGATCAGGCAATAGGTCCATCTAAGCCTGTAATTTGTCTCCAGTGGTTGTCAAAATCAGGTATTTTTGAAAGCAACATAAGAAAAGAAGTAGACAGTGTCCTTTTGTCTGGAATATCTGTCTCATTTTCAATGTCATGTCTAGCAATCAATGATTTAGGCACTTCCTGAGCTAGAAGTTTTAGGACACCATAATGTTTAATGAAAAACCTTGTTGTCCAAGAATTTGTCTGTTTCTTTTTGAATATATTTTTGGTTTTGTCCTCCTTAACCTCCCATGGAAATAAGTTCCACTAGTTAGTTATATGTTATTCAACCCATATTTATTTGGGTTCAAAAGAATTAAATGTTTCCAAGCTTTCAGGCTGCTATCTCTATAGAAAGGAAGGTTGGCTGCAAGTCAAACTCAAATCACTACCTACACTGACAATGCAAAAAACAAAGGTCCAATCAGCAAAGTTAAATTTGAGCATAAAAGTGTATTTCCTGCATTGAAAGCTTTTTCTTAGCATGTAAGTTTGATAAACAAAGATGTGGTCTAACCATTGACTGAATAGGAAAGATTCTGTCATGTCCTCCCCCCGCCAGCCTTGTAGCATGTTTTAATTGTAAGCTTTTATGCATAGTTTGCTCTATTACTTACTACACCTAGTTATGCTGAGTACAAATATTTCCTGCCATGTAATCCTCAGCTTCATTATCTGCATCTCAAATACGAATTCATCAACATACTTACTAGTTTTTTTGACACCTCCTGTGGTATTTGTTGTTTGCTGTATGAATCCATGATGTAATCAAGAAGGTTCTGCTGTTCTGGGGTAAATTCTACTTTCTCCTATACTGGCAAAAAAAAAAAGCCCATCATGAAATGCAGTCATAGAAATGGTCTAGTCTCTCTGGCTTTAGGCAAGAGCTCTACATCTATTTCTAACACTTGGAGACCAAGCAGACAAGAGGTTTGCTTGTCACTGAGATTTCTACAGAAGTGTACCAAAGAGTGGTGTGTAATACTTCTAATCTGCATGAGTTTGTATGGTTTTTTATTAGAAATAAGGAAATGTTTAGCAAACAGCTAGGTATGCTCAAACTTTAATATCACACCTCACCATATGCTATATATACCTGACATGTATCACAAAAAAAATACTTTATGGATTTTATGAATGCTTTACTGAATTTTGACTAAAAATATTGGAACTACTTCTAAAGGTATTTCCTTGACTTGGTGGGAGATGCAGTTTTAATTAATACAGACAGCTCCAGAGAGTTTGCAAGTACTTTATATTCACTGTACTAGCCACATTTAGCTCAAACATCACCACTACTGTATGAACTATTACAAGAACTTTCTTACCCTATATATTTTAGTTGTGGATGTCACTTGTTTCATGTCATGGCCTTCATTATCTTCACTGGCTGTCTGATCTGGGGTCTGTTTCACATTTTTCCGTAGCCTTTTCGACTTGCATTGTATTTCTGTTAACAGACCTGGAACACAAATACAACCGATAGCAATTGGATTTACGTATGCCTCAGACGCTGAATAGGTACGTAGACATGCCCACCAATGCTCTTTACACTAACAGACCCGCTTACCTGTGCAGATCATTTCCTGAGCATGAACACCTTTGGATGTGGGTCTAATGAGACATACTAAGTACACATTAATGAGTAGTCTAGCCCAGCAGGAGCCCATCTGCAGAGGAAAACAGGTCTGGTGACCCAGCATCCATGCAGTTTCACCCAAAAGAAAACCCCTTCATGGGCTCCAAGACCCAAACCAAAGCGCAATAAATGGGAACAATTGGAAGACTGTCATCAAAAGTGTGCTCCTCATCCAATCCAAAACAGTAATCGAGGTGTGGCTCGTCTTACACGTAGAGCAGTGAATGTTTTCAATAATCTTTAAGCACTGTTATGGCTGTAGTGCAGAATCTTCACACAGAAGGCCCTCTCAGAAGAGAAGACTCCAGGGCTTTAGCCATTAAAGCATCACTGCACAGATAGACTAAGAATTGAAAATGTAGGCTCAGAAGTAGTTCAGACTGGCAAATGTACCTGTAAAATGTATTTATTTAAAAGGTTACCTGGTTGGTTTTGCTATTTTGCCTTTCATTGTATTACAGGAGCCCTAGTTTTACTATAGAGTTTCACTTGCTCTAATGAAAGGATTTTTTCATTTAGGGTTTTTTGGTTGGTTTTTTTTTGTTTGTTTTAGACTACATTTTAGTATCTTGAACCAGGTAGCATCCTTGTGTGATTGTCATAAAAATAGCCGTTTGCTTGTGCTGACAAAAGAAAGGGACAATAGATACCCTACACAACCTGTGGAAGACAGCCAGAAAGCATAAAAGAAAAAGCAAGCTGCTAAGCATTCATCTAAAAATTTGGTTATCAGTAGAGGACTTTTCTCTCTCTCTCTCTCTTTCTTCCTTTCTTTCTTTCTTTCTTTTATCCTTCCCATTCTTCACCTTTGCAAATGCGGAGCAGGAAAAAGAGCTTCATTCAGTGAGTATATGATGGTAGAGGAAGATACCATGAAAACAGTGAATTTCATTGTGAATGTTTTTAATTTCCTGTTTAAGCACTATATAAAATAACCTACCTGAACCGCTGAGAGAAGAGGAAATTTACATGATTAAAATAAGACCTGAAAATAATACCTTGAAAGGGGGGAATAGGAATGATAGAGATAATAATTGGTATCGAGCCATGTAATTTGTGCTGCCGCACAGCATCATAGATTTCTTTTCCTAAATTATCCACACACTTTGGCAGTGTTAATGGGCTTACACTGTTTTTCACCAGCTTAGGTTCTGGTCTACTAACTTCCTAGGGAAAATTTGGTTTACATTTGCGTTAAACAGTAAGACAGATTTTTCTCCTGCTTCCTGTTACTAAGTAGTACCTTGACATCTTATTCTGGCTCCATTTAAGTGGAGCTCCTTTAAGTCTCACTCATGTGAGAGACAGGACTTTACTGTTTACCTCAGGGATGGCTAGGCTTCAATGGGTGTTAAATGGGTATTACCTTCCAGGAAGAGTGGCAGAACCTGGGTCTTCCCTACGTAGACATTTCACCCAAGAAACTTGAGGTTTATATCAAAACCACAGCAAATGACTGAAACTAATGGTTAGTAATTTTGATCTGTTGTCTATAAAGGGCAGGATTAGGATTGCTGAGTAGCCATGCCACAAATGTTTATAAGAATTTACCTCCTTCTTCAGAGGGAAAAAAGAATCCACAGACCTTGCAATTACAGTCCTACAAAATGAGTAAGTGAAACTAAGTTCAAGGTAACCTTTTATTTCCTAGTAATTTTTTTTTTTTTTTTTCAAATAAATGCTCTATACCACTAGATGCTTCATGTTTTACTGTCCTGGACTGCCTTGAACTAAAAGCAATAATACAGCACACTCCTACTTGAAAGCCATTAAATATTACCTTGCCAAACATCCTCATTGCAGTGCACTAGAGCACAGTTATGGTTAAGTCATGAGCAACACAAGATACCCAGTATTTCCATTGCAGAGAGGGAGTCAGGTGGCAGTGGCACTCGCTGGCTTTTATTTCACATATGCCAGTTTGTGAAAACGATAGGCCAGTTTAAAAGTTTTATGTGGGCCCAGCCAGTATTATTTACACTGACTTTTTTTTGGTGATTTGTTGTTGTTGTTGTACTGAGTCATTCAGGCTATTTTGAACCCTCAAAATTTTGGAACAATGAATCTGGGATCAGCACCGCAGGGGAGTTATTTTCCCCTGACACTTAGGGACACATTGAGTGCTGTCATCAAGTGGTGGTTTCTGCACATATATTTACATATTGTGCGAGAATATGTCATATCTCAGGATCTTTGTAGCCTGTTCAATTTGCAGAATGAAAGATTAATTACATTATACTGGCAATGCATTCCAAATATTGATGGAGCTTATTGTTTCTCACAAAAGCAACAGTTAATATAGCATCTTCTGATCAGATTGAGGGATAGAAGTAAATTAAAAATTCCAAGTAGATTAATTTCCTGTATGAACCTAAATTGCTTTCACACATATGTGTATGCTAAAATGATTGGAGCCATCAAGAAAAGTAAATTGTAGCCCTGTTCATGGAAGGCAGAAGAGCAGATGTTTACAGAGTGTTTTCAGGAGCAAGCGTGCAAAAATAATGTATTAGCCAACGTTTTACTCAAAATGGAGTTTTAAACGTGTTTAAAGTTGTACTCCAATATCGCTGTTGTTCTAAGTTACCCAACGTAAAGCTCAATGAAGCTTGTAACCTGTCAGTCTCAATAGCATATTCACATTACTAAAGTCCATCAGCTTCGTTTCTGGAGAAGGTTCTACCTATGTGCCTATATGCAAGGCAGGAATATCTATAGCGCCGTGAGAAAAGCTAATGAGACTATAAAAAAGGGCTAGCCCTTAGCAGGCTTTGCCTGATTGCTGGGTGAGGTCTGGGAACATCCACTTGGCAAACCCACAGAAACTTCCTGCTAGTGGCAGTCCTTCTCTTTTCTTGAAAATGGCATTGTTTGAACGCCAGAATTTGGACTTGGCTACCAAGAACATGACAGTGAGACCTCCAGAAAGATTAGCAGAGGGAAGCACCAGGACGTCCCTGCTCTGGCTTCCACACCACTGCAAACTCCTCACCCCTGGGGAGTTTCCTGTAGATTTGCTTCCCCCAGTGCTTTTCCTTCCCACTCAAGCAGACTAACGCCTGTCATCTAGTGCAGGACAACACTTCCTTCACCATTTGCTCAGCTCTTATACCCTTGTGACCACCAACCAAATCCTGTTGCTCGTATGTGCATTTGCCTTTTCCAACAGGATTTGGTGCACATGCACGGCAGCAGCTGTAAAGCGCCTTCCACCTGCCAGGTGACATCTTTTATAGCTTTATTATGAAAACCAGCCCAATTAAACAAATACAGTATTTGACGTGTCCTCTGCACGCTGTGTCTGTATGATGCAAATACCTGTATACATACATTCAGCCAACATGCCCATTTGCTTGCATTTCCTTAGGCGGCATTCCTGGCATTTTCTCCTCATGTACATGTCCATCTCGCAGTTGCCTCCATTTTTACACTTGTATACTGCGTTTTTTGTGATGCTTCTTCTGAAGAACCCTGTGCAACACAACAGTGACACAGATAAAAGAAAACACTCAAAGCAGCAAAGGAGTCAAGTTGAAGAGCACCTCTGCCTCCACTGGATCTTCTGAACGAGGCATGTTCTGCTGCACTGCAAGTTTCTTCCAGTGCCTGGATGACTATGTTCTTGACATTTGTCCTGAGAATAGTATCAAAGTAATACATTTTAATAAATCAACATGATAAATCACATACACAAACATTAGGCATTATCCAAAAATAAGGTCCTGAAACTGAATGCTGGGAAAATTCAGACCCATATCTGAAACCTGCCAGGAGCAGTTGAGCACCAGCCCTAGAGCCGTAGGGTGATACTATACAAATAACCAGTAAAAAAAATATGAGTCTATTAAGTCTCTTAAGGTACAGGATTTGCAGGAAGAGAGTTGAGTAACTCATCACAGTTCCCTCTGGTCCTGGGAGCTGCGGAACCCCACGTACTGGTCTCCTTGCCTGCCCCAAGTTTAATAAGGAAGCTTCATCATATATGCCTATTGTACATGTGACATCCTCCCCCATTTGTAGGATACTCCAGCCTCTTTCACTAAATATTGTCCACCTGATGAGTTAAGCAGTCACCTAATTTCACCTGCGCAGGTAGTTCTACTGGTATCATCACTGGGTTCACTCCAAAATTGCACAGTGGTAGCTGCAAATGTCAACCGATCGAAGGAATTGAGAGGACCTTTCCTCAGTTTGTCTGAATCTCCTGTTTGGCTGCTGCCTATCACATCTCTGCGAGTGGCACCGTGGGCAAAACGTGGAGTGCGCAAGATATGAAATGTAATTGAATGAAAGAGTCATCACAAAACAACAGAGTCTCTGCTGCTGATCATGAATGTTTCCTGAATTTTTAGCGTGACCCACTGTGCCATCACAATCTCTTTACATTGGCCTTTGTATGGCAGAGATGATTTAGCATCAGCTACAGAGGGAATTAACTCTCTCTGGCACAGGAGGGAAACTCAGTTCTCCTCCCCATCTGAGGGCAGGTCTCTGAGATAGACTCCTGGGAGCTTGTGCTGGCACATCACTGATTTAGAGTGTACTTCCAACTAGAGCTCTGTGTAAATTTGCACTATCCAGAGCTATTCAGAAACTTTTGCTTTCTTATTGCCACTGGCTGGTACAATAAAAACACCATTCTGGCACTTTGATACACTAAGAGAGCCACCAGATAAGACTCAGTCTCCCATACTCAAATTGTAGGGAAATTTAGGATGTGAATCTGAATTGTTGCACCCTGCAGGATTTTTCTGTGTGTTTTCAGAATGCATTGACCTAAGAGAACATCCCTCTGAATTTAGGCGAGAAAACAGATGACATGATGATTTTGCCATGTCAGATGACAATTTCCCAACTTTGGCCCATGTTTTTATAATTGCATAATCTCTTCCAAGCACCAGTGTATAGCTACCAGTAAAACAATTCCACTATCTGGTCACAAAAAAAAATCTGTCGTTTCTCTGAATCTGCTGTATTTCCTGCTTGAAATCTCTTCCATGCTATCTATTTTACTGGCTTCTTTTCAGATAAATACACTTGACTGGCATCAGTCTCTTTTGAAATGCAGATTGCTTAGAACCTCCAGCAGCCACAGGCATTATTTTTATTCATCATTCACATGGTGTTTAATACATTACCATTTAGTGGTCAGGGAAGGGAGAAAAAGGCCTGGATTTAAGCTGTAGATTCTCAATGTCAGTTAAAGGACACTGCATCCGCTTTATATCGTTTATAAATTTTATCTGTTAAATCTAAATCCTGTAATTCGTGACACATTAATTAGTAGTAAATGCTGAAAAGTTCTGCACAAATATTTATGACATTCTAAGTTCGATTGACGACTTCATCACTCACTCTGTCCACAAGGTATGTGTTTGCTTTTTCATGGAAGAGCGAAGAAAAAGAGCTTTAGTAAATGAATTTTTTAGAAATATGCAAAAGTATGAAAAAAAATTCAAAACTCGGGATGCAAACTGATAGGAGCCAATAGGATTTAAGCAGTCAAATATTTTCTCTCTAAAACAGAGTTTTTTAAAAGGTGAATGATGTGAAATGAAAAGTAAAATATCTTATGGCAAAAAAATTGTTTTAATCCTATTCTTGTTTCAGTTTTATCACAAAGTGGCCCTTGAATCATTGTCTTCTTGAACAGACTTCTTCATAATTAATTTTGAAATTAGCTTTTTGATACAAATGGAATCTGTATATATATATATATTTCACTAATAATTCAAAAATTTTTTTAAACTGCCTGAAATATTTTACGTGTGATCTTCTATATCACGAGTTTTACAAAAATTCAGAGGTAAATCAGAAATGGTATCTGTTAAACTAGTGACTGGGCAACCCCAAAAGCTGAAGGTTTTTCTGGCACAGTCTAACTCTTATCTGATCTTGCCAAATTACAAAAACCTCATGTTGGCTGAAAATGTTGAATTTGCTTTGTTCTCTTAGCTAGTCATGAATATGATTAATTACGGCTAGAGCTGATCCAATGCTATTGATGCTGATTTTTCTTATGGAAATTATGAACGTTGCAGGAGGACAAAAGGTAAAAGTGTAGGTGAAAGCTTTGTAAATATCTCCCTTTGCCATCCTGATGGCCAGCTGCTTTGGATTTTTCAATTTAAAAGTTTTTGAAGTTCACAGTTGCTAGCAAGCACCTGCTCCACTCTGTCAAGACATTCTACAGTGTCTCTCCTCCCCATGCCCATGGGGTGGGTGTCCATGTGAGAAGATTAAAGCGTGACCTTTCTTTGCAGGAAGGATTCCAAGTCTGACTTGACATCAAGCATCATCAGAAGGGGTTTGAAGACTGCAAAAGCTCGTGCTGCCAGCCTGTGCAGAGGTAATTCACAACTAAGTTTTCTCTCAGAGGAACTTATTCTGTGGCTTTATTGAACAGGCACAACACTATGTCCCACTTGTTCTGCAACACCTGAAAATCGCCCTTGAAACCCAGCATCGCTATACAGGCTAAGGCTATACCAAAAAGTCTTTGAGGTCTTTCTTTCTGCAAAGGTTGTCTCAGAAATGACCTCTACAGCAGCAAGCTTTAAAGCATTGTATATTGGTCACTATACTGTAGCAATGCCTGTGAACTGCCTCATCCTTTATGGACCAGAGCTGCGATGCTATTATTGTTAATCAAGGCAGCATTTTCTAATGTGATATATTAGAGGTGAGAGAAACCTCAAGAAAGCCTTTTTCTTTTTTTATAGTTCCGCAGGCAAATGTTGTATGAGAGCAAATGTTTTATCTAATCTGCTTTTGCATAATATGTGAAAAACTAATGAAACAGTTCATACTTTTTTTTTAATGGATGGTAATGTATTACAAAATATGTAGAAGTATATAGTCAGCCCATATCTTTAAATTAATATTCTCATGAGGGGTGATAAATAAGATCTTAATATTTGTTCCTTCTGCCTGAGACAGAAAAACAAAAGTGGAAAGTGTTGCTGAATGCATTATCCAAGAAAGAAATGAAAGAAAAAATTAACATATTCATCACAAAAGACTCAATCCCATAAAAATATGTGCAAAGCCTCCCTCTTTGAATAAGAATGTCCACAGCATCAGTGGAGCAGAGGTGCTGCAAGGTGAGCAGTAGTTCTGCAGAAAAGGATCTGCATATTATTTTGGACACACATTGAGCATGAATTAACAGGCTTGACACCAAAAAGAAGGGCTAATCTCATACTTGGATGTAAGACACACAAGGTAGTTCTTCTACTGCACTGACAGGAGCACAACTGAAGTACTGAGCCCAGTTTTGGTCACCATGCTTTGAGGGTAGTATATACCCATGTGAAAAATTCCACAGATACACAAGAATGATCCGAGGTCTAGAACAGATACTATCCTCTTCACCTTGTCAAACAGAATTACCATCCTCAGCATATCTTCTTACTGAATCAGCTGGTACTTTAATCACATCTAAAGTTAAATGTTGAAAGAGAATGCATTATCTTTAAATAATTCAACTTTTACTATGTGTGATCAAGGGTACTATTCTTTGTAATTGATGTTGCAGTCATGAAACAGAGTGAAAACATAAAATAAATTATCCCAATAAAGCAGTAAAATTATGGTTACATAGAGTGATTCAAACTGAATCAGTAGAGAGATGAACACACATTTCCTTTCACCATGGGTTTTAGTCTGAGTATTTACCTGGTGGTTTTAACCTCTCTCCTAGAAACATTCTTTATAAATTCCGTAGTTTGTAATTGTAAGTCTTTGGAAAATTACTAAAACATTCAATAATGAAGTTAATAAACAGTGGGAGTAGCTTACTAACAGAGTAAATATATCATTACTTGGAATCTTCATATTAAAATTTAGTTTAATCTGATTTATAATGACAACATTCATATGAGTTAATTCATATTTTGTGACTTTGAGACTATTCACATGGGCAGGAAAGGGAAACAAGTCTTTTATTTACTGGAATTATTGAGAAAAACTATATGACCCTTGATTGTGTTCTTGTTTAGAATGGTTGACTAGTGTGGTCTGTTGTGCCCTCAGAAAGGAATTTGTAATAGGTAAAGCAAAAACCCCAGATTTGTTCAAAATCCACTCTCGGTGACAGTGATCTCCATATTAAGATTTTCTAGTGCTTCAGTAATGTCCATGCTTTAGCCTTTATCCATAGAATAGAAGTGATGATAAAATATTTATTCACAGAATAGAATGGAAAACTGAGACATGATTTTTCTTTCTATAATCTACCTCAGCCCTCTGACAGAGTAACTGTCTTTAGGTATAATAGTTATTCCATCAGCATAACCTTTTTGTCCCTCTCTGCTAAAATATCTGGCAATCAAGTTTCTAATAATGGCAATGATTTTCACTATCCCATTTATCCTGACAGCTTGTGAGTAGTGTTCTCCTAAGAAGCAAGGTATTTATCCTACAGATACTGCCTGTTTCTTGAAGAAGCTCCTGCCTTAGGAGTAGGGCCTATCCCTAGGAGCAAGTCTAGAATTAGAAATCCTTTCACTTCACAAACCTGAAGACACTCGCAATATCCTTTGGGAGCTAAAGGAAAGAAATTCTCTGGGAACAATCTGCAGATGGGAGCTGACAACTTTCACTTCAAGGCGCACTGCATTTGGGCTCCGTTCATAGCCAATTTCTAGGGCAGCCTAGCACTGAACTCCCAGGGACCTCCATGGGTTTGGTTCCTTCCGCAGACAGAGATCAGCACCAGGAGTTGCCAAGATGGCAGAGCCACGCTGCCAGACCTCCACATGGAAGCTGTTCCTCAGTTTACCAAGAGCTAAGGATGGCTTAAGAGCCATAGGTTGGCCAACTGTGCTCTAGATTCACAGGACAATGGTAGAAGGCACTTCCAATCTCTCTTGGGGAGAATACAGAATAGTGTATACCAGATCCAACGTAAATCTCTTAATGAATGACTCAGATAAAATTAACATGAAAAAAGAGAATAAAAATTCAGAAACTGCTGTGCTTATTAGCTGAACTGTATTCTGTAATTTATTTCATCCTACCTTTGCATCCTTCACAAGTAAGAGCATTGTAGTGGTACCCAGAGGCTTTGTCACCACAGACGACACAGAGCTCTTCTCCTTTCACTCTTCCCGTGGAGTGACCCAGTCTAGGCTTTTTGGCTGCAGGGATATCCATTATCTCTGTCTCCCTTGTGAAAAAGGTCTCTGAGGGTATTCTCCTGAGCTCGTACATCCCGGGGGAATACCATTCCTCATGCTGCGGAGGGTAGAAGCCTAGGTTGGAGTAATAAGGTGGCGATGAAATCTGAGGCTGAACTTGGGGAAATGGCACACTGTTGTACTGTGTGTAAGGTGACACATCTGCCTCTTGCACTGGAGAACTCATTGGCTCTGAAAGGACACCTGGAAAATAATAATGCAAAACCAATTTCTATTACTACTGTAAACCTGCAGTTATTAGAGAAGTTTCCACTTCCAGACATCCATCACAAAAACAAGGCATAATCATGAAGATTGCATTATCTGAATTCAGATTTGCTGTGGTCCTGGCCCTACACAAACACATTGCAAGATAATTTAAAAGTAACTTAGTCATTCTCAACCACTCTGTTATTATTGGTGGAAATGTCTAGCACTGTCACTTACATAAAAAAATATTGAATGATACCATGCAGCTAATCATATAATTGTCCAATTTACAAGAAACACCACAGAGAAGCTAGCAACCTGAATTAGGTCTCACAGCAGAACAAAAGAAATCCAAACAAAAGCCAAAAATCCTATAGCATCAGTGAAAGTTAGATCAAGACTCAATTTCTGTTTAAGGGTGAATGAATATGTCATGATAGGGAAAAAATGCCCTGGGGAAATACAACAAGAGTGAGGGTTAATTAGAACACTAAGAACATGAAATAATGTTTTAGAACTCCCTGAAAGAGGAAAGTGAGGTTACCATGAAGGATCAGGGAAGATATTCCTAATAAAATTGGTGAAATGCAACCTCCTCGCCATCCAGCCTCCAGTGGCCACCCACCAGCCAGCCTCTGCAGCCTGGTCATAGAATCATAGAATGGTTTGAGTTGGAAGGGACCTCAAAGATTTTCTAGTTCCAACCCCCCTGCCATGGGCAGGGACACCCTCCACTAGACCACATTGCCCAAAGCCTCATCCAACCTGGCCTTGAACACTGCCAGGGATGGAGCCTCCACAGCTTCTCTGGGCAACCTGTGCCAGGGCCTCACCGCCCCCACAGTAAAGAATTTCTTCCTAATACCTGGGTCCCTAGCCCCTACAGGCCTGAGACATTGAGGGCAGTTGTGCAGTTCTCATATGAAGGATCTCTGAGCTAACCACAAGCCTGGCAGTGGCAGAAGGAATGGCAACCTTACCTGTCGGGATCGACGCAGTATATGTAGGCTACCTTAACTTTGACTATTAAATAGCAGGTTTAAAAACACAAACAATTTAAGTCTCATTTTTTTTCTGTACTGCAAGCACAACAACATCTAACAGTCACCGGATGGTGTAATTAAAATCAAGCCCGTGTCAACCAGCTGAAAAGAGTAACCTAAAAGTGTACCGGGTCAGGCTGGGCTGGAGTTAGTTTCCCCGTAGCAGCCCTTACAGTGCTGTGCATCGGTAGCAGCGAGGTGCTGATAACACACCAGTGTTTTGGCTACTGCTGAGGAGTGCCAGCACACACCAAGGCTGTGTCTCCAACCCTTCTTCCACGCCCTCAGCAGCAGGCTGGGGGTGGGCAAGATCCTGGGAGGGGACACAGCCAGCACAGCTCACCCGAGTTGGCCAAAGGGATACTCTATACCAGATGACGTCTGCTCAGCAATGGAAAGCTGAGAGATAGGGGGAGGAACAGGGGACATTCATTTTTTCGGTGTTTTGTCTTCTGGGACAGCCACAACGGGTTTTGAAGCCCTGCTTCCCAGGAAGTGGCTGGACATTGCCTGCTGATGGGAAGTAGAGAATAATCTTTTGGGTTTTTTTCCTTGCTTTGCTTCTGTGCGTGGTCTTGTTTTTGCTATATTAAAACTGCCTTTACCTTGACCCATGATTTTGGAGTTGTTTTTCCATCTTATTTTTTTTCTCCCCTCTCTGCCCTGCTGAGAAGGGGATTGATAGACCAGCTTGGTGGACACCTGGCGTTTAGCCAAGGTTAAACCACTACAAAAAGTTATTTGCAAACTACTTCATATTTTGTGTTGGAGAAGGCCACATCTTGCTGTTTCATGAAAACACTGACACAATTTTTTCATTAGTTCCAAGAAGAGAATTTGTGAAAAATAGTGCACATTTCCAGGAAGATGTTGAGTCCCACTTTTATCGGAGTCAACAGCAGTATTTACAAGGAAATCATAGATTAATGTTCATTGGTGACCATTACTTAACAGTGCTTCAAAAGCACTCCAAAAACATTTTTGCTGACATAAAATTGGTTCCCTGGCAATACTTCACTTCTGAGGAATCTGAAACAATGAAGAAATGTTAACAGTTAAGAAGAGGGAACATTTGTAATGAAAATAATAATTATTAATCTGTAGCCCAGGATTCTTCTCTCTCCTTTGTCTCACTTCAGTTAGTGCCAGAAACTAACCTTTTCATTTCACCTACTTTCTCACGTTCGAGGTCTCACACTTTTGCTCTGCAGCCTCCTATCCTTCCTACTTTGCCACGCTGCAGAAGCCATACAAGTGTTTTGGGTTTGAGTGATTACTGTATTGTCCCAACACATCTTTGCCAATAGCAAATGTTGAGGTTCCAGTTCAAGAATAAGCAGCAAGAGGTACCTCTGGAAAAATGTGACACAAACCCAAATGAGAATAATCGTGCCCTTTATTACTAATTATGGTTGCATTTAGTTGCTCCAGAAGAGGCCGGGGCACTGGGTGCTATGCTAGCAGAAGCAGAACAGCACAAGGCACTCTCCAAACCCCTTAAATAAACAGCATAGACATGCAGAGACCTGAGATGAAATACAGGTGTCTGGGGACCCTATGGAAGACCCTGGAGGTGAAGTTAGAACTTCGTGCCTCAAATCCAAGCTGTCACTGACACCTGCCAGCTGCAGCAGTGACAAAACACGTAAAGGGTGAGGAGAGTGATGATTTGATGCTGACCTTTATTGTTCAGTATAGGTTTAACGAGTGGGTAGTCTCGCTTTAATTATATTTACCATTTGTTGAGACAGGTGCTCATTAAGGCTGGTCAACATATTTCAGGTACAAAAGCTGGTGTTGTGAGATACACAATTGTTATACAAATCACTCAGTGTCTCTTTGGAAAGGAATCTGTTCACCATGGAGACCTAAGTTGTCATTTGCTGGTTAGTAATTGAGTTTGCTAAAGAAAAGTGGGATGATCCCAAAATGGTAAGGAAGAAACTGTTGATTTTTAACTTTATGCCATCCACAGGAAACTCTAATCCACAAAAACTCTATACCAGCCACCTGAACTCCTTGGGACTCTGAAAGAGCAAGAAGAGAAGGCAACACTCTTTCCACAGCAAAAAAAAATAAATCTCAGGGCTTGTTAAAAAAATCAGTAATGCTAAGGAACTGCAGCACATGCTGAGACAATATTGGGTGTTTATTTAAACCACTGCAGATCTATTTGAGTTACAGATGTTTACAAAAATCTTCACAATTATTAATTCTACTCTGCTTCTGGAGGAAACAAAAAAAATCTGAGTTAAATATGGGCAGAAAAAACCCTAACCAGCCTGTATCTCCTTCTTTTTTCCTTCTGTGTCAGGCAGATAGTTAAACAATTCAGCTGAATTGAGTCCATGCTCAGAGCAATGGAAAGGAGAAGACAGGGTTGAAAGAGTCTGAGAGAACATTATGTTGTCTTATGTAAAACCAAATTTACAGCTAAACCTCTGGGAAGTGCTCAGACACTACAGTTATGGAGACCAGCCTGAATTTTAAAAATAATTAGGTTGTAACTATGTAGGTTTTCCCACATTAGCTTAAGGTTTTTGTGTTTGTTTTTTTTTTAATTTGGTTTGGGGTTTTTTTGTTTGTTTGTTTTTTTAAAGTAGGCTTGTTTGAAAGTTTGGTAGATATCTGTATTTCATCCTTAGAAATCAGCCAGTTTGGACTGACTCAGTGAGACACCGCTCTTTACCTGGAGCAGACCAAAACCAGTTATCAAATTATTTGGTTTTTTCCACAAAATTGTCAATGAGTCTAGAATTAAACATTGCAAGAAATGGTCTGCTCCAAAACATTAGTCATTTAAAGATGATTTCAAAGTGAAACTGTTTCATTTTTTAATTGAAATGTCTTTTTACTCCAAAATATTATCTTAAAAAAGGTTGAAATAGAAACTGGATGCCTTGACATTATTGGGACAAAGTATTTCTGTGACCTGATCCAGAAAGCGTGCTCTGAGCTGTGTTCCCCAGCCCTCAGCATGCACGAAGCTTCCAACAGAAGCTGAAAGGGTTCTGCTTTCAGAGGCACACGGTGCACTGCTCTGTCCTGCGTGACATTTGAAAACCACATTGATTTTTGGAATTATGCTTTGGAAAGTACATGAGTGTCTAGAACAAATAGTTCCTTATCACAAAAGAAAACTAATCTTATCTCACCCCCCAGAATGTACATATGCTTTTATCGAGACATTTACTAGTAGAAGTCTCAGATGAGCTGGTCTCATGCCACTGCAAAGCACGAGCCAGCCCGCTCAAATTGCTGGAGTTGCAGTAGTATCAAGCAGTGAAAGTGAAATCAGAAATGAGCTCACTGGAGTACAGCGACATTTTGTATTTGCATAGTCCGAACTATTTTGAGACATTTACCTGTTTTTCCTTTCAGAAGCATACTTTTTACATTTTTAAAGAAAGACTGCTTAAGTGCACACAAATGTGATGCTCCTTATAGCTGTAAACCTTTTAGATTATGTTTTGCAAATAAAAATCAGTGATCTGGAAAGTTTACCAGTATCAAAATGAAACCTTCACATGGATGTGGTCATCATTTTACAAATACTTTTCCACAATACCGCTTGCAAATGAATCTCACTGGAAGGTTTGGTTTTGTTCCTTTAAATTTTACACAGAATATTTTAACACCACAAGACTTGAAAAAAATACTTGACATAGACTTAACCACTTGTAGAAATGAAAGGGAATTTTCCTTGTAGGAACTAAAGAACGTGTTTTCAATTTGCAGAATTATACTGAGTTGTGGACAGATTGAAGATGTTTTTATTCAGAATATTACAGAAATTACAAAGAGATCACATTTTAATGTAAAAGCTATTGTTCCATTAATATAACGTTAATTAAAGGAGGGAAAAAAATTCAAAGCAGATTTAAAATATGAACCTCTGACTCTCCGTAGGATATTTATGAAGGAACTTAAAGGAATAAGATTCGGGATTAAGTAATTTGGAAACCATAACGTAACCATTAATGAAAGCCTAATTTAATTCCAAACACATTATTAGCAGATCTTTAAAGATCACTTGGTTTAAACAACCTTCTAGCATCCTACAGTTTCAAGGAAGAACGCAAGGTCAGACGACAAACATGTCCAAGCGAGAACATGACAATATCCTACCTTAAGCTGTCTTCGATCTGACCATTTCTTGAAGAAAAATACTCTCCTTAAGGTACCTTGTCCTCCTTTCCCTCTCTTTTTCTTTTTTTTTCCCTAAAGACTACGCATAAATAAAACTTCTTAATTCTGCTTTGTCCATATCCTGTTGACTTCTTTACTGTGAGAACTTTCTTTAAGACTAGCAAAGGAGTGACACAGGCCAGAGGTTATATAGTTTACTGATTAACTTTATTACAGAGAAACTTGTTTGTAAATGTCTGAAACAATAGCAATGTCCGTTCCTAGTGTGGATTTACCTGGATAAAATTTGGTTGCCATTCAAAGGGATGCCTCCAAGTAACCTAGCCATTGTAATTTTGTACCTATTGTGGTTTATTTACAATAAATTTTAATCACTAAATATTTAGTAATGTCAGGTGATTCTGTGCAATAGGTTAACCACTTCAATATCACAAGAAACACGTTTTAGCTGACTAGATTAACGGATGTTTGTTATACACGGGAGTGTTGTATTCTCCAAAAAAAAAAGCCCAAGCGCTCAGGCCATATTGGACACATCTGTACGATAAGATAGAAGAGTGCCAGAGACATATCCTTGCCCCAGGGCCATATATCAAGGATCGTTTCTCATCGATGTAGCTTAGGGGTAACTAATTCTCACCAGGATGCGTCTGTACTATGTAATTGTTTTTGCTGACCTTTCTCTTCTGGGCCCATGCAGCCTCTCCATGGCTCTCAGATGTCATTGTTTAATATATGTCATTTCAGTTGCAACCACCTGTAACATTGTGAGGGCCATGTTGGATGCCACCATAGCACTACTGTGACAGCATGAAGTCAGAAGATGATGTGGCTTGCCTTGGTTTGATGGCAGCTAAGGGAAGAAGGTACAAACCCCACTGAGACAGTCTTAGAGGACAATGTAGGGTAAAAGGAGACAAACCTACTGCAGGCTTGTCCATACTACCTTTTAGGGAAGAGTCCCTGGAGGAAGCCCATGTCTTAAAGACACCTACTAAAGCAGTCTAACACAGACCCCCAGAGCAAACTAAGGGTCGAGTAGTGTCAAGATGGACAGTCAAGGGTGCTGTGTCTCTTTCACTCTTCAGCCTCTTTCATTTAGTACTGTGGTTGAGCCCACTAAGACCCAGCATCAGATTTGTGATCAGAAGTATGTCTGAGAACCACATCTGGAAGTAAATAGGCAGTGAATCAAGCCCCAGACTGCAAGCCACTTTTTTTCATGAAACAGTTTCCTTTCCAGGCTAAACTCCGCAAAGAACTTACACATGCACAAAAGGAAGTATCACACAAATGCATTTTGGTTTTGCCTTGCTCTGTGGTGCAACCTTTGCCCTCCGAGCCCTGTTCATCTGCATTCCTTCACTTTAATTTTCTTTTCTCAGATTACCACTTTGTTTAGTTTGACTTTTCATAATTATGATACATACATGATTTTCTGTTTTAATTTGTGTTGGTTTGTTTCCTTTTGATTTGGGAGGTCTGTTACAGGCCTAATTATCTTCTCTGCAGGGACAAAGCCAGATGTTGCATCATCTGCCAGGTGGTGCTAAAGACAAGTAGTTATTTAACATATCTTACGATCTTGAAGCTGTTTAATCAGTTTGGACACTTAATCCTACTACCTTTTTTTCAAAAAAAAAAAAAACAACAAACAAACAACAACCAACCACCATAACCAGAACAAATACAAATTTATCTAACAGGAGTCAGCCTTTTAAGCTAATCTTAGGCACTGTTCTATGCCTACTACAATTTTCAATAGCATTTCATTGTTCTTACATTGTCAGATATTTAAGACAAGTTTAGATGTATTGCTTTCCTTTCCCCTTTGTTAAGTTTCAATTTTTGTTTATTCTTCCTTGTCCATTTCAATAAAGCTTTTAAGATTGCTCATTCACCCCAAAATACTTCTTTCTCAGACAGGGACGCGTACAATAAAGATGGCATTTCTTGTCTTGTTGTATTTGAATGTTACATTACAATAAAACATTGTCAGGCCATCAGAAAATACTCAAAACAAGTCTAGTCAAATGAAACAGGTAATAGTACTGACTTAACTTTCCAGGTTCTTAGAAAAAATCCATCTCTGATAGCCAAGATTTCACTCTTACTATTTTGCGTATTAGTAACTCCTACATAATGTGCTTTCACAGAATATAACAGGGCTGTTACTTTAAAAGCCTGCTACTTATTTATCATATAAATGATAGTTTGAGTGAAATGCTGTGTATATTTCAGACGCCACACAAATATATGATGTATACCTTCCACATTTAAAATATGAAGGAGACATTTTTGGTGTCTGAAAATCAGTTCAGTCCCTTGTAAAAAATGGCAAGTGATAACCATTGGAAGAAAGAAGGTAATGGAGATACAGGTATTTAACACATTGAAAGATGCTATCAAATACCTTTTTGCAACAGCCTTGCTGTCGCAGCTGAATTGTCAAGCCTTAGAGCAAGGCTTGTCAGCTTCAGCACAGCGGTCTGCTCACACACCTCAGCATCTTCTAGGGCACAGCTTGTGTCCAGCCAATTTGGGGCAAAGTGGAGGAGCTCAGGTCAGTCTGTGCCTATCATGGTAGAAGTGTCCACAGAATAAATTCATGTCTCTAAAGTGAATTATAAAGCTCCCAAAGGTTTTAAAGGAGACCAGGACTTCAGTCCTAAATTACAAGGGTTCAAAAATACAGACTGGTAGGTGTGTCACTTTCTTTTAGTTCAGGATATGGAACTGGACCAGTCTTCACATAGCTGGCCTTATTCAATTCAATGGGGCTTGTCAAATGGGATATCTTGTCATCAAGAGTCCCTTTCCCTCACTGGGAAAACCAGAGCTGCAAGGAAGAAAAAGTTGATCTTGCATGCAGATGTTATAGAGTATGCATTTTATGTATCTCCTTTTGGCCACTTCTTCAAAACTACTACAGTTAAAACACACAACTCCAAAGACATAGATACTTTACCTTAGATATATGCTGTTAAAATGGCAACATACAATTTCCCACTACTGAAAGGTAGAAAATTTTTTTATTCTTTAAGCTGTTCTGAAACCCGCTGCAACTAGAAATCTTGAGGGCAAGTAAGTATTGGAATTACCATGGTGATGAGACCCACAGCACAAGCAACTCACAATTGGCAACATTTCTTTTGAGAGACTTGGACTCAATGCTAATGTTTAGACATGCACTTAGGTTTATTTTTGAAGGCCTAAGAACATCCTCCCAGTAGACTGAGTGAAGAATAATGAAAAAATAATATATTTCCAAGGTTTTTTACAGAATATGAGTATGCATCTTTGAAAAACGATTGTTTTTTTATAAAGGCTGATGTTTCTAAGCCAGCAATTTCTCGCTTATATTACATCAGAGCTGTAATGTGTCAGAAGTCCTGGGACAAATGTATATGCTAAAGGTCGTTTAAAAGAAAAGCTTTCTTCCTAGTTCCTTGAGTTCACAAGTCTCTACCTGCCAAAGCAATATAAAAAAAAAAAATAGTGCGAGTAGTTTACAAATATAAAATTGAGAGGCAAAACCAATTCCTACAAGAATCTTGAAGAGATAGAGTCATATTTTCACAATGAGTAACTTTCTCTGTGAACTCAGTTGTATATTATTTCTGGTGATTTTTTCCCTCTGTAGTAGCGAAAGAGACCAAGTTTGTAAAGAATTCAGTTCTGAGACTTGAGTGAAATCCCACAAAAGAGGACCAAGTGGCCATACAAAACAGTTAGAAGTCAGCTTAAGTGAAGCACAGCAGGAGTGCTGTCTCCTTCCTAATGGGACCTTTGATTCAACCATTTAATACGTTATTTGCTTCTGCTACAGAAATGTCAGTTTGAATTAAATCTCCATTGTGCTAAGCTCTGAGTACCTATAATGGAGGAGACAATCCCTCTTCTGAAGACCTCACAATTTCTGAGTAAGATTTCCATGTGGAGAAAAAGTACTTTATATTCACGTACTTTCTCATATTTTGAAGCTACCTGATCCTTACTTTTTAAAAAATAATTAAATAAATAGTGAAAAAGTAGACATGAGGGGAAAAATCTTCTTGACAAAAGTCAGAAATAGTTCAGTTATGCAGGACTTGTAAAGGCATGCCTGAATATAAAATTTGGCACCCTAGATTTGAACATCATCCTCTTCTTTGTAAATCATGGCCTGACATTGGAATTGACAGGTAACAAGAAAGTGTTTTAGCTATTTATGTATACTTTTTGAACTATTGCAAAAATATTTCTCCCACCAAAACCCAAAACATTTAGGGAAAAAAAAAACAGTCATACACAGTAATTCAATGGTATTTGCTTATCATTAATGATAGTGCTTTAGTTTAACTGAATGAAGCCAGGACCCTGGAAGTGGTCTGATTTGAAGAGATGCTCCTGACATCTAAAAGCTCTTCAGCCAGAGTGGCTCTGCATGTGAGTCCCTCCATACTCAACCCACTATTCTTGTTTCAGATAGATAAAATTGAAATGTTTTCAATTTTTCCAGCACTCAAAAAGAGAGAATTCTGGTCTTATTTGGACTGGAAACTTCTGAAGTGTTGCAGCTTTCTGTGGGGGTCTGTATTGTGTGTGAGGCTCTGAATGTATGATGTTACTCAACAAAGTTCCCCCTCTGCTGCCAAAAGAAAGGCTGAAAAAATGTATTATTCTCTTTTTTTTTTTCCTTAGCATTACATATAACAGAAGGCAGCTCCCTCATGCTTATAAAATATTGACCAAGAATTCTTCATTCATTAACAAACCCATGCTTAGCCTTGAAAAATTCAGTGGAACTGGAGCAGGGAGAATTTTCCAGCACACGTTATAAATTTTCTTGTGCATTGAAGTTAATAGCATAAGTTTTTAATGGTCTCAATAAGGCAATGGTCTTAATTTAGGTGAAATTACTTTCATAAATTTGCATAACGTGGCAATGCAAAGATATTGCAGTATAATTTTATTACAAATTAACCAAAAATATATCTGCTCAGCTTGATTTAAATGATTCACATGCAGATAACATCCAGCCTACATACAAAGGTCTGTCTTTGCTGAATGGTTTCAGATATTATTGTAATAGTGTTATAAAAATAACCTACGAGCTCTGCTATGAGCAGCAATAGTGTGCAGGATTTCATTAACACCACAGACCCATTATTTGCTAATCCTTCCACAGGTGTTGAGGATTCAAGAAGGTTGGAACATGTCAACCACACATGTCCTTGACTCAGCTTGCTATTTTAACTTAATTTGGTGACTTACCAAACAAATGAGGACCTTCAGCAAGAGAAAATCCATCAGCAGTGGCTAGCTGGTGATGTCCTATTAAATTCATCTCAGACCCCATTTATTCTTCAGTTCCAGAGGAATATGCTAATTAAGAAATAGGTTGAAAGGCGACCTGTAAGATATAAGGCAAAAGAACATTTAAAAAAAGATAACTCATTTTTGTGTATCTATTGTAAGGCGGGATTCAGGAGGTTGTTTAAATATTTACTGTAACAAACATTGGCTTGAAGTTACAATACCTAATTCAGCCTTTCAATAAAATGCTGCATCTAGTTTGTTTGTTTTCTCCTTGCTGTGGTATATTCTATTTGCCATCCTTCCACTGTTCGTTTAAAACTAAAGGCGGTTTATGCTCAGCCTTATTCAAATATTCACAGACTGAAGCACTGGCCTTGACCTGCTGAGGGCATGCTGCCTAGCCCCCCTTCCAGGGAATACCAGTTGTTTGCATTATTTTTTCATCAGCATTTCATCATCTCATTGTTTTTGCTTACTGAAAAATTGGAAGTTTAAAGTTAGGTCAGAAGAACCAAGCCAGGAAACTTGAGTTTGATTTCCAGTGACTGGCTCTTTATCTTGCCTTCAGTAATTACTGTCTGAACAAGATAAATGGTGGCAAAAAAAACCCCAGAAAGCAAAGTCTTTGTCTAATAACCAGGCTTGCCCACCTGTTCCCTTTGCAGTCTCAAGCATCTGTGTGACTTTCCTACTTGGGGAGCTGGGAGATGCTTGTGCCCACTCACTAACATACTTACCAGTGGGTCAGACAAAGCAGGTTTTATCTCCTGAGGTTGACAGTGGCACTGTACCCAGGTCCTCTCCTTCTCTAAACAGTAGGGTATTAAAGAAGAGGCAAGAGGTCTGCCATTGCCCCTACTCAAGTGGAGGCTGTAACTAGATCAGCACCACATCCAGCAGGAAGATGTGCAAGAGGCTCCCTTGCCCAGGTCTGGGGTGTTGGGATGGGGCAAAAAGGGGTTCTTGCTCATGTGGGTGGGATAGGGCAGCTCAAGGTTACATTTGGGATGGGACCATCAGCAACAGGAGAACATAAAGCCCAGTGAGGAGGTGTCTCAAAGGCTTATGCAGACACCAAGAGGATTTTGCATAAAGTTGACAAATCTGTTTTGTTTTGTTTTATAGTCTCAATTCTTTATTCAGTTTTATTCCCATGGGACTGTCCCAGAGATGGTGTTTCCACTCACTGAAGGCGTTTGAGAGTTATAGCCCAGTTTGCTTCCCAGCAAGGGCTCAGTATGTTTCTCAAGCAGAAGTGAAGTCATCTGACAAAAACGTGAATGCAGCAGGAGGCCCCAGCGTGGAGCAGACTAGGAAGTAGCTTGCGAGAGCAGCAGACACACTGTGTAATTATATTCAGATTTGTCCGTAAGGATTCATTAAGTTCTTTCTTAACATAAACAAAGGCCCTCTAATTAGACAGATGCATTTTAAATGTCTGCCCACAGATAATTTAAACAGTTTACTCAGAAATGTCAAAAGCTACTTGTATCACAGACCAGATAGGGTTCTTGTGACAAATAACATGTAAACACATAGTCTCAAATCTAGCGCAGAAACACAGTTTTGCAACAGCAAAAAACTCCACATATCTTGGGATGAGGGTTGGCAACCAGCCCAGCCACCCCAGTAGGCTCACGTCAACTTCCAACCATTTTACTCCCTCTCCACCACATTTGCTGGTGAAGGTATCCAAGAGGTGGGGCTGCCCACATGGCTGCAAAGGGCTGTCAGGAATTGCAAAACAGTTTTCACATGAACTGCCTATGACAGACCCTTGAGAGGGGTTTCCTCTTGTAGCCCATCACAAGGGTTCTGCCATGGGAAAAAACAGGAGCACAGGCAGGACCCTTACAGTGGTGAGTGAGCGAAACATCAAAATAAAGCATCTTCAGAAGGCTCCTGAATGTTTTTCTGGATTTTCTTGCTGAAGACCAGAGGAGAAAGGCCATCTTCACCATCTCCTCGTGTCCAAGCCCTTCAACAGCTTTCTTACAGCCCTTAGGCATGCAACTCTTGCAGCTCCTTGCAAGATTAGTTCTCTCTGCATCCAGACTGGAAGATTATGTTCTGTCACTACTACTACTTTTCACATTTCCTTCTCAGACCCTGTACTGAGAGCTAACACTGCAGCAGTTAACATGTCACGTTGGGATTGTGAATTTCTGTATGTTCATACAGAGACTAGAACTTATCTTCTTAGGGAATGCTGGATGTTCCATCAAAATACTTCAAAGACAGTCCTAAGATGACATCCATTTTAAAGTATTTTGTCAGACTGTGGGTATACAGTCAGAACTTCAATGCATAGTTTCTCAGTTTGTAAGGTATATATCCTGGCTCTGTCTGGTCTGTGCTGCAAGTAAGGAGAAAGTAAGCAAGCTATATTTTTAAATGCTAATATACTGTCTATGTTTTTACAGTCTCTTTGAAATGTCTATAAACTTATTTCTTGTTTCTTTGAGGCTATTCCATTTTTTAACATGTCATTAGATAATGTCACTCTTTAACCTCAAGATAGACTTCTTGGAATCTATTGTTCTTTACATACACACAAAAAAACCCACCCTGGTGCTATTAATACTGCCTTGTTTATAGTAAGAAACTTGAGATATTTGTCATAACCTCCCAGTGTGCTAGGATGTTACAGGTTTTGTAACTCTTCCCCTCCTGCCACATTAATTTTGATCTGGATGGATTCAGTCTGAGTCAAATGTTCATGATGATTTTGCAGTTCCCACCTTTTTTAATACTTCATTTTCTTTAACATACTCAGCTAATGTAGAACATTTAGTGGATATCATGGAAGAAATTAATCCTGTCTTCTGGGGATTTCTGCAAGGCACAAGACATGATCACTGTTAAAAAGGCTGGAAATACCTTTTTCATCACATGTAGCTTTGCTATTGTAAATTTGCCTGAACGCTTCATTAAATACTGATTGACATTTTGCTTTGATTTGCCCTTGAATCCAGCCTTCTGTGAGCCATCTATCCTATATTACATGTAGCCAGTTTATTTCACTAGTATTTAAGAGCAGCAGCTACTGATTTCCAGATTTCAGATCTACACCAGGTACACAGTATGGACCATGTAAGCACCATTTATTCCACACATTGTTCAGTTCTGGGAAATAGTATAGGTCACCATAAGTCAGTGTTGCAAGGCGTCACAGACCCAGCGGTGGACTCCACTGTGAAACAGCCAGTTCCACAACACACACCCCATCATTAGCCCTTTCTCAGCCTAATCCTCCTAGGCTGCTGCTGCGGTTAAACCTGTGGTCCCAGCAGGCTGCGACTCCCATGGAGTGACTCCAGAAGCATTGATCTGGCCAGTGGCATAGTCACACCCAGCAAACAGACACCCAAATTGCTAGCAACACAGCCAGGTGAGAAAGGGTGCCATCTACAGCACCTATGCACAGAAACTCTTGGCAGAAGTATTCCTTCCAGGCAGAGGGTCTGCAGCATTTGGGGTGGTTTTGGGTTTTTTTTTCAGTGGGTAACAAAGTTATGTCATCTCAGCTTCCAGAATCAGTTCACCTATATGAACTGATACCAGTAACCACTCTCTTAATTCCGATTTTTGTATCCACCAAAACTACATAATAGTAGAATGCTTCTTGATATTCACAGGCATCTTTGGTATGACCAAACATTCGTAAGTATTTCTACCTCATATTTGTTTCCTTACATGAAGTGTATCTTTTAGATACTTCTGTCAAGATGAATCTACCCCATCTTAGTCAATTTGACTGATACTCCATCTGAGGTGTAAGAAAAAAAGGTTTCAAAGAGGTGAAAGCTGAAATAAAGGCAACAGATGCACAGGAAATCAATACTGCTCTCCAAAACAAGAGCCCCTCGAGAAATTGAGAGGCATGGGATCACCTTGAAAGCTTCCCACACACACAAAGAAATATTTTAGTTAACTTAATAAACCTATTTACTCCACCATCTTTTGATATTATTTTCATAGGAACAAATATACAGCAAAGGAAAACAGAGATCAGTATGTATAAAGTAAGATATATGTCAAATTGCTTGGGATTATTTTAATAAATTGTATATTAAGAACTCTGAATTACATAATACTTTATTACATGTATCCTTTAGCGTACTTCAGAACAGTCAATCAATGCATAATTATGTATTCTATATTTAACTGAAAAAATGAGATGTATATTATTATATATGTGGCTTGTTCTTTCACCGTATATGTGCATGCATGTTTGTTCAGCTCGCTTACAGGATATATGTTCATGGGTGTATACAAATAAAGATGTATACAAAACTGTACATGCATATGGGTGTAGGTTTCAGTCCTCTAATCAGTGGACTGCCTCTGACCCCACTATGTCAATAGTAAAGCTTCACCTGGTTTCTGTGTAAGCAAAACCAAATCTCTTAATGAAGCAGAACCACAGAATGGCAGGGGTTGGAAGGGACCTCTGGAGAGCACCTAGTCCAACTCACCTGCCAAAGCAGGATCACCTAGAGCAGGCTGCACAGGGTCACATCCAGGCAGGTTTTGTCTATCTCTCACACCCTCTTTGGGCAGTCTGTCCCAGTGTTCTGTCAGCCTCAGAGTAAGGAAGTTTTTTCTCATGTTCAGATGGAACTTCCTGTGTTCCAGTTTGTGCCCGATGCCCCTTGTCCTGAGCACCACTGAAAAGAGTCTGGCCCCTTCCTCTAGACATCCACCCTTTAGATATAAGTACTGATCAGATCCCCTCTCAGACTTCTCTTCTCCAGGCTAAACAGACCCAGCTCTCTCAGCCTTTCCTCATACAAGAGATGTTCTAGCTCCCTAATCATCTTTGTAGCCCTCTGCTGGGCTCTCTCCAGTAGTTGCCTATATATCTTGAACTGGGGAGCCCAGAACTGGACACACAATTAAAGTCAACTGGGCTCTACAAAAGCATCATATTCTTATTTTCAGGTAAATTAAAAATACTTTTGAACATCAGGAAAGCTCCATGATAGTCTAATTGCATTTTACCCTCAGAAGAATGATTGGATCTATTTCAATTACTTAATAAAGGAAAATATATCATAGCAGTGGCAAAATTTTTCACAGTTAGTGAGGTACACTTCCCTCCTGTCTCACAGTATTGTCCTATTCTTTACACATCTGGATGTCAGTTGCTCAAAGAGACATTTCAGTAACGTCATTAATCTATGGCCCGATCCAAACATTGTTAACATCAATGGGAAGATTCCCATCTAGTTCACAGGCTTTTGATCTGTTCTCATAGCCTTTTTGTAGGATGTTTAATGCAGTGCCTCACTTATTTGAGAAGCTTTTTGTTTGCCTTTTTTTATAGTGTATCAAAGAGACATGAAAGCATTAGGAAAATTTGTGTTCCTTGTTTCTAGCCTTTTGCTGCCAGATCATTTTGGCATGCATGGCACCACAGGCAGCCACACGACAACTAATGTCAAATAAAGCAAGAATATGAGCAAGTTTTAGAACCAGATGCAGCACTGGTTTTACTCTGTCTGAAATGTACTGGTTAGATTTTTTTAATATGATCTTTAAAAATCAAAGAAGCAGAGGCACATAGGACAAAAAATACAGGACATTCTTACAGCTTATTCTGAAGGGAAAATATATGTCCAAGTCAGTCACAGGTAAAACTGAAAACTCTACCAAAAATCTCAATGGCATTTCTGTAGGTAGGCAAGTAAATTTGAAGAGTGGGGTCAGCTTCTGGCTGACCTGCTGAACACTATTTCCCTGTATCTTCCTTTCTCCAACATCTTTTTCCTGTCTCACCTGATAAAACTACAAACCCTCTTGTTTTAATCTGTTTTTGAACTCCCATCCAGCCTAGTGGGATCCCAATCTAGTTTGGGATCTCTAGGTTTTCTGTAACACAAGCAAAAGCAACAAAAATAACAAAAGCCAGATGTGTCCCACCATGATTATAGTTTTCTGAAGATAAATGGTGAGAAGGAACACTGAGAATAAAGTGACATTTTCTTAAATAACTGCTTCAAATGCGCAACTCCCTTTTGCTTGTGCTAATGTGAAATAAGTTCTAAAGTCCAGGACTTCAGAAGGTGCACGTAGAATCTGTACACAAAACCATCAAACAAAGAAATCAGAACAAGTATAACTGTTCCATTCTGGATTGCCTTCTGTTCTCCAATTAATTACATTTAAAATGTTTTCTATTCCTAAAAGGATAAAAAACCTAACAAACTAGTGCAATTTTGAAGCTGATGCACATAATTAACTAGAGTGTTACTGCAGAAAAGATTCAGTGTCAAAGTTATGCTTTCTTTTCCAGTGACACACAGACACAGAAGTCAGCTTTCGAAAGGCAAACTCCAACTTTGTTATTTTCATAACCTTAACATTTTCCCAAGTGGAATTCCTACTGCTGCGCCAATTTTGTAGATGAAATTACTCCTTCCGATATCATTCTTCAATAAAATACTAGCTGTAAAAATCCTTTTTCCTGGTCAAAAATCCATTAACATCCACTAAATAATTCAGTTGAAAAAACTGCTTTTATACTACACAACAGTAAAAGCTATCAGTTTAAGGAATATTACTTACTGTCCTTTTCTGGAAGGCTGCGGATGGCAGGATGTAGGATAGTTCTGCACTCAGTTCAGTATCCTAACGATTCTCACACAGGAACATTTTTGTTTTGGTTTTATTTTTTTTTTAGGTTTAGCAGAAGCCTGTAGTGATAACACAATGAATCAAAGCTTGGGCTCGTTGGCTCAGTGCCCTAATGGACAAGGATTACTCATTAACAATTCTTTCCTTGCGAAACTCTCCGCATACAGGCTGTATTAAAATGTTGTCCATCAGCAGAGACTTGAGATGCTTAATAGTACTCTGGCTGGGTGCAGGGGGAAGTTGACTCAAAAAGTGGGTTGATAATACCTTGTAGCTGATTATAGCACTTTTCTTGTAGATGGTGAAACACATCCTGGGTGGGCTGCACTGCCTCTGAAAATGTTTGCCACTGACAGAAAGGGGACCTCGAACAACTACATCCCCACTTACCTAGCAGAGGAATTAAGTGGAGCGAATCCAGGCTGTTCTGTTTCAACATCCCACCTACACATCAAGGGTAACAATTCTGTGTTTTGAGTTGCTAAACACATGTGGTGGCAAAGAGTTGATCTGGCAGTGTTATTGAGGCAAACTTCAGCCAGAAAGGACAGCTGGCAGCATCACTCATGGTCAGCAAATTCATCCCTACCACATGGTATATGCTCTCCGTCCTTCTCCACATATTTGCACTGTCTGATCAAGACTGAATACACAGAGATGCAAGCTGTACCTCCTACTGCAGAAAAGGGAGGCATTGGGCAGCAAATACAGTCCTCTCTGGGAGAAAGGTGACAGCTGTTGGCCCTGAAGTTACTAAGAGTAAAATTCCCTTGCTTTTCCCACAGTTTAGGTGAAAAAAATTAAAATATATATTCAATCCACAAGCTTATGTCAAGTAAACAAACTCTATCCCTCTCTTTAGAATGTAATTAATAAGGAGTCTCTCTCATGTGTTTTTACCCTGGCAAATTCACCAGGTAGCCAGCCAAACACACATGGTACGACAGGTTTCTGAAGAGATCAATGGGAGAATGATCTCATAAGGCTGTCACTTCCAAGGGGGTACTGTTTTCAGGAATTTATGCCTACAGTTCATTCCAGCAGGCACTGGCCATATGATAAGTTCATTTAAGACTAAGGCACGCTCAGTCCTCATTTCTGCCTCTCTGAAAGATATCACTATTGTAAATGATGGGGTTTCTGTTTTACAAATTCATGTTTAGCAAAAATGACAAAGTACTTTCAAATAAGAATTCTTCCAAAACAACCCTACCCACAGGAGACAGGTGGTGTCCACAACTCCAAACATACCAACATCCTGGTTGACACTTCCCACCAAGTGTCCAGCCCAGTGATGCCTAGGACACACACATCCAAAAAACCCCTCTCTCTGATAATCCTGAGGCCAGTGATGGGTTTTGTCACTTACCAGGTGAAGAAGTGGAGGCTGAGCCAAGAAGTCCAACAAACGTCATATGTCCCATGGAGCTTTCTATCTCTCAGCTGGTTCTGAAGACCTTAAATCTTTTTTTCAGCTTTCAGCCTCCTGCAACATTGACCCTAGATACTGGGTGGCACAATGCAACTGCTGTTTAGAAGTCCCTAGGGACCAACCTTCAATAAAGGTTGTTCCCAAAAAAGCATTTTTCTCTGTGTGGATGCTGTTTGTCAGACACCAAAAAACCCACCACAAAGGAAACCAAATTTAATACCCCTAGTCACTAATAAATTTGTTGCATTTTTCCTTTCCTTACAATAATAAAAAGAAAGTGGTGAAGTGGTGCTTTGTCTACTAATCAATACTTTCAAGACATTATTAGAAAAAGCAAAGAAAGAATTCAGATGATCAAAAGAGAAGATGTTGCCTACAACAAAAACATGCAGTATTACTAGTTCAAGCCAGGTGTTCATATTTTATTATGGCTGATGTGCAAATGAAAATTGAACAGAAAAGAGTTAGAGCAAATCAAATCTATATCTTCTGCGGTGTTATGAGAGACTACCTACACAGCTTCAAGGAGGAGAAGAGGAAGGCAAAAGGTTCAAATCCAGTTACTTATAAGTGAAATATCTTTTTTAAAGGTAGCATTGCATTATTTTTTTTTTTAATTTCAGAAAATTAATTGACATTCTAAAACTTCTTTAGAGAATACTATCATTACTTCTGTAACTGAAAAATAGCATGTGTTCTAAAATACATCCATGCCATTATCAGTGCAAATACATGTTCAGCTACACAGATAGGGATGTATATATAACATTTAGGGCTGAAAATCTGTCTTCCTAGAAAACAGCACTTCATAAACTCCACACTGTGAAAGAATTGAAGTTTTGTCGCAGTTCCTGTTTGTTCCCCCTCCTGCTACTCTGCCTTTTCTCCACTGAAATAATTGCTGTTTCACACTTGCACTGACAGGGCAGCTTCATGGCCTCAGCCATGGCA
Source organism: Psophia crepitans (assembly GCA_013399095.1). Classification (NCBI taxonomy): domain Eukaryota; kingdom Metazoa; phylum Chordata; class Aves; order Gruiformes; family Psophiidae; genus Psophia; species Psophia crepitans. Next base: position 561,340 of record VWZZ01004205.1, on the reverse strand, counting down.
AGGCAAGACAGATCCTGGCAATGAAGTAGCCTGCCACCAAAAGTGTGGATGGAAAAGTCTAAGCACAGAAGGAGACGGGGAAAGGAAGAAAAGGTAGGTTGGGCATTCATCGTCAACATTTCCTTCTCTTCACACCCCTATGAATGCATCACCATGCATTAAAAAATTATGAAAATAATACACCCCCAAATGACCAGCATCATCATCTTTTTGCATAGAAAAATCCTGCCAACAGCTGTACACTTTCTGCCTACTCACAGCCAGTTGCTTGGAGCTCTATCAGCATTGTACTGCTGACAACCAGTCACAACTAGCAAGAGACCTTGCATCTGTGTTTGCCTGACAGACCAAGGGACATGCACCTTGACTGAGATCTGGTTGTGCTCAAGAACATCTTTACTCCGTGCTGACAGCTCCCAGCACGAACGGTACCGCAGACACTGGGGGGCTCATCTGAACCAAACGGCGCTTCAGCACAAAGCATCGGTTGCAGCTCTGAAAGCGTTCCCAACTTGATTATAAACAGTTGCCACCAAGTAGCAGTGTCACCTGCAGCTTTTCTTCCATCCCTGGAGCACCTCTTATTTATTACGGCTGCACAGAGGACACATGTCATCTACACCACTTTGGATCATCGCCTGTCACCTCAGACTGGCTGTTTCTTCCTCTTCGGCCCTCTCAGAAATATCACTACTCTGATGAATAAAGGAAGCTTTTCATTTCTTGAAGGATGGTCAAAATTATCACCAGCTTAAAATAAATTTTATCGTATGAAGATAATTGAGTACTCTTAACAGATAAAGCTGCCTCTGTACAGGCTAAAAAAAAATAAGGAATGGGATGCAAAGGTTCAGTGAGTTAATGCTAGTAGCTGTCCATCTTTCTCTTCTCCTACATTTCAAGAGCAGTGGAATAACTCTGCTTTTAAGATTATTTTAGCTTATTGAATAAGTCTTTAATCAGAAAGATTCTTTCTTCATTGTAAGTTGCTCTCTGATCATTTGATTTCTGAACAGGGCAAAATTTGTTCAACAATCCTATGTTTTGCCCTGATGAAATCCAGTACTCTGTTTTTATCACTTGCATATTTAAAGCGGAGTGTCATGAAGGGTAAAATGGCTATGGAACAATCTGTCCTAAGAGGAGGAATTCCTCCCTGATGACAGGCAGTTAATAGTTAGCTAACATGCTCTAGCAAAAGCATATATGTTATTAACAAGATACATCTTACAGCTGCCTGGGTGCAAGAGGAGAGCGGAGCATATGTGGGATCAGCTACAGCATCACATACTAAACTTCAGCATGGGGGAGCTTGGTCTATCTCCCTCCAGCTGACTTCAACTGAAATTCAGAATGCGTTTTCCATAAATAAGTTCTGGTTATTCCACATTAGATTGTCTCTCATTATTTCAAATTTTAATTAAGACACTGCTATTACATGCTTCCCCCCCCACCTCCTGTTAGAGGTTACAAGTTCAAAAGTTCCTAGAGAAATCACAACTTTAAGTTAAATATCTTAGTACAGTATTAGCTGATAATAAGTTGTCCTAGAGGCCTCAGAGTAAATATATACTATATTCTTTCAATTTTTTTCCTCTTGGCATTTTGACATTATACAGTACGATAGTGATTGAGTTCAATAAGAGTTAGCCTTCATTTATGTAAATATTTGGAGAGATAAAAATATTATGAAATGTTGATGTATTACAGTAAATGAATGCACTGTCCTTTCATTAATAAGTAGTTCTTTTAAACTAAATGTCAAAGGTGACGAGTGAAGTATTATTTAGAAAATAAACATTGGGATATTTTTAGATGGGCTTTTGAATTGTTAAAATAATCACATTAAGTAAATTAATTCTGTAAACTTTTAAACCTCTGCTTGTTTCTCATACTGTGTGTCAAAAGATATTTAAAAGGACCAGTTCAATAGCTAAGAAGAAATTATTCCTTTTGGGATGGGAGAGGAAATGTAGTCTAGCCATCATATGAATGCACAGTGCAGGAGGAGCCATATGAATGGACCATTGGAAGTGCAGGAGAAGCCTCTGCTCATGCTATTTGGGAAGTCAGAGTCACTGTTAGCCTTTAAAACCATCAATTCTGTGCTTTATTGTTCAAGAGGAGGCTCTACCATGCCCTGAAGTGTTGCAGGCAGGTGACTACTCTCACTGCTTACTGGGTGTGGAGGGCTGCAGAGCAGGCATCAGGCACCAGACCAGCACCCAGAGCAAAACCCAGGGGAACTGCCCCATCCTCCCCAAGGGGTCCACAGCCACCCAGGGAACAGGGTAAACATCACACCCTCAGCAGCTGATGGAAAGCACATTACACCTGCCTCTACATCCAGGAGGAGGGGAGAACATCAGATTTGGCTACAAGGAATCATGCAGAACTCAGTTTCTTCCAAACTGCCTTCTTTATTCTGCAAAGAAGACACTTGTACATCAGGGAGGAACAGAAGCAGGGCTGCTCCATGAGGAAGATAAACTAGGAGCTGAGAATAGCCTCACTAACAGGGCATAGTCCCACAGTACCTGAGTGGGGCCATGGTGCTGATGGCAACAGGCCTAGAGGAGGCGAGGTGGTGAATCAGGCCCAGGGGCCAGCCAGCAATCAGCCAACAGCAGAAGGAAGAGACAGGGCCAGATACAGGACTGGAGAAACACTACCTGCAGGGTCAGCCTGAAGTCCACCCAGGAGGCAGAGCAGAGGAGATAATGCAGGCTACAGCTTGCACCTGCAGAACCCCTGGGGAAAATCCACCAGCAAGGCAGGCACGAGGAGGCAGCACCAAGCACACCTCCAGCTTATCACAGGCTAGGACTAGAGGCCCAGGGTTGAACTTAAATAGCGTCCTGAGCCCACGGGCAGGGTGTGTGGGAGGCTGATCAGGGTTGTTAAAGCCTATTAGTGACCTCAGGACCCTGATGTGGAGCAACTCTCAACACTTTTGTTGGCTCTTCCTTGTTCCTTACTAGAATTTGGACAAATGGTAAACATGCTTGTGGTCTCTTGTGGCAGGCAAGAGGATCAGCAGCAGGATTAGACCCTTAATGTCCAGCTTGCACTCGAAATACTGAGATATCAAAAAGTCAATGTCACAAATTCAGCTGAAGAGTATTTGTGACTTCACCCAGCTAAGGAAAAGTGAAAGGGGCTGGAAATTAGGTAACATTGAAACCTGAACATAGGTGAGATATTGCCTAACTCAGAAAAGTAAGACAGTATATCACATTGTCTTTCAATTGCCTCCATATTAATTCCAACAAAGTGAGGCATGACTGTGTTGGTGGAGCCTGTGTTGGAGGAGTTATCCCACCTCACTGTGGAAGATGTTGGTGGGATAACTGATGTGCAGTTCCTAGGCACTTTACAGCAAAGAGCACTGAAATGGTCACAGCTCTGCTAGGGCAATTTTTTCCTTATCGATGGGTATGCAAAAAAAGTGTGAAGTAACTACTGCCATAATTAGCGGTAACAAACAAATGAACAGGCAGTGCCCATGCAGTGGGAGCTAAGAAACACAGGAGCAAAATGGAAGAGTGAGGGAGACCACAGAACTGGGCAAAGGATCCTTATTTCATGTACTAGGGCCCAGGTCAGTCAGATCATTCTCTTGGTTTCCACCAAGGAAACAGCTGGAGAAAGCTGAAGGCCAAAGAAAAGTGGACTGGCTGAAGAGGAAGTGAAGGGGGTGTTAAACAATAGCTGTTGGGAGAATTAAAGGATTTAGATGATTTTTCTTTGTTTCGTAATCTTCAGTTTGCATCATTGCATTCTGAAAACAAATTACATTCCTTTTAGGAAAAAAGAAATTAAATGCAATGTAAAGTTTATCAAATTTAAATAACACAAATCAGGAAATGCAGAAGTTGTTTATCTCGTAGAAGTATTAACTTGGACTCACTCTGAAGAAGAGCTTCATTTATCAAAACCTAATCTGAATATCCTCTTTTTCCAAAATTGGGTCATATCCCAAAATATGAATCATTTGCATTGGCAGATCCCTCATTTATCTCAAATCTCATTTGGCAGGTACGTTTTATGTTCCCACCTTGTCCCACAACAGAAAAGATGTAACAAAACCAGATTATCTAGGGAATAGTGGTACAGTGAATTACACGTATGGGAAACTTGTCTAGTTCTGTGTCTTGTCTTTAGTGACGCCTCCTACCAAACCTTGACAAGAAAGGGAGTCTTACAAATTGATGTATTTTAGGCTTTAACTGCTTCTCTAAATAGGTGTGTAGGATGAGACAATTTATGTCTAAAAGGGCAAAAATTAGTTTAAAGCATGGCAGTTCATCTACTCAGCAGCATAAGCCATTGTTCCTCCCTCTGCACTGGCTCCTCACAAATATGGAGCCAAACTAGAGGTTTCTTTCCTTCCCTCAAGGTTTCCTCAAAATTTCATCAAGCTAGTGAGGGACTGTGGCTATAACTCTGAATTTACAAGGTTTCCCCCAAAACTGTTATTTCCCTTGAGCAATGGAGTTACCCACCCAGAGAAAGAGCTGTGCTCATACGGCCCTTTCTCAGCTGCTAACCCAGAGTGGAATAAGTTCTCAAGAGCCCATGAGATCAGTCCCTGTGTCCCACCAGCCCATTGTAGCCACATTTGCATTTCTTGGACATAGAAACTGATTATCACTGTGGCAAATGGAGAAAAGAAGATGTTACTGTCACAGAAGTACTGGCTAGGAAGTTCTTCAGAGCAAGGGCTGAACTGAGCAGCCAGTCCTGGTGTTAACTCTTGTCTGGCAGTAACTAGCAGAGAAATGGGCTCCAGCAGGAATCAGGAGCCCTCCTACCAACCACTTTGATATGCTGAACTACTTAGCAAAAATATCTTCAGCCCTCATGAACCAGACCACATGTAGTGTGGAGAATGAAGTTCCAGTTTCTGATCTCTTCATTTGAGTGAAAAATTAAAACAAGGCAGCAGCAATGACCTATAACTAGGGAGCTACTCTTCTGGTTATTGTGTGGATTACAGATGAACCTTAGTTGCACCAAACTTACACATGAATTAATGAATTTTATTTTTTTTTTTTTTTGCTGAAGCAGATGTGTGTGCTTATGTGTAAGTGTTGCTATTTCTACTCAAAGGAAACAGAATCTGTACATGTGATTAACAAAGAAATTAATGTCACTGACTGACATTAACTGAGAAACAAAAATCTTGCCCTATTCTTTTTCCAGTACTCTTTCCCCTGTAATATCTGATGATGATAAATACAGTGGTAGAAGTTGATGGGAGCATCAAAGGTAACAAATACTGGCGTAACAGTATGATTATTAGAAACGACTGGCGCTGTTCTAACATTATTAAACTGATTACTTCCCACATGTAATGCCTGATGCCAGGAAGTCATCCTCATGTAAACACAGCAAACGGATTCCTTCCTGTATGTGTGGAAATTACCCATAACAGATGATTCCGTATTTCACATTGTGTCTTGTTAATGTGCAGCCAATAAACATACATCCTGCCAAACAAAAGATTGATATAAGAAAAACAAACAAGCAAACAAAACCCATGTAGCAACATCAGCTTTTAAAAACAGAAAACTTTTTTCTCCTGGATAAGTGATCTCAACCTGGAAATGTACATAAACCCTGGAACTGCATTCTTTTTTTCTGCCCATCCAATTCATTCCAGGGAGGGTCAAGGAAGGGTATATCTAGCTCTCATGGCTTTCAGTTTAGTCCAAGAAAGTCAAAATTAGAAAATGTGAGGGAACTGCTACTTTCCCAGTGGTGGACCTGCTATTCAAGTAGGTGTTGAACTGTAACCTTGCATTGTGCAAGACCTCCTCGTCACTGCTATAGCATGATAACTTCTGTATTCAAAAATGTTTGCTTAAAGAAATACAAATTCTTAGATATTTCAGGAAAATTTGACAAAGCATAACTCAGTCTTGTTGTAAAGTTTATCTAAAAATATATATTTACTAAACATACACCTCTCCTCTGACATTAAAGATTATAGTAAAATAAATTTCCTGAGAAACAGGATAATTAATAAATACCAGAGACATTAAATAAGCAGTAGAACAGAAAGATATAACTGAGGCTGAAATTCTTAGTACTTCAACTTACTTGCAACTCAGAGAACTACATTTTTTATACTTCACAGTTTCTAAACCTCTTTCAAAACTAGCATAGTTGATACTCGTTTTATCAGTTTAATCATTGACTTGTTGCTTAACCTGTCTTGTTACTTAGGTCTTTAAAAGTCAACAGATAATAATACGAAATAAATAAAACCTTTGTCACTCATTCCTACATCAGGTTTTACGTAACTCTCCTAAATATGAGTTGCAATAGAAACCTTTGAACGGCATGCCAGTAAAATGGCCTGTATTGCAAAGAAGCTGATAAAGCCTTGTTTGGAATATTGTCAATTTATTCCAGGAATTTAACTGTAATCAACCAGATACTTTAGGCTTCTTAAATGTAATAGATCTCTGTTCTGTAAACATGCTTCTCCCCATTTCTTCAAGTGAAAGATCTATAATGGCCCAGATACAGTTCCCTTTTTTGAGATTGCCAGTAAAAGTGGGCAGAGACATGATGATTTCTGTAATAGGAATGTCAGCCAGCAGGTGCTAAAATTAAATGAGACCTTGCGTGACTTTACACCTGACCTTGGATTACTTCAAGGCAATAACTGAGGTGTGAAAAAGCACTGTTTTCCTGTACCCACTCTTGATCCCTCCACTTAACATCACAATTTAACAGTTATTTTAGCAATCTACTTCCTAGTCCAGTTTTAGAAATTAATTTAAAAATTGAGGTGCCTCCATTTTTTGCCTGTAGATGGTGGATACTCACTCACTTCTGGCTGAAAAATTAGCTGCTCCCTAATGCAGCATGGTGGGGCCAATAAAAGGAATTAGAGGTCTGTGCGCAATTGCAGGGCTCTGATCTCATTGAGGTCATGGAGACATATTGGTACAGCTGATATTACTGGAGTGCTGCCTTGGGTGAATATAGACTATTTGGGAAGGACAGACCAGATCAGCAAGGAAGTGGAATTACCCTGCACATGACAGCACCAGGCATGCATGAAGTTCTGCCTTGGGATGGAGGTTGAGCCAGCTGAGAGCTTAGAGGTAGACTAATGAAGGCAGTGTTGTGGCGGGTGTCTCTTACAGACGGAAGAGGAAGTAGACAAGACCTTCTTCAAACACTGGAAGAAGTCTCATGTGTGCAGCCTGTGGTCCTCATGAGGGACTTTAACCACTCCAGTCTCCACTGGCGGGACAACACAGCAGGGACAAGCAATCCAGGTAGTTTCTGAAGTGTATTGTTGATAACTGATACCTGATTATAACTGATAGCAAATGACTGAGGAGCTGAAGAGAGGACATGCTCTGCTGGACCTGATTCTTTAAAACAAGGAAAAACTGCTTGGGAGCATGAAGGTCACGGGCAGCTTTGACTGCAGTGACAATGCGATAGTGAAGGTTAAGATCTGGAGATGCAGAAAAAGGCAAAAAGCAGGATCATAATCTTGCACCAGCAGAGCATACTTTGACCTGTTGAGGACTTGCTTGGAAGAATCTTATGGAATATGGCCCTGGAGAGAAGTCCGGAAGAGCTGGTTAGCATTCAAAAATCACCTCCTCCAAGCTAAAGAACAGTGCACCCTGAAAAGTAGGAAGTCAAGCAGAGGCATCAGGAGGCCTGCATGGATGAACAAGGAGCTCCTAACTAAAATCAAACATAGAAAAGAAGCATACAGGTGGTGGAAGCAGTGTCAGGTGACCCAGGAGGAATGTAGAGCATGCAAAGCATGCAGAAATAGTGTTAAAGCCAAAGCCTACCTGACACTGCATCTGGTGAGAGATGTGAAGGGCAACAAGAAAGGCTTCTACAGGTGTATTAGAAACAAAAGGAAAACTAGGGGAGAATTGGACTTCCTGCTGTATTGGGCAGGGGACCAGGTGACAAAAGACATAGAGAAAGTTAAGTTGTTCAATGCTGCCTTTACCTCAGTGTTCACTGATAAGACCAGCCTCCAGGAATCCTAGATCCCTGAGACAAGTGTGAAAGCCCAGAGCAAGACTTACCTTCCATGGAGGAGAATCAACCTAGGGAACATCTAAATAGATTGGACATGCACAGGTCCATGAGTCTTGATGGGATGTGCCAAAAGTGCTGAGGAAGCTCCTGATGTCACTGTGAGGCCACTTTCAATTGCCTTTGAAGCATCATAGCAATTAGGAAAGGTTCCTAATTACCGGGTAAAAAAGCAAACATGCATGGTGGTGTTAGGTTGATGGTTGGACTTGATGATCTTGGAGGTCCTTTCCAACCTTAGTGATTCTATGATTCTACGACTCCTATCTTGAAAAAGGAGGCAATGAACCTGATAACCTTCTACAGTGAGAAGACTGGCTCAATGAACAAGAGGAGAGCTTGACTTATCGAGGCGTTCAGCACTGTCTCCCATAGCAATATCATTGACAAAATGAAATACACACTAGGTAAGTACGCAGTGAGGTGGATTTAAAACAGCTAAACTGTTGGTCTCAAAGATTTGGGATCAGCAGCATGAACCCCAGCTGGAGACAGTAATCTGTGATATATGCTGGGGTCAATACTGGGACCAATGTAACTTCATTAATAACCTGCACCCTCAACAGCTTTGCAGATGAAATGAAACTGGGAGGAGTGATTGACACACCAGGTGGTTGTGCTGCCATTCAGAGGAGCCTTGACAAGTTGGAGAAACAGCCCAACAGGAATTTCATGAACTTAACAAAGGGAAATTCAAATCCTGCACCTGGGGAGGAATATCCCCATGCACCTGTAGATGCTGGAGGCTGGAGGTTGGGAAGCAGCTTAGCAGAGAAGATCCTAGGCATCCTGGTGGACAACAAGTTGAACATGAGCCAGCAATGTGTCTTCATAGTAAAAAAGGCCAACAGCCCCTTGGGCTGTATTAGGAAAATCATTGCCAACAGGTGAAGGAAGGTGATCCCTCCCCCTCGCTCAGCGCTGGTGAGATCTGTCTGGACTGCTGGGTCCAGTTCTGGGCCCCCCAGTGCAAGTAGGACGTGGATTTACTGGAGTAAGTCCAGTGAAAAACCATGAAGTTAAGGGATTGAAGCACCTGACATGTGAGGAAAGGCTGAGAGCTGTGACTGTTCAGGCTGGAGAAGATGCAAAGGGCATCTCATCAATGTGTATGAACAACTGATGGGATGAAGTAAAGAAGATGGACCCAGACTCTTCTCAATGATATCCAGTGACAGGACAGGAGACATTAACTGAAATACAGGAAAAAATCATTTAAACACACAAATACCTTTTTTCACTGTGAGGGTGGTCAAACACTGGACCAGGTTGCCCAGAGAAGCTGTGCAGGAGTCATTGGGCTAGATGACCTTCAGAGGTCTCTTCCAAACTCAACTGCAATGTGATGCTGTAAGAAGTGATGTGTTGTGAAGTAATCAAATCAGCCTGGGCACCTTTCACTAAGGCACTAGCTACAGAAATCCAGCTCCTTGGAGAAAACGTTGCATCATAAAATAAATTGGTAAGCCTACTCACACTCTAGCGGACACACCAGGTGCGCAAACTCAATCTCTGCACAAGTTTGAGGAATTTCATTTGCTTATCTTTACTATATCATAATTTTGGAGGGGAGTACTAACAAAAATAGTACTGAAGGAAAGAAACACTATGCTCCCTAGAAGAATTTGTACCAACCATTCCTGATGAGGAAATCTGCCTGTGTGGTGTGTTGAGTTGGAGGGTTTGCTGACCGTCAACTGTTGCAGTAATTTGATGGCTCAAGGAAACATCCTGTGAATTTTTTCAAACTAACATATGCCTGTGTCCTCTAAAACCAATTCCAACCACTAACTAAATGTAACAGCAGAAGGTGACAGTCAGCAAGGGGCATTTTAAGCTGCTCACAACTTTTAACGGAATTGTAATAGAGGTGGTCGCTTGTAAATAGTAAAAAAGTGGTTGAGGGATGCAGAAAATGACTTAGAAACACCAGCTGCTTCTCATGTTCTGACAGGTCCTGTGACCGATGGAGCCAACAAGGGTAGGGGACAGGGATCCTGCCGGCAGTTTCCCTACCAGCTTTGTCAGTGACTTTGCCCTGTGGCTCTGTCCAAGCGTGATGTTTCCCTCTGTGCTCTGGCAGAGCAGAGGGTGCAGAGCAGGCCAGCACGGCCTTGGCCTTTGGCCAGCCAGGGTAACACCTCAGCTACCTGCCATGGCCCAGCTGCTGCAGCTGCTGTGAGCAGGAACCTCAGCCCAAAAATGTCCCTCTTTCTGGAAAGAAAAAAAATTAATGCTAAAAACCAAACCTTTGCTATTATTGACTCTGTGTTGCCCCAGGGTCTCATGTACCATTCTACGAGTTAGCAAGGGTCAGGAGAAGCCACATGTGGAAACAAGAAAATACAGAGTAAAGATAAGGGTCCAGCGCAACTCTAACTGTGTGCTGTGCCCAAAGCGCCGTAACCTGCAGGAAAGCCCGCAGCCGGTACAGAGCAACGGGAAACGGGAAGGGAGCAGTGCAAGGCAGAGAATATTGCTGTCCCTTGCTGAGGGAAAACCTACCTGCTGGAGTTACCCCAATCTGCCTCTGCCTGCCCCACACAGCCGCGTTATTCTACAGGAATAACATTGCACCCATCCAGGTTGATTGTCCTTCACTTGTTTTTGTCCTTAATGTCTTGCACTTCTAAATTCAGGCTACACTTTAGTACTATGCTTTTCCTTTTCCCACCATGAACTGGCAGGGACCCATAAGCCACTTCCATCCCCCTACAGATTTCTACCAGCACAAACTACAGAAATGATCACCGTCATGACATGCACTGGCTCTCTCAGGACATACAGACGTCTTCCTTCTGGTTGTATGCATAGGGAAGGGGCAGGGAACAAGCAGATGGGATCAAAGTCTCCTTTCTAAAACAAGAGAAAGTCCCATTCCTGTTATGTTAATCATAATTCTCTAATTCCTTTGTTGTTCATTACAGCTATGCCCAGCAGAGAGGAAACCACCTGGCATGGTGCTTCTGGTGACAACTGCCAGCTCCTGAGAGCAGAGCTATCTTTATGGGGTACTTTATATATTTCCTCATTTACAAAAGTTTTTTTCTTCCTGAGACTGGCGATCCAAAGATTCTTTGGACACCTCTGGGCAACCACAGCTCTGAGCTAATGGAGATTTATTTTGCACAAGTTCCAGTGTTTTCCTAACACATATTTAACAAAACATCCATGACCCGCTCAAAGGAGCTCTGAATTTGTCATGCAGGTAGAACTAAGCCTGAAACCAGGAGCAAAGTAGACACCAAAGGTTTGTACAGCAAGAGTCTGAGCATTGACTTTATTGAGCAGATAAACACAGTTATACATAAACAAATGTAGTCTGTTGGCTGCTGCAGATACCCAACACGCTAATTAAATGAGGGGGAGAAACAAGTTAAAAGAATCAAGCTTTTATTATGATGGAGACTTAAAATATCCAAACGGTATGCTCCTGGGGAAGAGTGTGTTGGCTTTTGTTATGTTATTTTTAAAGATGGGTCAGCACAAAGAACTACAATCTTGCTACATTTCTTACATAAATTTCTTTCTTTACTTTTATAGTTTTGCGTATAGAAGAGCTGTAAAAATGATAAGCAGTATAAACACTAAAACCAAAAAAGGGATTATTTTTCCTGTCACAGATAAACATTGTTATCAAATGGAAGTTAAGAAATAATTGATACCAGTCTGTGAGTAATTAAAAGCATTTATACTAAGCAGCCTGCCACAGTGCCTTCTGCATGTACATACAGAGTTGCAGCAGTGTTAGTTGCGTTATCTAACTAGTAGTGCTATCTAATGCAGAATAAGCATTTGAATGACAGAAGAACAAGGAGGTTTTAATCTCCCCATTTATTTATTCCTGATTTCATGAGAGTTAAGCTTTAAACTGAGACCTGAGTGAACCCCTTGAACATTGGGATGATGCAGAATATCACATCTTGACCCATCCTGTAGGATTTTAGCTCAAAAATCTAGAAAACTCAACTTCTGCTTCCAGGATTTGAAAGCTGATGTCTCATCTGTCCTCAGCCCTCTGTCTGCATTGGCTCTTAGCTGCAACTTGATTTCTTTTTTTTCTCTTTTCCCTTTTCTGTTCTTTTAATCACAAGAAATACTCACTCCTCTTTCTTAAAATATGAATAATTAAATAACAGACTCAAATTAAGGTCTTTAATGGAAAATGGAAAGAAAAACAAGAAACAGGAGCCAATTGGAAAGAGACATGCGAAGCCATGACATATTTTGCATGACCTTGAATTAATTTTTGCCTTGCTACTTTCAGATTAATTATGTTACACACATGAGACTCCTCCTGGCACTTTGTTAGCATCTGGATGCCCTTGTTATATTTTTACCCAAAGGTCTGTATATTCTTTTGGACGAAGTGATTATTTCCCTGAATAAGTTTCTACTCAGGTGAATTTTCATTGTTTCTGTCAGTTTTGCTTTCTCACTACAAGGAAGACTTTGTTTAACTCTTAAATAAATATGAGGAGTATTAATTACCATTAAACTGCTGCTAGTAGTGCCTGGAAAACATCAGGTGTCAGGGAAATAAAAGCCGCAGCTTTTTGTTAAGAAAGATCAATGAATAACAACACCAAACAACATATACCTAGAAGTTATGTTCTACTTTTTCCCTTCTCAGACTTGCATTAATATTCTGTTGCCTATCCTACCATTTCATGTTACAGAGAGCTGACTCCTCCTCTAGCTTACTTGAGATTTTTTTCCAATATAAACCAAATTTTGCTTCCTTCTGCAATCAGAAAGTAATTTTCAAATCAAACTCTGACTGTATGAGTGCTGGCTTCTACTTGAAAATATGCAAAAGTTATTTTGGATGTGGGGAGGGAAAATATGCAAATAATGCAATAAATGAAGTTTAAGCAAAGTAATATTTCTCCTTGGAAAATATCATTTAAGTTATTCACCTCCACTAGTATTAGAGCTGTGACTTTTTTGGAGTCAGATTGGGATATGCCAGCTGTTTGCCTGGTTGTTTAAATGTTCCAAATTCTAACATATTTTAAGAAGATGGGTTTAGCAGTAACACCCTCAGTGATTGTGCTTTCTCAGATCCGACAAGAAAAGGCCATTGGAGCAGGATGCTGATAGAGACATCCAGCAAAACTGGAGTTATAAAGCCTGTTCGATCCCAATAAGTTGGCTTTATTTTTGGTCACACAGTATTGTGGAAGCCACTGTGTAGATCAAAGAGTTGATTAAGTAACAAAGATTTCCAGGAAAGACAACTAACTTCCAACCAGTGCTGGTGTTTACACTTCATGCAATGCACCTGAACAATTTTAAACAGATGAAAAGGAAAGGGAGAAAGATGGCCCAGCCACCTGAATGTGATTGCCTGGAAATGCATTGTGGTCTGTGCATAACTTCAACTTGTCAGAGACAATATTCTGCTTCTGGAAACAGTTACATTTAGAAAAGAAAGAAAGATGCTTCTCAGAAAACATTACTGTTTCTAGAATAGTCCATTGTCTGGTGTTCTCTTACTCTCTCCTCTCTGGCAGATTATACTTACACAGATTATTATATTATATCCTTATGATTTTCCCCATTAAGAGTTCCTGTAGTAACTACACGCATGTTTTGTGATCAGAGAGGGAGGAAGAAGTGTGTATGTAAATATGTAAAGAAGTGGCCCTCTCTCTTTCATAAGATGTGGTGAACATTGCAAAACAGCTTGACAGCAGCTGGTCCAGGTTTTTTTTATAAGAACATTTGACTCAAGCTCCTGCCACTTAAAACCCCAAAGGTTGGCTATAACCTGCAAGAAAGAGGATATTTTCTTATACCTGTTCTAAATGTCAGTATTGAAATAAGCAACTCTAGTCTAAAATAAAGTTTAGAATTTGGAAAAAAAATATTTCATTTCTGTCCTAACAGAATAAAGTGATTTTTTTCTTTTTTAGTGGTTTATTAATAAACTGCATTGTGTCAAGGTAGGATTGGGCTGTACAATAATAATACCCATATCATTAAATTATCTGCTAATACCAATTAAAAAAAATCTTCACTGAGTCAAATTAGGCATGTATCCATTCACCTTACTTCACTTCTTATCCATATATAGTTTTTGATTGGATTTTGCTGGGTAGAAAAGGAACCAGAGACATGAAAACAGAATCAGCTAACTTCCTGGTCTCCCTGTTTAATTTCATTTGTAAGGAAGATAGATCATCCATGGATTCAAATGAATGTACAAGTATAATTTCACTCATGGTATTCAATTGCACTTCAACAAATAGCAAAATGCATATTAGAAATGTTCAAATGTCATGTGCATCACAATGCCTATATATGGTACATGAGAGCAATAATACTGAAACATCACAAAGCACATTGTAGGCTAGGCAGGATAGCTTTCACTTGGATTTAATGAGGCAGTAATCATAACAAAAGACAAATTAAATCACAGCTTACTGAAATTCTCCATTCTGAAAAGAGTGTTAATGCCACAACCAGTCTCTCAATTGCAGCTAACTGCTTGAGATGATACAGCATGCTCCGCTAGTTGATTCTAAAAATGGTAGAAAAAGGCTAAAGCCACTATACTGTCAAACATATACCCACGGCAAAAGAAAATTACTTTCAGACTTAAATACTCTGTTTAACTCTCAAATGGTACAGTACTTCATTTGTAGCAACAGCAAGACTGAGGCATTGAAAAGTTACAGATCCAGAACGAAAGACTTGTGTAAGTGAACTGATTCACCTAAATGAGAACTCTTGGGACTGAGGCTGTATACTCTATCAGTGTAATACTAGAAAAATATATTTAAATTATTTCACAATAATGAATTGAATGAGAAATCTAATCCCAACAGGACTAAGATTTCCATTCATAAGGATTAATAATATTGCATCACTAACGATGATTTTGTATTTAAAATTATTTCATGCCAGCACAAAATATTTGGAGGGGGAGAAATGTCACAGTACCCATTTTATTGCCTTATCCAGACTCCGTGGGCTACGCATATAAAGCAGACTGCCAACCAATTGAAGGAACTGTTAAAGCAGTACTGTGCCATCTCTGCTACATGTTCCTCTTCCTGTTGTTGAGTGACCACTAGTAATTAATTGCAGCCTATTGCCATAAAACTACTTTTCTTTCAGCATGAGCTTGCAATCTGATGTTAAGCAGCCCAAATGCCAACCTACAAGAATCCTAAAAAGGCAAAGCAGTGCCACTCAGGGCAGACTTTCATGCCACTGGAGACCCAGTAATTACATATACCACTGTGGATCCACCATCTGATACAACCTTGTCCTTGTCCAGGCAAGAAGATGAGGGCAGTCCTTGCTTCTACAGTCATAGGCTTGCACCAGGCAGGAGGCCTGCCAGAGCTGGTCATCTCCTAACGGGTGCAGGAGCTCCTCCCAAGGGGATACGATGGCTGAGCAAGGATTTAGTACCACTTCTCGCAGTCCCATTGTTGTTAGCCCTCTTTCATACTATTAGAAGGAACTACCACTCCTTGTATCTAGCCACATGGCCAGATGTTACATGGTTGAATAAGAAAATAAATACGGGTACCAGATGATTTGGGGCAGCTAGGCAGAAGGGAGGATGGGAGTAGCTGCTATACAAACCTTACAACTTCAAAGTATTATGACAAATCTTGAAAATTTCCATTTTCATAATAGTAAGAAGTCTGTTCTTCCATGTCTTGAGTTACTTGCTTTTGCTTTCTCCATTCCCTCCTCTGTACTTCGCTGTTTTGACTGGTAGCACCGTACATTTTCTTTGGACTTACAAAAGTTTCATTGTTAATCTCTGTTTCTTCAGCTAGTTCATCCTGATCAATTATGCCACATTTCTCTTCACTGAGGTTTTCAGGGTCAGCCCATTCCTGCTTCTCCCCAGAAGCAAAGATAGCGTAGAATATCACTCCACTGTAATGCACCAGGGCAGCGATCAAAAAGACGTTTTGCCATTCTTCCCGGGTCTGAAAGAATGGTGCAGATCTCATGAAGTTTGCAGTAAAAAGAAATACTACTCTCTGAATTAGACCATGAATTAGCACATATTGAACAATGACCTTCATCACTATTTGATTCCTGATGTTACAGATAGAACAATTTATGAGTCACTGTGAAGATTTTTTTTCTTTTCATAATATAAATAAAATAATGGGAATTTTTTTTTCTCACAGTGAAGTTTCTCTCTTGCACTTGTGAAATACTCTCTCTTGTGAAATATTTGTGGAGTTGGAAATGCAGGGATTTCTCTCACAACTAAGTTAATCTTATTGTAGATCAATGATTGCTTAGGAACCCTACCAGGGATGCGTTGTAGAGGAGTTTCCCAAGTCCTATAAGCATTACCCAGCAGTATGGAGATATTGCAGAGACCCAGCCTCCGATGGTATAAAATAATATCTCCCTACACAGAAAATTAGTTTATAATGGTCGAGAATCTGGCCCCTGTGATAAACTGAATGTTTAAAACAAACAACAACAGAACAGCTGCAGAGATTGATGATGAAACGGAGTTCCTAGGAAGCTTCGAAATGTCTTAACCTCTGTTGCATTACCTAATTCTTTTCCTAGAAAACCTGAAGAGATGTTACCTTATGTTTCGTCATTGCACCAACGATGAGTGGGCACACCATGCCTGACAGCGTCCCCACACCGTTGGAGATCCCCATCAGAATGCTGGCGTAACGTGGGGCTATGTCCAAGTGATTCACGTTGAATCCTACAACAGAAGAGAGACCAGGTCAGCTATACAGCTTTGGGCTACCAGACCAACAGGGCTTTCAGGAGCTGTTCTGGCTGAAGAAGCCTGAAACAGGCAGGAAACCCCATTAACATATATATGAGAAAGGAGGGTAGTATTTTCTTGGTAATAAAGATGGGAAATAAGTTGCAAACCTTTGTTCTTTTTCAAAACTTCTTCTTTTTCCCCCACCTATGGGGATCACGTTGTACAGAAAATACAGTTTGTTTTGGCCTCATTTAAATATCTGTACTTCCCCTCTTCTTATACTGAAACAATGCACTCAGCGAAAATTTTTATTTAAGGAATGAATGCTTCAAGTTTGTCAAATGTCTGAGAACTTTTTATTTAGGTAGTAGTGGTTTTTAATACACGTTTTCCTGTACTTCAATTAGCATCTTAACAACATGATCAAAAAAACTACCAGAATATAAACCATTAGGAAAAATAATTACCCATACTGTAGCGTACTTTCTGGGTACATGTTTTATTAAGAAACAAAAACAAATAGTAAAAATCAGCTAATTAATCAAATAATTATCTTGCGTTAGGTAATGAAAATTAGTCGTATGAGCTATGGATGATCACAAGAACGAACGATGAGTTCCAAGTCCATGGGATTAAATACAATAAAAACTTGAGTACTGGGAAAATCCCGCAATAAAAATGGATTGTTTGCAAGTACCTCATAACTGATTAGCAAAACTTCTTCCTATCTACATAACTCTGAAACAACCGAAGATCAAAAGTTATTTTACTGGTCAGCTTTGCTCAACAGATCCATCTTCTAGAAAGCCTCCTAGCTGATGGCTTTTCATCTTAATAACAAAAGGGTTTTTTTAATAACGATGGTGCTGGTGGAGCTACAAAAGTCAGTCTGAAACTGGTGAGACCCATGAAGGTGTTAGAAACAGCTGTTCTGGGGAAGGGCTTGTTATAGGGCACAACAGAGAGAGGACTGACCTAGAAAGCAGAAACTGGCAGCTAGGGCTGGGAGCGGGGCTGCAAGTGATAGCCTTTGAGCAACTATTCATTCCAGAGTAATTCTCTCTCTCTCTCTCTCTCTCTCGCTCCTTTTAGGGATACAGTTTATGGAAGAAGAAAAGGTGGCTGACACTGTGAAAGTACATTAGAAAATAGCAGTACAAAGCTCATGTAAACTGGAACCAATGAAGAGCAGGTTCTTTCAAAGTTTCATGCCCTATGTGCAACACATTTCATAGATACTGAAGTAAATTATTTCTAATGTGGGAAGAAATAGGGAATACCCCATAAGAAGCCACACTAAGAGTAAACAGAATAATAGCAATTATGACAGTAACAACAGTGAGGATAACAACATCACTTTTATCACTAATAGCAAAACCAATATTAAGATTAATTCTTACCTGAAATTGCAAATCCACTGAAGCCTACTGCTAACACCAGAAAGGAAATAGCCACACCTTTTGTATGAGAATAACCAACCACCAAAAGCAAGGTGGCTTCCATCCCAAAGCCTTCAAACAAAACACATGGAAATAAATTACATTTAAGTTAGTATTGGTGGCAGAGATATTAATAAGGTCTAGCCAGAATAGCAACTTAAAATGAAACAGAATTATTTCATATCTTCCATTTATTCTTGAACATACTTGGCAGCTTTGTGGATTTGCAGAAATAATTGAATAGTTATTGTTTAAGAATTTACTTTTTTCTCCTCATTGCTGTGTAAATGACCCAAGCAAATGGTGAAGTTAACTCACTGAGCAGTACAGGGAAACAGGAGAAAGTGACCGTGCAAAGCACTGAAAAATTCACAAACACACAAACATGATAAGGAAAGGAGAATAACACTTCTTCCCTTCAGTGTCTCATAGTTATAATGATGTGAGATGTTCTTGGCAAATGGAACACCAGAGCACCTTTCAGACAAGTGTGCCACCAACACAACAGGGCATCCCTGAGTATCACAGGGAACTTCCAGGCTCTGCCATTACTGCAAATTAACATTTTCTAGTATGTAACATGATAATTCTTCTGTTTATTTTTTTTTTTAATGACACTGTAAATGCACCCTAAAAATGCAATGAATCTGAGAATTCTTTGTGAAGATGCATAGCCAGGCTGCATGGCATCTCTGACTGCAGGCATCTCTATCTCGGGCAGCCTGTCCTGTCCATTAGTAATGTAAGACAGGCACTGGCAGAGAAGAGTGACTCCTCAGGCTATCTGGCTTGAAATTTTTGGTCGTAGTATCTTCCTTACATGTAGATGTCATTGGTTTTTCCATTCAGTGACTGAATGGAAACAAATTATTTTGTGCTGAGTAAGAATAAGTGAGTCTGTCCTTCCCTAGCCTTTCTTTTACCCAACACTTCCATCCTAAACTTGCCAGTCAGTTCTTCTGGACATAGCATGCAAGAACACGGCCAGTTACTGCAAGGCTGTGTCCACTGGGAAAGGATCTTTCCAGCACCACAGTACGTGGTTAACTTTGTCTGTATGAAATTGCAGAATGAGGCCTGTTTCATCACACTACTCTTCTAGGCCAGTTCTAATTATTAACCAGGCTTCTTGCCCCCTCCCTTTTTAAAAGCATGCTCATATGAGTAAGGATTTATAAAATGACAACTAACAGGTCTTCATTAGATGTTTTAGTTCAATCAGCTGAATATGCAGTCTAGAGCATTTTATCTCTTATTACAACTACACAAGGATCAAACTATGGTATCTGCATCAACTGCAGCACACAACTGAAATAGCGTATTTCAGAATCCAATAGTACCTCCACAATTCATGACCTTCCTTACAGCTGTAGTGGTTAAAATCTTCCTGCTCCGTAAGAAGTCGGCTAGCTGCCCTCCAATGGGTACAATGATTGTCATGACCATGTGAGGAACTGCTGACAAAAGGCCAACCTGCAATTAGACAGATGAGTGCTTACTGCTCATGTCATCCCTCAGGATTTAGAGGGAAGAGAACAGGAATCATACCTTTTCTTCACCTCTTTCCCCCTCTTCCCTCCCTCACTCCCACCCCCCCCACTGGACAAATTTTTATCCTTGATCTTTGTGCAGGAGGATTGCAGACCTTTCCTCCAACAGAACCTGCAATCAAGACCTGAGTGACTTTAGGATGGAGACGCCACGACCTCTCTTGACATCCTGTGCAAGTGCTCAGTCACTCTCAAAGTAAAAAAGTGTTTCTTGATGTTCAGATGGAACCTCCTGTGTTTCAGAATATGCCCATGGCCTCTGATGTTGTCACTAGGCACCACTGAGAAGAGCCTGGCTCTGTCTTCTTTGCACCATCCCTTTAGGTATTTGTATACATTGATGAGATCAGCCCGAGCCTCCTTTTCTCCAGGCTAAACAGTCCCAGCCTTTCCTCACAGGAACTGAAGCATCTCTTAATCATCTTTGACGACCTTCATTGGACTCTCTCCAGTATGCCCATGTCTCTATAGTACTAGGTAGCCCAAAACTGGACAGAGTACTCAATGTACGGCCTCATTAGTGCTCTGTAGAGGGGAAAGACCACCTTCCTCTATCTGCTGGCAATGTTTTGCCTAATGCAGTGCAGGGTACTATTTGCCACCTTTACCACAAGGGCATGTTGCTGGTTCATGTTCAACCTGGTGTCCACCAGTACCCTCAGATCCTTTTCTGCAAAGCTGCTTTCCAGCTGTGTGCCCTCCCAGCATGTACTAGTGCATGGGCTTGTTCCTCCCCAGGTGCAGGACTTTGCATTTCCCCTTGATGAACTTAATGAGGTGCCTGTCAGCACATTTCTCCAGCCTGTTGAGGTACCTCTGGATGGCAGCCTCTGGTATATCAGCCTCTTCTCCCAGTTTTGTGTACACTCTGCTCCATCATCCAGATCATTAATGAAGAAGTCAAATAGGATCAGACCCAGTATTGACTCTGGGTGTACACTGCTAGTTACTGGCCTCGAACTAGACTTCATGCCACTAATCATCACACTCTGGGCACGGCCATTCAGCTAGTTTTCAATCCACCTCAATGTCTGTTCAACCAGCCTGTACATCAACAGCTTGTCTATGAGGATCTTATGGGAGATGGTGTCAAAGACCTTACTGAAGTCTAGGTAGACAATATCCACTGCTCTCCCCTTGTCTACCAGGCCAGTCATTTCATTGTAGAAGTTTATCAAGTTGGTCAAGTGTGAATTCCCCTTGGTGAATTTTCCATCAAAGGGTTATTACTGCTTCTGTTAGCTCTGGTACTTATCTCAGATATTCAAAAAGACTATTTTGTGGACTTTCAGTGATCAACACATCACCTGCTACAAGCTTTTCTTTGAAGGAGTAATTTAGTGAGAAGGTTAATTTCTAGGATGTGCAACCTCCTTACATTGACGCTGAGTCAGTTTTACATTAGTTTTTAGTGAGGTACACAGGCATGCAACTCTAGCATTTATGAAAGGCACATGATATATGTGTGGTTTTAATCAACTCTTTCCGAAAACAACTTTTTAGTTCTTTTCTTTTGTGAATAATTTGATGCAAGCCAGCTTTCTGTCAGATCACCGGAAGTATGTCATCCCAACTACTGTGAATAATCTACTATAATGACTACAAAGAAATCTGGGGATCTTCAAACATTCTGCATCTCCTTGGGTGAGGTCTGAAGGTCACTGCTGTATCTCAGACATTTACCTTGCTTATTGCAAACCCAAAGACTTCTTCAAAGTAAGCAGGTTGACTTATAAGGAGCAAATAGAAGGTCCAGCTTCTGCAAAAGTTTGCCACAATGATTGCATAAACTGGCATTGAAGTGAAAAATCTCTTCCAGGGAGTACTAAATTTCTAGGAAAAAAAAAAGAAATAAAAAAGTTATTTTTGAGTAGGCAGAAGGCAGAAAAAAAAGCCCAGTATCTTTTAGTATCAGGACTATCCAGTACATTGCATCCAATTTACACTGCAGATCACTTACAATGCAAGCAAAAGATACCTCTTGGGTTTGTGCAAAAGACAAGTAGAGAAACTTTCTTAGGATAGTTAGGATTTTTAAGATGACTGCTGTACTATTATTGCTCTGCTTACTGAAATTACACAAGGTCTTCTGGAATCCTGCTATTGGGATAACAGGATCAATAACAGAATCAAAGAAAATTAGAGGAAAACCTTGTGCCATTCCTCACTATTTGGCACGATGCAGTTTGAGACATTCCACTGAAAAAATTGTGAAAAAAGATTATCCAAGCTAAGAAACATGTGGTAGTGCAGCAACAGGTAGCTACCTGCTTCAGTCCAATGAATTTCCTTCAGCAAAAAAAGCCTGTGGTAGAGGATTTAATTTCTATAACTTGCTTTTGGCATTTCCAGTTTCTATTTATGCCTTCAATACTCCATATAGCAGGAACAAAAAACATTGCAGAGCTCTATTCACTTATATTAGAATTCAAATCAGAAGTTGAAATGTGTAACTATGGCAATACACATTATCATTCTCCTTTTTTTTAAATGGCAGTTGTATTCTACAGGCAACTGTATGCCTTTGGTCATGTGTAAACACATGGTGGTGGTACTAGTGTCCTCTGCAGTAAAAACAGTGTATAGCAAGAGGAAAACTATGACCTGGAATGAGTGTGTGTGTCTCCAGCCAAGACCTGAGTGACTTCAGCCAAACTTCAGGAGCATGCCCAAAAGGAGAGTCTGGTACTTTATACTTTCAGCAAGGCTACTACACAAAACATGTAGAGAAGAGTTTGGAGTTATTTTGCTCCAGAATGTTCTAGAGTAAAAGCCAAGGAGGAACAGTTTATCAAGAAACAGATTGTTTTTCACCACTAACAAAAATGAGTTACCTAGGGAAATGGAGAGAAGTTTGATGAGAAAATATGTTTTAGTTTTAAGTTTCCAGGATCTTCCAGGATCCTTTCAGAGAGAGGAGAGAAGTCTCAAAACAGTGAGCTGAGCTGCCGTGGACTCGAGTGAGTGGGGCAGAAACTTGGTCCTTAAGCTTTCAGAATTTCCATCATCCTTAATAACAGCTCAAAAGGCAACAGGATAATTTAACATTTGGAACCAGTTTATTTAACTATTTCCAAAACCATTTGTTAGAACAAACATGATAGTTACTCAAGAGCAGGAGATCACTGCGTGTGGTGTGTGGTGTTTCTCCTCTCTCCCCACTCCTTTCCCTCCCTAGATTAGGGAGCCTCTTCAAGCGGAGAGCTGAAAGAGCACTATGTGTTTTGCCTGTAGCTGAACTCGTCCTGTCCAGCTGCATGACCCTGATCCTGTAATTGTTATAAATGGAAAAGACCCTAATCGTCAACAGCAAATAGTTCTGCTGCTCTTACATGGCTAATAGTATCCATCCAGTCGTACGCTCATCTTGTGCAAAGTGCTCACAAGTTAAAATGTTTTTACTTACACTTGCACTAGCTAGGCTGGATCCTTCTCCGATACTTGTCTCTATGTAAATCTTTTCTTCACTGGTTATTGTTGGATGTGCAGCAGGGCTCTCATAGGCATGAAGCAGCCAGAACATGTACCAAACAATTCCAAACATTCCTGCAGAGGCAGGAAAAGCAAAGCTCAGTTTTAAAAGCCAATAAAGCCACACTTCAGTATCTACCAGCCTTGAAGTTTTTTTCAAGAGACAATTAAACCAAGTCGACATAGAAAATATGCCCAGGGAAGTAAGAAAACATGATAACTAACTCTGTGTGTATTGTTTGCCTGCTTGCAAAGCGCTTGAGCATTTTGTCACTTGTATTACGTGATATGCATAAGACAGAGAAAAGGCAAAAGCAAGGCTTTCTGTGGGACCTGGGGAAGGAAAAAAAGCAGCCTGGTCATGACATGGTCACAAGCTGTGTAAAAGAACTTCACAATCTGATTGTGATGGCAAATCCTATGGTGTGCTCTGTGTCTCCAGAGAAAACCCATCTTAGCTGGGTTGCTGATGTGCAAGGCCAGGTTTGAGGCAGCTCTGTCATGACCATAGGGAGAAGCACTAGGCACCAATGCACAGCCGCAAGGTCATACCCCTGTCACCGAGTGACCATGGGCTGTAGCCTGGTCATTACATTTTAAAACGTTTTACAAGAGATTATTAAAAAATATAAGTTTTCAGAAGCTGCAATAAGTCGGGAGTAAATTGGAATACCCATTTGCAACATCTTCATTCCCCAAAACAACTTTGCTCCATACTTGTTATAGAGGTTTAACAAAACTGCTGGCAATACCAGTCTAGTCGCAGAGAGGTTTTATGTTAAGCAACTCACCATAAATATAAAAGACTGATGACCATCCTATATACTGTACCAGCACACCTGCCAGGGGCATGGCAACCACTGCACCTGCATAAGACCCTGAGGAGAAAAAAGGATTAAAAGAACATGTGAGCTACGATAGATGAGCCCAGCCTCCAGTGCAGATGATCCAGGCACATGCTCAAGGGGGCAGAACTGGAGGGACACCATGACTGACTGGCACCATGCTTTTTGTGAACATGGGGAGTGGGATGGCAACTGTAAAATTTAGCTTGGGGTGATGGGAAGGACTGGCCCTCACTGATGTGGGATCACCAGTCTCATTTTGCAGCTAGAAGGACTGTGCCTTGTAGGTAAATGGGATCTGCAAAGCTGAAACTGACGGTAAACCACCATGCAGGCATAAGCTGTATGCACTGAAGTGGGGAATCCCTCCTAAGCCTGTAGCATATGAGCTGAGCTCCAGAGAAGCTAATGACCCAAATTTCAGAAGCCTTCCTGGTGTCCAGAAATCCTGATGGTTGCAGGTATGCTGGGAATCTCTTGTGTTGGGTCTAGTCCCATGATCTCACAAGTACTGCTAGTGGAGGGGGTGTTCAGACCAACCCTCAGCCTGTTTAACCATGTTTAGTTCATATCAACAGCATGAATAAACATCTGGAATAAATAGGCAAAAGTTGACAGGGAAAAAAAATTGATAAAAAAAAGATCTGTGCCAATGTTTCTGATTGGGAAATACATAATACTGGTAAAATGTATTTCCAAGGGACTCGGAGAAAGAGATGAGTGTTTACGTGCTTGGAAAAGAATTTCCATGAAGACCCTAGGGAGAATTCATGCAGTCTGGGCATTTGTGTTCAGTACAAGATGGTGCCAGTGGCTTGACGTGCAAGAAGGGTTGCTTTGATTTATTCCAGGAAATGAGACACTTGTAGTTTTGAGAGTATAACATACTTTGTTATGAATATTTGTTAATGCTCTACTCATTGGCAAATACTTCTCCACAATGATTCTCAGTGACCTTTCTCACTCATCTGTGTGTAATTCATTTTTCCTACAGCAATAGCAAAGCCCTAGGCAAGAACATAGTCAGAGAAACCAGAAACCTGATTAATGTGGGGTTTCCTAATTTTTCCACTGTTCCTGTGCACCTCTCAAGTGCAAGAATCAGTGATTTGTAGCTACTAAAACGGGTGATGGGCTGCAGGATGGATCTTTCTCTAGATTTCCAGGAGAGCACTGAGCATAGAGGGGCTGCTCTTTTGGTTTGTTCTTCTACAGAAAATGGAAATATATAAATAATCACTACATTCTGGAGACATCAGTAATAAAAATAAAATTCCCATAATATGAAAATCTGCTTTTTTTCTCTTGTTTCACTCTTCCTTTTACCCTTTCTCCTGTATTTTAGTGCTGTTTTTTTCCAAGCCTTTCAGTTTCACTGCCAATGGACAGACTGGTTTTTTCCTTTAACTAACTTTTACATTTTCTATTTAATATTGTCAGACATTCATCTTCAGCTGGCTTTTTTACCACCTGCATTTATTTTCATTGTTTTCTGTTCCACCTTTCCCAACTGCTTACTCTTCAAAGTCCTATTATTTCTGATTTTTCTCCAGTATTATTAGACATCCACTCACAGTTTCAATTTATGGATTCACAGAATCACAGAATGGCAGGTGTTGGAAGGGATCTCTGGAGACCACCTAGTCCAAAGCCCCTGCCAAAGTAGGATCACCTAGAGCAGGTTGCACAGGATCACGTCCAGGCGGGGTTTGAATATCTCCAGAGAAGGAGATTCCACAGCCTCTCTGGGCAGCCTGTGCCACTGCTCTGTCACCCTCAGAGTAAGGAAGTTTTTCCTCATTTTCAGATGGAACTTCCTGTGTTCCAGTTTGTACCCATTGCCCCTTGCCTTGTCACTGGGCACCACTGAGAAGACTCTGGACACTTCCTCTAGACATCCACCCTTCGGATATCTATAAGCACTGATCAGATCCCCTCTCAGTCTTCTCTTCTCCGGCCTAAACAGACCCAGCTCTCTCTGAAGAGAGACACAATACTTCAGATGTGCCCTCACTGGGGCAGAGTAGAGGGGGAGGATAACCTCCCTCAACCTGCTGGCCACATTCTTCTTGATGAATCCCAGGATACCATTGGCCTTCTTGGCCATGAGGGCACACTGCTGGGTCATGGAGAGCTTGTTGTTGACCAGGACTCCCAGGTCCTTCTCTGCAGTGGTGCTTCCCAGCAGGTCAACCTCTAACCTGTACTGGTGCCTGTACCAGTACTTAGAGGGAGTACATTTGGATTATGCCTTACATTCCTTACATTTGGCCATCTACCCAAATCCAGCTTGGAGTTGGTAAAGAGAAGCTAACATTCACCATTTCCCCTGGAATTAGTAACTAGTTGAAGATTGCAGGGTTGCCAAAAGAAGACGAAGACATTAGGCAGGAGAGTGTATGAGGCGGGGACAGCTCAAACTAGGCCGGGGAAAGAGCCAGACAGGTGTGACACTCACGGTACTCTTTTCTGGCAAGAAACTGTGGTAGCACAGAGTGACCTGTGGCAAAAACTGCTACCTGGAGGATAGAATTAAAAGTTGAAAATCTTGTTTTGTTTTGTTTTTTTCTTTTTTTCTTTTCATTAGGCTGTAAGCAAAAACAGGGTATCTTCCTTGAAGAACAAGGTATAAAACCTCAGTATTTTTTTGTGCTCCCTGCTTCATAACAAGGTTTAAGACTCTTGCCAGAGGCTGGAAACATTCCAAAGGGAATGAGAGAGTTTGATTTCTCCCATCTTTCCATTGGGTGTCTCTCCCCAAAGTCTTCTGAAATTTTCCACAAGCCATCTTCCAGGCCTGCTGTCAGCATTGGAAAAGAACCCAGAGAAGGGAGTAAAGTACAAGCCTGATCGCAATTCGGAACAAAGTGAAGCAGAACAACCAGTAGTAACAAGTTACATTACTTCCACTGCAGTATATTGATCAGTCAGCCTAAAGTACTTAAGTAATTTTAAAATACTTTAAGTGCTTGCTTATTTAGCAGGGTCAATCAATATATATAATAAATGGAATCCTTAAAGACAAAGCAAATGGGGGGAAAAAAAAAAAGTGTGATTTCTCTCACGTGGTGCCTCTAGACCCATTTTCGTTTACTATAAGAGTCATTATGAGGGTTGGTTTTAAATGATAAAATGTTGACATACTAAACAAAAAGATTCTCAGGTTCCTGAGGTCAAAGTACAAGCTGAATGCAGCAAAGAGTAGAGGGTTTTCATTTCTCTTTTTAAAATCAAAATTAATAAAATACGTCAAATAGGAATATGTACTTAGATAAACCATATAAGCCTATCAACTTACCACAGAATGATGTGGTGGCCAACCTGCTTCTCTCCAGCGGAGGAGCCCACTTACTCCACATCCCATGGCAGGCTGGGTAGGTGACCCCCTGGCAGATATTTCACACATCAGATAATTTGCCTTCACTTCCTTCCTGCTTCAAGAAGTTACTGATACTGTCCAACCTATCTAGCTGTTTGTCACCATGTAAGGATATAGGAAGGGTTAGGCAAACCTGGAAGAGCTCTGTTGTTTGGGTATGAAGATGTTAAACTAATTTGGATAATCACTTCAATGGTCATGCCTTCTGGGGTAAAAATGCTGGTTGGTGCATGCAGTGGATGGCATGCACCTAATCTAAAATGGATTGAAGTACAGAACCAGAAACCTAAACTTGTTATTTCCTTTTAAGCAAATTTTAAAATACAAATCAGTATGATTTAAAAATTGTCAACCTAAATATGAGTAACATGTAAAAATGTAGATTGATGAGAAAACTTGACCAAAAGATCTTATGGTTTTTTAGAACCAAATCTCCAAAAACAAATGATGTATGAAAGGACCAAAATGGTAAGTTCTCCTACCTCCACCAGACCTTGCAGAATCCTTACAAACATCACACAGCCATAATGCACTCTTGCTGCAGAAGGGATGAACATGTTCAGTGTAGATGTTAGAAAGATAGCTGCTCCAAATACCCTATGGAAAAAAGTAACTTGAAAGGTAATACAGTTATTGTCTACTTTTCAGAAGCAACACTGTTCTTGGGTACAGTTGCAGAGACAATCTCCATATCACCATCTCACCAACTCAAATACTTGTAAAGTCCCCGTACTGGCAAAAGGGAACAAACTCCCATATGGTCAATACTTTTTTTCTCTGAAAGGAACAGAAGTTTTATATATACTTCAAAAAAAGCTGCCGAATTTTTCTTTGTATGAGAGGAATAGATGTGGGTGTTGGTACTGGAGGCTAAGCTGTTTATATGAGTCCAGACCTGAGAGAATTGTTCCTATCCTGAGAAGTACTTAAATTCTGTTTTGTCAATAGGGTTTAACTCAAAACAGGTAAAGTCTTGTTTAAGTGCCTCTCCAGACATGGGCATGTGCTGTAAAACAGGGTTGCTTAAGATAAACTGCTTTCCAACATCACTTCTGTAAATAACAGCTACAAGTGTCCTTTGTGACTGACATGGAAGGGGCATTTCTACAAGACAACTTCTGTGAAAAACATGATATAAATATTTTGTTACCCTGCTTGGGAAGAGCACTTGCTGCAGCTCTGAATGCACCTGGGGACCTGTGGCTTTGGGAAATCATTTGCAGCATCCCAAATGTTAGCACTCATTAGAGAAACAGGCAGCAGAAACCACTGCCCAGGGGTAATGGCTCCAAGGACCGTCCCTGAAAGGCCGCGCAGAGACCCTGGGGTAGCACTCAAAGCCATGTCTGCCTTACTCACCACAGTCTGTGGGAGCTCTTCTCAGCACAGACACGGGTTTTCCTGTTTCTCTGAAAAGTGGTGCTCACTTACCACCCTGTATCAATAATAAACAGTGACACAAGACATGAAAGACAGCTGGGCTCCAGGGCAGTCATTTCAGGATGGCATGGGCTGCAGGTTTGCCGGGCACTGGTGCTACAGTGCAAGGGAAAAGCATCCCTCCATGCCCAGCTTGTGAAAGCACATCTCGGGAGCTCATTTGATAACAGAGGCTGCTGCACCATGAAAAACACCACTGGAAACCAAGAAAGAGACTGGGAACAACCAGCTGGACCAACCATTGAAATTACTACCATTAGCAGAAATGAGCTGTACTTGATATATGAGATTTCATGTATCTTCACATCTGGCTGGCTGAGGTCTCAGGTTTCCTTTCTGTGCAACGAATGGGGTTCAATAATTGTGTCATGCGTTCTGTGAATATCGAGAGTTCATTACTCCAGCATCTGTGGAAGCTGATGTACATGAGGATCTCTTCTAAGATCCTGTTACAGCACTGAAAAGTATCATAGTTGGCAGTAGGAGTTCTCCACAACTGCAAGGCACCATTTAAAATGAATGGATTACTGCTAATCCTCAGCAGTTTACTGTCTTTGTGTTGTCTGCAATTCAAAGCAACCATGTCTGGCTCCCCGTGGACTGCCTTTGTGTGGGAGGTCTTCCATTCTGCACAGAGAAAGTTGCAGCAGTTGGTGGCCCTGGGGACCACAACACTTAGGAGACGGGAGATCAACCCAAAGCTGCCCTGCCTCGCGCCAAGGATCAAGGTGACTCCCTAAGAATAAAGCAGCCTTTTTTGTTAATGGCCCTCAACTCCTAGCCACACTGATGTTAGCCAGCAGCATGGTGCTGTTTGTGGACCATCGTTCACTTTCCTTTTTCAAACTACTCAAATTCAGTGCTGTTTAACAAGTTTTATATTGCCTTGTTATGCGTGTGGCATTTCAAAAAGACATCTTAAGCTTCATTCTGATCTATGAATGGTATAAGACAGATATTTTATTTGAAATCGTATGATTTGGACAACAGCAATATTTCTCTCCCTTGTAATTTTTCTTCCAAAGACATACACATTTTATTATGCATAGCTGTTTATCATGGTCCAAGATATTTATAAAGTTTTAAAACCTTTTGTTGTCATTCTTTTTTTTTTTTAAATAAGTATTTCAATTGTTTACATTTCAATCTTTTTGAAAACGTATTCACAGGGAACATGTCACCTCATTTTTTTAATCTGGGCTTATTATTTACAGCAGTATTAATGGCAGTATTATAGTGCAAAGAGTCTACAGTCAGAGATCAACACTCTTTTATCTAAATTCTGTACACCTATTGACAAAAAACCACCCGTCCGTGCCTAGACAGCTCATAATCTGAATGACAAGAAAGCACTCAACAGATGAACACAAAAGCAAAGAGGCTGGGTAGGCTGGTGGAGGGAAGTGACAAAGGAACGGATTTATATAGAAAGCAGTCTGAAAATCTGAACTGGAATACAAAGCCTATGATCATATCTTGACATTTAGGAGCCTGCTTTCAAAGCCAAGTGAACATTTAGATGAGAAATATTATTTAGCTTTCTATTATGATCAGTGAAGAAAAGAGTTTTGCACCTTACCTGCTTGCCACTAATAGAAATATCAGATCTGGTATCGTAATGCTATTGACGGTCTTCGGGAGCTACAGCAAATTATGTAAATTAATAAGCACATGAAAGAACAAGTTGTAAGAAAGAGGACATATCTACTTATCCAAACAGCCAGCTCTGAAGACTGAGTTTCCAATCTCTGCTACCTTATTTAGTGCCAACTCTTAATAGGTCTAGGTTGTAAATTCGTCATTTATACTGAGTTAGAACCCGTGACACTTCTGCTACTCTTTTAGAGGGCGAGCAGTGTTTCCACAAAGAGCCAGCCTCTTTCTAGTAGTTCATTGCCATTTATCCCAAAGACGTTGGTCCCCATCATGACTAAAAATATCCCAGTTCGGTTCAATTCATTTGCACATTCTTCTCTCTGCCGTGATCCCTATCCAGCTGTCGCTTTGGGGTCAAAACAGGCTTCTTCAATGACAAACTCCTCTGCCCAGCAGGGTGCTGTTACTGAAAACTGATATCAGGAGATGCCTTATGTTTCATGTATCCTTGTCACCACCAATGGTGAAATTACGTGTGGATGCATGTTTGAGGATAAGCAGCATCTTAACGGGACATTGTCACTAAACCGTTCACCAACGTTTTGGTGGAATGCAGACTTATACAAACTTGGGTGAATGTATAAAGCAAAGTACATGGTGTTAGTTGGTTTTGGTGCAAAACCTTAAAGCACTCAGTATTTCCAGCTGTTCTGAGATCCATTTGAGTCCCTTGTTATTAGAGATCATTATTTGCACTAGAGCAGTGCCTGCGGTGGGGGGTCTGTGCATATGCACAACACACACACCTAAGGAAGCAGTTAGCTGACTGAATACACTGAGTTACAGTGTAAATGGTTGATTTTACTGTTTGCAAGAAATTAAGGAAACAAAAGCCAAACTAGTAATATGCTGAATTATTCAGCCAACAGTGTGCACATCTGTGCTTTGGAGCCCTTCTGCTGCAAAAGCTGGTGGCAAGACTGAAAAGGCTGGGGAAATGATTAAGCTTAGCTAATTTGTTTGGCTTATTCGGCAGATGGAAAAATACTCTGCTTAGGCACTTTTGTGTGGTAGAGGAATGAATAATTGAGGATGCTAGTAGTGTTGAAGAAGCAGTGCAAACTGATCTCTGAGTAACTTTTGGTTATGGACAGAGGGGAGTTGGGACTGAACTTCTGGGCAATTTTACGGGATGACTCTGTCCTGGAGTCATTTCCGTAAGGGCATACGGGTGGAAAGAAATCCCAGGCAGTCTTGTAACCACTATAACTCTTACCAGAATGCAGGGAGCAAAGTACTTTGATTTGGGTTGAAAAAATATAAAACTAGTCTTTAAGACCTTTTCCAGTTCTGAAAGTATTTGTAGATAAGTCACGTCTTATTTGCAGAGAATGAAATGAGTACCGACCATCTTTTTTATCTGCAGTTCCCAAACGCCCTTAACATGCACATCTCATGAGCTCGTTCACAACCAGCTGTCTTCAGATAATCTCCTCTGTGTTGTGATTATGTTCCAAGTTCTGAAGACTTTTTGAGGGAAAGCCTGAAACTAAAGTTAGCTTTGGCAAAATTAGCTACTTTTCTTACTTTCATTTTCAAAAGCAGTTGAATTAAAAAAAATAAATTAGCCCACAAACACAATGAGCATAGAAGAAATCTGTATAGATGCTCAGAGTTCACCAAACCAAAATCCTGAGGCTCTATTAGAAGTTCTAGGGAATCCTAATTACAGTCAGGCAGTGCTGTATCCAGCCATGATGAGACTATCCATGTGCATGAGGATGGAGCTGTGTGTTCAGCACATAAATAGTTCTGTAATTCCTAGATGCCCAGCTTCAGTCCACAGGGACTTTTCAAAGAAGAAAAGTCAAATTTTGTTGGATTTTTTTTTGTTTGGTGTTGAGCTAAAAAGCACTAAGGCAATTTCTGAAAGACAGATGCTACAGTCATTGTCTGAAGCATTAGGTGCACTTTTCCTAACACTCTCCAGAAAGCATTAGTGTTGAGAGAAGAAATGTGTACATATTTGAGATGAACAAGCTAAACTGGGAGAATCAGCAATAGACCCACAATGGAAATCTAGTCCTATTTTGGTTACAGACTAAATACTGAACGTTCAGTTTCAGATGTGTATTCCTTAAACATATTAATTCACTGTTTTGGTAATCCTCATTTAAACAGTGTAGACAGTCATCAGGCTGTAAAGGGTAATTATTTTGATTATTGTTTTCTTACCTGTTAGCAGCCAATTTGTTTGAGATGAACCCTCCTGGAATTTGTGTCACAATGTAACCCCAAAAAAAAGAGCCATGAATGAGTCCCACTGTCTCTGGATCCCAGTTGAACTGGGCTTTCTGTAAAGGAAACAGAAGAAAAAAAATGCTGTAAGATGAAGCGTACTTATTGTAAGATAACCACTATTTGGAAGTCGCTCATCCTCCAAATCAAGGCAGTTTCTTTACACTGGTGTTGCTGAGCTTGAATCTCCCCAGCTGAGGTGAAAGGATGTGAAATTCCCATGTGAGATTCCTGGGTTTGGTCTTAACTTTCTGTCAGGTGGATAAGAGAGGGGAAAAGTTTCAGCGAGAGGGAAGCTGATGCTGGAGCTTCATCTTTGGCACTTGTCACTGCTTCCCCCTGGGCTGCTTAGCCCTGAAACTTTCTCGGTGTTATAACAAGGACCTGATGCCTTTCAATGGCCGTATCCATTCCCCAAGGTTATCAACGTTGCTCAAGTCCTTTGGGCTGATTAGCCACCTGGTCAGGCTGGTCCTGTATGATCCATGGTTCTCCTTCTCAGGGCCAAACTCTGCCCATCCACCACCTGCATTAAGTGGCATGGGAACAGCAAAGGGCGGGGAGGAGGGCTTTGGGGTGGGTAGCACCTGAAGGCAAGGCAATCTGAAAATAAGACTAGGTAACACTAGGTAGCTGACTAGTTTATCTTTTAATAAAAGTGAAGCCAGTTGTAGGGCTGGATTTGAGGACATTCCTGTTCTCTGATGACCCTGTTTGACATACGTTGTTCAGGGGAGGTATTTTTGCCAAAGGAGGCTTTTGCCAAAGCCCAGGGCAAAACAGAGGAAGTGAAGAAAGGAAAGGTGGATCCAAGATGCCCCTCCTGCCCTCTATTCTGGGAGGTCAAACAGCCTGGCTTAGTATAACCATGCTAATCTAAGGACAGTGACAACTTTTCCTCCTTGAACCCTCAGTTCAGAAGAGCTGGTTTGGAGCAAAGGGAAACGGTGACACTGTGCTTCAGGATCATTTTTATGCTGATCAGAAGGTAAGGAAAGGTGGCTAAGCATCCTGTGGGGAAGCAGCACAGATGTCTTTTAGATTCTGAATTAAAATTGTCACTAAAACACTAGAGAAAAATGAAAACTAGAGTGATAAACTTTAACATTTTTTTTCTTTATTACTTTCTGTGTGTAAAATGAAGAACCAGTTTCGCTCAGTAAGTTGTCTCTTTTTTTCCCCAAACAAGCAAACTAGAAAATAGCTCATCATTTGACCTGCAGGGAAAAAGATGGCATTAATTAGCTAGGCATGTTTACAGGGGGCTAAAGGATATCCCTCCCCATCAGTATACCTTCTGACAAGAGACCCACCTCCCTGTGCTGAGTTACATTTCTGTTTTAAATACCTGATTTTCTACTAGAGATTTCCAGCTTAGTTTTGAGGTAATGTTAATTTCTGAAGGCAGAGATACCATAAGACATGCAAAAAAGGTCCTGTATCAGGAGGTGCTCATGCCCAAGCAGAATAATTTGAGATTCAGTAAATGAGTTTGTCCAAATTTCCTCAAACTACCTCTTCTGAGCTTCACAACTTCTACAGGCATATCCTTTCTCTTGCTCCAAGCAGTCATCAGGAACCAGAAAGTCACAGCGGGACCCCGGAGAGCAGGAATTAGACTGAATAAATACAAATTCAGCAGCAAGTCTAAGCAGCCAGAGCTGGTCAGAGGAGATTGCAGATGAGGAAGAACTAGGAAAGTCTTCACTGACTTTGCTAAATCTTTCTGGGGTTTATTGAGTCTGATTAGAAACACTCTGCTTGATAGCTAGGAAGGGGAGAGGAGAACACTGAAGAACTTGCCATGGAATAATGTACGAAGAGAACGCAGATTTATTTAATCTGGAGCCCTAGAATCATAAACATCATCTCTGGTCTTTGCAGATCAATAACCCCTATGACCACAAGTCATGCAGGAAGGCATACTTTTAATGTTGGAAATTTGCTATAGACACTTTCTGCAATTTTCTTCACCAGAAGTTAAAATATTTGGGAGAAAAGCTGATGAATAATTGCACAACTTTTCATTCATGAATCATGACAGAAGGTATCTGCTTCTCTGGGAGATATGTTTGGTTTCAGTGAATGTGCTGACAAAGGATATCCATGTGCTGGGGGAAGCCTCTGTTCCCTGAGCAGGTCTAATGATACTTAATCCTTCTGTAGTGGCTTTCCTCCTAGACCTCAGCACATGGGGAATCATAAGGTAAGAGTCAATATTCCTGTGAATAGATTGTTAGGACAAAAATATACAAAAAATATATAAAAAATAAGTCTACAAGTAGAGCAAATGTAAATGAGGTTCAAGTTCATAAAGTCCATATAGGGACTTGTGATATCACAGCGATGTGCCAAGGCAGGACTGGGGAAACTATGGTATGTGTTGAACCTGCAGTTTGTTGGGTGTATTGTTAGAGGTTTGTAGGCATCTGCTGTGAACCACATGCCATCTACTGCAAATTTGGAAACAGCTTGATAACCTGTAAAAACCTGTTGCCTTATTGCCAGTGACTACTTTAAGGTCTTGAAAGTCATCTACTGACCTAAATAGAGTTAGTGCAGCGCTACATACAGCAATTAATCATTTCTTCTGTAGCAGCATCAGAGTGTGCATCCCTGAGAGATAGTAAAAGCTTCTGCCACCACAACAAAATCTATCTACAGCTGAAAGATCAGGGACCTGATAGACATGCAAGTCAATTCAGTTCTCATTTCTGCTACTTACAACCTGTATGACATCACAAATCCTCAAACCGTATGATTTTTAATGTGACTTAGAGACCTAAATAGAAATTAAACACCTACACATCTATGTGAATCTAGACTCACATGTCTCTGGGTTTGATCCATGTATATAGAGTACTTTGATATGTGGCACTTGGGTGAATTTGCAGTGGGGCCTGCTCAGAACAGCGAAAGGAAGGTGTTTTCTCACCTGCAGCTCTGGTTTTCCATTAATATAAACAGTGTTATTGTTCACCATTTCCACGATAGCGACACCCAGGTTGCACCTAATTCCGAAGGAGATGCAAAAGCCCAGACCGCTCATTATGGCAATGATGTAGCGCTTGGGCAGCCCACAGCAGTAGCAGTCACATGGTGCCGGCTGGTGGGAGCTTGCCTGCACGGGTCGCCCCTCTTCCGTCAGCTCGATGTGATCCTCCTCTACGTTGGTGCCATCGATTTTCCTAAACGGGTGAAGAAAGAGAAAATGACAACACCTTACTGTCTCAGTAAAGTTTGCTGAAACATAGATGGGCAGTTACATGCTCTGGTCAGCTGCTAAATCTTCTTGCAAGGCATTTGTCTCTTGGTGGTGTGGTGAGTTAATGCTGGGCAGGCTGTGAAAGGTTGACGTAGACTACACTCCTCCATGAACAGCCTCTGAAGTCTGTAAGTCCAAGCCACCTAGCCAGGCAGCTAGCTAGAAAAATGTTCACAGGCTATTCATAAGCATAATTATAAGAGCTCTGTTGAGCTCTGTTGTGATAAAATCTGCTGATTGTTAGGAAAATATACATATGAAGAAATTAATCAGTATTTCTAATTAGATCTACTAAACAGAACTGGCAGTAGGTTTCAAGAAAAGGACAAATACAGCACAAAGCATGGTTTTGCTTAGCCTTAAATTCCTTGTGAATCTATTTTCACCTATGAGAAAAAAATAAAGGCTATACTGGAGAGAAGAAGAGGCTCTGGTGTCAAAAGCACCTATTTAGGGCCGGTTGGATTGGATGATCCTTGAGGTCTCTTCCAACCTTAATGATTCTATGATTCTATTTAAGATCTCAAAGATCCAGGCACAGACTTTCTCTGCCTGAAGGGATTTGAATCCATGCGTCTCCCCTTCTCTGAAACAGGACTTAGGTCATTGCAAAGTGAACCCCCACAATTCCTATTGTTCAGTGCATTGCCCTCCGTGTTAAACACTTAGTATTCAATGAGATTTGAAGGAAGGCAATGGCTTTCTGGGCTGTTCTTCCTCCACTTTTCAGCAACAGGGGCTGAGAGGGCTTTGCCTGGGATCACGTTTGGTATGGCAAGTGCAGTGCTGTTGGGAGGAACTGGAGGAGAAGGGGCCAGGCACGCAGGCTCTCCGGTTCCCTCCGGTTCACTCAGCCACTTCAGCCTGCAAGAGCCTGCCCACCAGCTGCCAGCTAACATGGGAGTGCAGCTTCTCCGGCTTTGTGTATGCAGCCTTTCCTTTTCCTAGGAACAATCCAGCTGAGAGATTCATACCAAACAAAACAGCACTTCCATGTAATCTGGAATTGCATGGTAGTGCAATTAAAAATTCATTTGGCCTCCCAGTCTGACTGGAGATTTTAATGTCCTGCGGTGTAGGAGCACAAAATGTCTCTGGGAGAAAGGCTGAGCTGAGCAAGAACTGAACACGCACCCCTGGACGGAGCTAAATACTTCCTTTCTTAACATTCATCAGGAAACGTAGAATTTGTTTTAAATGCGAAATATGGGTTTCTGACATGCTGAAACTACTTAAGCACATGGTTAGCTGTGAATCCATGACTAGCCCCACTACCCACGAGCTTAAGGTTAAGTGTTGGCTGATGGGAGGCGTCGATCAGCAGCTGCATCACGAAGATTCAGTTTTGGCACTGCTGAAGCAATGAGCTGAGGATCCAGCTCCTTTTGTGTCTGCTGTGGAGTTACCCTCAGCACTGTGACAGTATGAACGGTTACTTCATCTAAAGGAAGCCCAGCTTGCCATAGAAAACGATGAAATGATTTCATTCTGTCTTTTCTGATAAGGAGTAACCTATTTCCTCCTTTCACACATCTGGCTGAATGTGATTGAAAACTAATGCACTTTGGTTTTCTATATAGAAATCAGCTATAAAGAAGTGTTGCCAGAGCACACAGGGATGGGCTACACCTGGCCAACCTATACAGTAGCCGGTCGGGGTTTCTGGGAGAACCGTGTTGGTTTAAGCTGACTGGTTTTTCTCCAGTTGCTGTAAATCTAATGTACTACCCATAATCTAACAGATCGTGGTCTACACTAAAGATTTTGCAAATATGGGTGGTAAGTATGGCTTCCTGGGGTGCCACATGAAATGTCACTTTCCAACATGTAATTTCCAATATGTAATTTCACTTAAAAATATCAACATATCTAGTCTTTACGGCTACAGGATAACCAAGGCATCATTTACTACATGTTCTCTTTTTACATCGTATCGTCAGAGAGTTACTCCAGCCTTATTCTTAGCACAAGGGAAAAAAAAAAGCACATCACAGTCTTTCAGTTCACACTTCCAAGAAACACTAGAATCGGACTAGAAGGGAACTCTGGTNCTTCCAAGAAACACTAGAATCGGAGTGTTTTGAGCCAGAAGGGAACTCTGGGTGTTATTTGATTTAACCCCTTGTGCAAAGCAGTGCTAACTGCAGTTAAATCATCAGCTCATTGTCAGGCTGGAGGGAAGACTTTGCATCAAAGCAAGGTAACACAGGAAATGTGATATTACTGTGGTATTATTGAAGGTGATTGAGATCTTATGATTCACTGGCAGGGAAACAGCATTTGTTAGTGAAATGAGAGTACAGAGAGTAATGCAGTCAGGCACATTAAAAAGACGACACCATAGATGCCATGCTCTGTGTGCTAATATAGGTAGGTGCAAACTGAATGAAAAATCAAAAATAAAAACCTCAGGAAGTGAAAAGACAATTGAATAATTATTTTTTAGAACTCTTGTCATCTCAAAAGAGTTATTAACAAACCAAAAGAAGTAATTTAATTGTCTTCCCCTAACGCAATCTCAGATACTGATTGAATTAAATCAAAGCACAATTCCTCAAATTGTTGTACCTTTACCAGGCTCTCTATTTATAAAAGAGATATTAGAGTTTAATTGGTGCATTATTTTGGGCAGCTGACAAAGATTAGACACATCATGCAAAGCCAAAACATCTGTTCCGATCTGGACATTTTCAGCGGGCTGTCTGTTCAGATAGGCATGAAAATATCCTTCTGCTCCAAATTCACTGTTAAAAGTGGTGAGCCAGGACTAGCGCTATGGGCCAACATTGCCTCTGCAAAGAAATGAATTGTTTTGTTGTTGTATTCAACTAGTCATTAATAAAAGCAGGTTGAGGACTGATCCATGACCCTAAATTCACAGAGCATTTTTCATACCCCCAAGGCTTAATATTAACCCCTCTGTAGCAGATTTGTCCCAGAGAAAACTAATTTGCAATAGCAGTCCCAAAGTGGAGCTGGGATGAAGCATCAGCAGTGCAGACATTCACAGAGCCAGTGTTTGACCTAGCTTTCTGGCCTTACTTTATTGAACGGGTATGTAATGAAGGTATGGCAACTCCATGAAAGACGACAAATATTTCTTCCAAGTGATCCATATATTTTGGTAGTGCCACAGAAATCTTTCACTTGTTGTACACTAATAATTTAGAAGGAAACTACCTCAGTGCCAAGGCTCTCCTCTAATTACCTGACTAACACAGGAGAGCATTTTGCTGCATGGGAAATGTTCCCTCCTTACATCAGTCTGTTTCCTTTCTTCTGTGAACATGTAATGCTTTGCAAGTAAGAAGAGCTAAGCTATTTTAAGATAACTGTGCCCATATTCCATGCCCCAATGAAATAATAACTGCATGCAAAATTTCTCTTCTTTAGTGAATGACTTTACTCTGGCATATAGAGAATTTTGGAAGAATGAAAGAAATTTCAAAAATTCCTATTAGTGATAAATAAAATCCCTAGAATGCATATATATCTACCAATCTGTATTTACGGAATTTTAGCATAGGAATTAGTTATTTCTTCAAACAATCAAGTAGGTGAACTAGAATCATACTATTCCATTTCACGTGATTAAAAACACATAGATTCTACAATAACAAGCAAATGTTAGTAATTGCCACGTGCTAGAACACATTTTAGAATTACTTTTATCAGATATTAGTCTTTCACAGGCAGCTGTAGCACGATCATACACAATGTTCAAACCTCACACCCAAAAATCCAGTATCAGTCATCAATAATTATTGATGATCCTGGCAGAACTTCAGAAACCTAGACACTGACTATTGAAAATTACCACTTATTGAAAAGCAGATACAATCATCTGAGATCTCATTTACTCTCTGGGGATTTGCCCAGGTGATAATTGTCCACATCAAGTCCTGCAACTGATGCATTGGTACAAAATCCCGGTACACACAGACAAACTGTCTAAGTCTCTCTGGCTGGTTTCTGCATGGCGTTTGCATGAAACTCATGGCACATCTCAAACGTACGCACTATGGGACTGCATCTCATGGGTGCTGCACTCCCAGGCTGCAGGGCAGCCTCACAGCTTCTCCTCAGCACAGCCTCAACGCACTGGAGGGATGCCCCAACGGTGCTGCACATGTCCGTTGTGCCCTTGCACTACCACATTTCTACAAGGAGCCTTGCACAACTCACACATCAGCTGTCTGGACAACCCCGTGGTGTTCACAGTGCTGCACGGGCTGCAGTGCACTAAATTCTCTCTACTTGTGTGCAGAAGAAGTGTTTGAGAAGACTAAGGCTATGATCCAGCGCAGGCAGAGGTGCCCTTCCAACGGAAGCTTCAAGTTGCAGTTTCTAGGAGTTTAGGCTGTCTAATTCACCAAGGGACGCCTGCAGCAGCCAGAACCACACCTAACAGGGCCCAGACTACATATGGCAGCTGTGTGACATGGCCCATATGACTTTTCGCATTAACAGTGGCATTATTGCATTGTAAACCCATTTAGTCAGTTCCCACTTCATTAGTAAGCCCACAGTTACTGTTAGCTGGTTCAGGACTCCTGAAACCCTCAGAGTAGGCAGAGCCTGAGATTTTACTTTAATTCATGAATTTTTCTTCGACTGCCCTGAGTTCACAGAAGGCCCAAAGTGTTTGTGCATGCCAAGAAGGTCTGCAGGAAAGGTTTTCTATTCTGGGAAACTTACATGGCTTGCAGAGCCCCAGCTCTTATATCCATTCACCCCAGCCTTGAATACTCGAATTTTATTTTTTTTTATGCCCCACTGTATTTAACTAATCAAGAAGAAACCAACTGTTGCTTTAAAAATTATTTTGCACAAAACATCTAAAACATTTTCTAAAACATCTTCCAAGTCCTCACAAATGAAACCGCCAGCAACAGCCTGAAGAAAAGATGCTTCTTGGGTCTCACCAGTTCAGTCCCTTTTGTCTCCCTTCCACGATCCAGGTGCCCGAAAGTACCCTCCTGTCAACAGAATCTTGTCTTGTAGCAGTCACAAAATAATTGGAGGTTTCCATACCCCTGTGAGGAGGCAGTAAGTTGCTTTATGCTGCTCGCGCTTTAGCACTTGAACTTTTCTGTGGACAATCGCTGTGGAGCAGCCGGTATCCAGCAGCTGGTCTTGCCAGACACTGGCTTCTACATCTGCTCTGCTGTTTGCAAGACAGAAGTGTGGTAGGAAGGCATAGGCTCATCGTATTTACCAAAGTGAAAAAGAGTTTCTACCCACTTTGCTAGTTTTGATCCCACATCGACACATGGCAGTCAGTTAAATCACACTCAGAGACCTAATCAAGAATGGACATTAATACAATTAATTACCTATCAAATGCTAGAAGAGAAACCAAACTCTTTGCTGATTACACCATATTAAAGCCAATTGGATTGAAGAGCAAAGACAAGGTTGCAGCTGGTGCTTATACACATGTACGGTCATATAAAAAATAGAAGTGTGTGCTCTGATTTGTAGGTGAAGCTGTAGAGAATGAAGTTAAAAACATGCATGTTTCATTCCTCACAGAAACCTTCAAACGCGACTGCGTATTTCCTACGAGACTGCTCAACCTGCAGCAATTCTTAGATCTGACTGCAGACATAGTAAAAAACTTTTATTGTTTGGATTTTTTCCTCTGCTGGCTAGTACATCTAAGAAAGGCACTGGTGTACCTATGTTTAAAACAGAAAATAATGAAGTCCAGCAGATTATATTGTATCTCAACTCAGATTTGGTTTGATTCAGTAGTAATATTGCTAAAGTCAGATACCAGTATTATCAACTGTGTAGGTACCAGCATGACATCCTTGATACATGGCTACAAGAGAGGAATCTGGATAATTTAAAGTTTGCATACCATTTCCACATAGTAAACCCAGTGTACTGCCACATTACATACTCACTGAATACAAACGCTACATGTATTTGGTCAAACTGGCCAACAGAGCCCACAGCAAGGAGAATACACGATTGAATAAATGACTTGATGTTTTTTTTTTAAAAATGGAAACCCTGGAATTACTGTAGAGTATCATAAAAGTTTTTTAAAAAGCAAAATGTCAGGCTTCATCTGTAACGCTATAAATGAAGAAAGTTCAGGTGAAACTGGAACACAGATACTCTTTTCACATGGTATAGAGACAGTTTAACTGGCAATCTACAGTGCATATTAGTACCTTCTTTAAAAGTGTACACGCTTATTTTTTTGCATATACATATTGTATAACACATGTAAATTATTATAAATTTTCTTGTGACCAAAGGCATGTTTAGATGTGCCAATAACTATATCTTGACTGAAAATAGCATTCCCAAAAGAAGGTAAAGGGATGGATATGAAAGCAAATATAATTCAATCATTAAAAATACATTAAGTTTAAATGTTGGCCTGATCCATACACAGATTTAAAACGCTTAACATCAAGCATGCAAGAAATGCCACTGAACCCTCTGGCTCTCATCTATTGATTACACAAATAAATGTTGTCAGTGGCCATTACTAATAGAAATAATCTTCCATTTACATGAGAAATCTCTTTGCCCTTATGAAACTGGTCATTTGTTACATCGTATTTTCATCTATTAGAAAAAAATTAAATTTTCAGTTTGTTGTTTCATAAATTGTCAGATTAAGATAAAAATCTTTAATCTTTTTTCTCTTTTTTTGCTAGCAAACAGCTGCTTCTCCTTTTTTTCTTTCTAATTTCTTAGTCTCAGTACACACACACATGCACATCTCTACTTAAAACATTTTTTCTTACTGATTCAGAACAAGATTTTCAAAAAAGGTCCCGTTATTTAGGAACTTTAAATCTAATTTCAAGGGTGGCATCATTTGGGAGTGTTAATTCCCATTAAATCATCAGTTTTTCTCATGCAAGCCAAACCACAGAATTATTCATGCTTAATTATTTAAAAGTTTTTTAATTAAAACACTTTGTCATGCTCTTTGTAATATTAGAACACTATTTTATAACTTATTTTCACCTTTTTTTTGGTTTAATATAAATACTCTATCATCTATAGTCATATGCTGTTGTGACAGTGCTCCTGTTACATCTTCTGCTTTGCAGCAAGGTTTCTCTCACTGTCTGAACTCAGATACTAATTTTGCAACTCTAAATTCTGTTTCATGTTTATACATTTTTCTATACTTCATTTCTCTTTAATATATTGAACCGATGGACCTGTCTGGGAATTTTCTGTTGCGTTTTACCTTCTCAGATTCCCCAGTGAGTCGCTAACGGTGTTCTTCACCTCTTCTTTTCCTGGATTAAGAAATCTTTCCTTCAGTGAACTGAATGCTTTGAAAGGCATTTTGTCTGTCTTCTTCAGTAAATCCCTGACGTTAACAAGCATTCACTTCTGCTGTCATATTGCCCAACGCCAGACTCAGAAGCCTCTGCCGGTCCCCTCGGTGACCTCTACAATAACAACCAGTTGCTCA
Organism: Psophia crepitans; assembly: GCA_013399095.1. NCBI lineage: Eukaryota > Metazoa > Chordata > Aves > Gruiformes > Psophiidae > Psophia > Psophia crepitans. Next base: position 517,791 of record VWZZ01004205.1, on the reverse strand, counting down.
AGAAAGGAGCATGGAAGGAA
>VWZZ01004205.1:491632-517742 GCA_013399095.1 Psophia crepitans | reverse complement strand
AAAAAAAAAAAATTCAAACCAAATCTTCCAAAGCCAGAAAGTCAGTGGGGAAGAGCTCTGGAGCGAAACCCCTCAGAAGCGCTCAGGGACTCCGCAGCGCGCTTGCAGCAGCTGTGCCGTGTATCTGTGCGGGGTCGGGTACCTGCACGGGGGCAGCTGGCGAGCTGGAGGTGCTGCTGAGGGCCCGTGTCCCTGGGCAGGATGCAGCTGCCTGCTCCACAGGCGAACCTCAGGCTGGCTCGCTGGGGCTCATCCTCAGAGCCTCCCTCCCTCCCTCCCTCCCCTGCCTCTTTCACGCCGAGATCCTGTGCAAGGTGGTGCTATAGTAACGGACACAATACCTGTCCTCGAGCCACTCCAGTTCATTAATAAGACCTCATCTATGGCAAGGGCAAGAAGTTTATTAAAAATTTAGGAGTCCTTTCTGCAAGGAGGGAATTAGTGCAAGCTACAGTTCCCATTCGCTACGTACCCCCCGCCCAGATGAGCCCCCCTACCCCAATGTACCTGCTGGCCTGAACCCAGAGCCACCTTCCCCAGCCTGGTCATTTATTATTGATGCTCCTGGGCCCTTCGGCAGACAGACACAGAGGTGCATCGGTGCCATGCTGTTTGAATAAGCAATGAAAGATTGGCTATAAATTAAGTGCATTTCATTTTTGGAACACCAGGTGGCTGAAAGAGGTGAACCAGTCCAACTCAACGGGACTTTACGACAAGAACACACTTTTCCTAGCATGGCAGAAAGTATTTAATTGAAACACTTGTGGAAATGCAGCCTGCCAGTACGCTCGCCAAGCCTGCCTGTTGGCTGGAGTCCAATGAAGAAATTCTGCTTTTGGCAAAGCCTCAGTTATTGGGTTTGGGTTATGGACAGCAAGGGAAGAAGAAAAAGAAAAAGCAGTCCCATTTTTTATTGCTTTTGGGCTCCTGTCAGCTTTTCCGTGTTCTCTGGGTGGAGAGGGAAGGCAGAAATCTTACAGGATGTTAGAAAAATGGAGAGCTTTGCATTGGCCATGCTCCCCTTGCACTCCCAAGGAAAGGTAAACCAAGAGCCTGTCCATGCCTCATCAGGCCACCAGCAGGAGGAGAACTGGTTTCCTCTGGAAGGCCCCGGCTGCGAGTTGCCATATGGGAGAGGGGAAGGGAAGGGAAGGGAAGGGAAGGGAAGGGCAGTGCTTGGGATGTGAGGAAGTTTTGCTTGGCTGGAGTCTCTTTTGTGCAGAACTGGTTACTGTTTCTTTCTCCACTTTGAATAATTCATATGCTGTAGAACAGTGTTGGAAAACTCCATGCTTGCACATTTGTCCTAGCAGACGGTCCTCCTGTAGCGAGCAGTAAGTGCAGCTGGGGCCATGGGGCCAGCCAGCTCCCAGCAATACCTACCTGCGTGCCTGTAGCAGGGCTTTTCTGGCTGTATTTCTGCCTAGGTGGGTTGAACAGCAACTGCTCTTGCTACCAACTCAAGGACTGCCTGATAAACCCTCCCTGCAGCATGTCTTGCTGCCCTGGGAGCAGCTGCACCTCCTCCTCCTCATACTGCTCAGGCTTGAATCTGGCCCGAGCCTCTCCGCAGCTGCGCAAGAGGAGGCAGTTCCTCCTGGTTTCCTACTCCAGACCCCTGTCCCTGGCACCCCCAGGACAGACGGACAGCCAGAGCAGCAAGGTCACCACTGTAGAAAGGAGCACAGGCCCAACACAATCACTTGCACACGTTAAAACAAAAGTCTCCAGTTTTCAGAGGGCACACAGAAAACAAACACAGGCAGGCTAACTGCCAAACGTCCGAGGTATGTATGGCTGTAGGGATATATGTGTCTGTGAAAGCATATAGTGAAATTGTCTTCCATTTAGGCAAATGTCTGTTCGTTAACACTTGGGCTAGTCTCCTGAACCCTCTTAAGGCAGCTGAACACCTGAAACCACGTAAGAACCCAGCTCCAAACTGGAAATGGTGCAAACCCCAGTTCAAGAAATTTGCCTTGAAAGACTGGGGAGGGTGGCTCAGACTGGGAAGTGGTGTTCAAAACTGCTGTCTCCTGGCAGCTGTGGAACAGAGGTTTTTAGTTTGCCCTTCTTTCTGGACTTCTGGTCCTGCTTCGGTTAAAGAGAGCACAGAGCAGACACGAGAAAGGAGCTGTGCTCAAATGTCAGTGCTTTGTTCGCTTATCCGTACATTCTCCAGCTGCATTTAGCATGGAAGTCTTAAGTCTGTCCTTCGTGCATTTGGGAATACTTCGAGCAGCTCCCGCAGAGGTACGTCCTGGCTGGCACCTGGCAGAGTATGTTCGTTCCCCTCACGGATGGAGGGGCTCTCATTAGCAATGCTGCCCACCTCACCGCTAGCAGAACGGTCCATTTCTCACAGCAGGTTTCACCCCTCCCTCCTCTTCACGTTTTGCAATCCTTCCACTGCCTGCAGTTCTGCAGAGCTGCAGCGGTGGCCCCTTTTGAAATTCTCTGACCCTTTCCTTATGGCTTAAAGAAAGAGTGTTACTCACTCTTGCCTCTCTGCAGAGAGGCTGCTTGACAGGAGCAGCGCTGCTTCTCCTCTTCCTCCTCCCCAGGTTCACATGGTAGTAAAATGCCCTGACTCCAAACCACTACTGCAGGGAGTGTCACAGCAGCTTTGCACTGCCCTGCTCCTGCTGGGCCACTGCCCACAGGGGCACCGTCCAACTCCCAGCAAGGGTGTGCTGGATGAGGCCATGGGAATCCTTATGCACTAATCCCAGTACACATTTTGGAGCATCAGGTGAGGAAATCTCCTCTCTTCCTTAACAAGACCTACGATGATAGCCCTCACAGACCCAGCTGCTGTTGTTCCTACTTTGTTCTTTCCTGGTTTAACCCTATGCCTTCATTTTCTTCTGCAGAAATTAAATTACCCCAAGGTGATTCTCCTTCTGACGTCTCAGATCCTCTTAAAAAACATTGAATTATATCATATCACTGTAAGTCTGCTGCATGCAAACTGGAATCTAAGTCCAAGACACAGCATGTTTTAGGCCTGCACTTGCAAAGAAATATTTTGCAAAATTAAAACTACTGCTGGCTCACACAACTTCTAGCTGCCACTGAAACTACAGTCTCACATCCCCAAAGACCTCTAGTAAGGCTGTATTAAAACTGTATTTTAGAGCTAATATAGACATAAAACCAGCACACAGCCAGCCACTGCTATGGGCTTGTATTACCTCATTACCTTGGGTGCTCAAGAACTAAGTGAGTTGTAAGAAAACTTGGAAGCTGGTCATGTGCACGTGTAGGAGATGTGCCATTCTATCAATAGCTGTGCCTTGTAGACACAGGGCTAGATTCGGAATTGTGGCATCTCCTTAGGAAAACTCGCTTCCAGAGATCTCACAATTTCTTTCTCCTCTTGAGCTCCACTAGCAGTTCCCTGTTCAGTCAAGCTAGTCTTCTGCCCTGGTTGTTTGATTTACAACAGAGTGGAATTTCCTGCTCCTGTGCTTCTAAAGGGTGGTTCTTAAAGACAGACCAGCACTCGTGGACTCCTAAACCCTCAAAAGCAGGTTCGCAGGGTCCTCTGCTAAAAACCTCCATGAACACCTTGAAGTTTGCTCTTCTGAAATCCAGGGTAGCAACTCTGCTGTCCTCTTTTCTCATTATACTGAAAATTTTAAACATTTCATGATCACTGTGGCCAAGACAGCCACCTACCATCACATCCCCCATGAGTCCTTCTCTATTCACAAACAGCAAGTCTAGGAGGGCGTCTTTCCTAGTCAGCTCACTGAGCACCTGTGACAAGAAGTTATCTCCTACAAACTTCAAGAATTTCCAAGACCTGCTCATCACAGCAGTGTCATGGTCCCAGTTGATGTCTGGGTGGTTGAAATTTCCCATAAGGACAAGGGCTATCAATCCAGAAATTTCTCTAATTGCCTACAGAATAGCTCGTCAGCGCTTACATCCTGGCTGGGCGATCAGTAGCAGACACCCACTACATCTCCTTTGTTTTCCATTCCCCTAATAAAGTCACTCTAAGATGAATTTGTCAATTCACTTCAGGAGGAAGAGCATTAAACAAAGCAAATAAAAATCCTCTAGTAGGAGACAAGAGTTGTAATACTGCACTTCTCCTGAGATGGGCAGATCACTTGGGGAACAAAAATGTTCACCTGATTTTTGCCCATGGTCAGCTTCTTCAGGGGAGGGGACTGCAGCAACCTTAGCTTTTTCATGAAACTAATTATTTCCAAAGGAAAAAAAAACCAACTGTGGTTTCCATATGAGAGTCTCTTTCATCTTTCATTATATTTCCAACAGAAATCTCAACAGCAGATGCAGTAAATCAATGAAACAAGAAAAGAAGTGCCCAGACACAATAAAACCAACACACATTTAGACATATCGCAGAACTGGCCGTGTAAAGATAACTGCGAGGGAAGATCACGTCATTCATCATGAAGCTGAGTACTACGCAGCGTTTAAAACCTAATCCAAGGAGTAACACTTTCCAAATAGCAAACCTCATTTGCTGGAGCCTGTGTCCACTACATGCTCCCTGGAAACATGGGATTATCAGCATCAGGGTGTGAGTTCAGGATTCCAAGGGTGAGATCAGCATTCCTAGGTGAGTTTCCTTACTACCTTCTTAAAGGAGTTTCTTTCAGCATTTTGCATGTGCAAAGCTCCACTCGGATGACACATATATTTTATCACTAGATGCGAAAACTTTAGCGTGAAACCATTTCTCCCTTTGTCTTTGTAGAGTGCCCACTGTACTGGAGACCCTATTTCTATTGGCATCTGTAAGAGTCACCAAACCATTATATTAAAGAAGGATACTGTAGAAATTCAGCCTTCAAGATCTACCGCATCTGATGTCAAAGATAAAAAAGGTGACCTGGGATTCCATGTTATACAAAGGTTTGGTTTAAATGATCAAAATAGTCCTTCAGGTTTTGAATTCTATGGCTTTACCTCATCTGCACTTTTCCTCCATAAATGAAGATGAATTCAAAGACTTCGGGATTCTGATTTCTATTTTACCAAATATGAGAACTGAATCCTTTCCCGCTGCATCAAAATGCTTTGTGTTGAGTTAGCCCAAACCAAGTTTTCAGATTATGTTTATTTCCCTGATGTCTGTGGCAAAACCAGCATTCATTTCAAATGGTTAAAAAGTTCATCTTTAGTTTCTATATTCTGCTTCCTGATCAGGTAGCTGATAGCAAGGAAATTTGATCACGCTTGGGCAAGAACTAAAAATAGAGGGTCCTGGGATGCTAACAACAAATAAACAATAATGGAAATAGGAATTCTTATTTATAGTTTTCCTTACTGGAAACTACTAATTAAATGGTAATTTATTACACCTTACACAGTAACTAGGAGGGCTTTTTAAAGCAGTTCTGTGTGAAAAGCTATTACTTGAAGTACATCTGTTTCCCCTCAAAAGGACAGAGCTTCTGTCCTTCTGTCCTTTGCACTAACTACTGCAGATATATTTAATGCTAGAAAGCATTTTTTAATTTTCAGTTGCATACAGGTGATATGTTATGCATGAACTGTCCTTCTGTAAGCCTTCAATAGAACCCTCTATTAGGGTTTTTATAAGGTAAAACAAAGTTCCATATATAGAGCAACCACTGTGTGAAGTGTAGTTTTCTAAATCTGGTATTTTTGTGGCTAACTTTGCAAACACTCTTCACTGCTCTCCCAAAAGCAAATAGGTCTAAACACTAAGAAAGGGTGACAATACACCTACTAGGGAAAAAATGGAAAAATGAAGCTGCTGTATTGAGTGTGATGATTTCTGTGGATACAGGAATACTCTGTGCTATTTAAAAATAGGTCCTTTTTGACCTTCATAAAGCAGTATAACGACAGGCTTGTAGCTGGATAAGAACATTTCTATAATGTTTGCAATTTATTTGAAAGTTCCTTGAGTTACACTGACACCTTATGGCAGTTTATTACATTTTACAGATCGTTCTGAAAGCTAAGGTCTCTCATAGCCTTTTACAGCCTGTCCCTGTAAGGACAGCAAGGAGCTACTCTGACGGTTTTAGAAATCTTTTTGTTACAAGTTACTCATAAGTTCATTCCATCTGTTCAAATTTGTCTATTTTCCCATTTGCCCTTGCTAGGAAAATAGATTTTGAAGGGGCACAGTCTTCAGTACTGTGTTCTCTCCATGTTTAACAGATAATCTATGCCAGGCAGTGCATGCATACATGCATGCTAGTCAGAACTACCTGTGGGGATACCCAATTTGTGAGTAGTCCATTACTGGATTGATTCACCAAATTACACCATGTAGTTCATTGTGGTCCTCTAATCCCAGATCTGAACATTTTAAAAGAAAACATCATGATAGAAGTTACTGAAAAAAAATATCTTTTCTTTTAAATACTCTCGAAAACCAAACCTGTGGAATATGTCAGTAAATATCCAGATCAGCTACTATGTGAAGATCAGCATCTGTATAACCTGCCTTCCTGGGGCTCTCCCTTACATGAATTTCTAGTGCCTCACAGGAGCCGTCTCGGTCTGCAGCCTCACTTGAAATGCAAAGTTGGTCCCTCTAGTGAGCCAAGTACCTGTCAGGACCAGGTAAGCTCTCTCATGGGGAGGCAGCAGCCAGCACCCTCTGCACAGGCGGCTCAGGCACTACCTCAGAGAAAACAGGTCCATGCCTGTGGGGCTGGCACTGGATATTCTGTCATTTTGGCAGATGACAGTTTCCACTCTCCTCCTTTTTTTGTTTTCCCCAGCCATTCCCTGAAATCTGCCTCTCTGCTCTGAACAGTCGCTGTATCTATCGCCCTGGGATCCAGATTCAGTAATCCTCTGGATCGCTTACCTGCAGCTGCTTTTAACATTTCTCCTGCAGTCTCACGCTGCCTGCAGAACACGTGGCAAAGGAAGCACATGCCCATTTGTTGGTCACCTCCATCGCACAGTCTGGCAGCTTTCCAGAGCTGGACCATCAAGCAGAGATGCAGAGCCCCCGGTCAGGTTCCCTTCTGCAGCCCCTGATGGCAAAGCAACCATCTCCAGCTGAAGAGCAACAGGCACAAAGTTCAGGCTGCCACTCTCTTGAATTCAGCATTCTCTTACCAAGTATCACCAGAAAAAAAATAATGAATTGTTAAGAGTTCTCTGATCTTTATTGCCCTTCTACCACTTCACACAGCCATGCGCTGCCTGCGGGACCTGATGGAGGGAAGAAAATCAAGGAGGGGAGCTGCAAGAGATGGCTGCACCAAAAAGGGCCTGGGAAAGTTGCAGGCACAGAGTCCTAAGAAAAACTCCGATGAAAGAAATGCCAGACATGGGATTGAGCTTAGTTAAGCTGGCAATTATCTGTGGTGAGACCTCCACTTATTTGATTTCTCCAGTGTGCAGAAAATCAAGGCTTTGTACTGTCTATGTCCTGGAAAGAATAAGGGAACACCTCCAACCCAGTTAATGATCTGATCAGCTTAAGGCAGTATTTATAGGGCTTGTTTAATCAAAGAGCTTCAACTGCATGGTTCTGGTTTGCAAAATGTGGCATATATAATGCAAAGGCGGTAGTTCTGCAAATCTGTTTCTTGTAATGGTTGTCAATCAGTAAGAATCAAGCAATTAATTCCTTTGGAAACATAAAGCGTAATCGAATGACAAAAAACTCAACTAATTTTAGAGTTTCCTGCTTGTCAAGTTGCATGATAAAAAAACAGAATAATCAGTAATTTAATCCCACATGGGATAACAACGAAAATACACTCATGCTTTATACTGAAATCACTCAGATTGCAGGAATGGCATTTAGCATCTACCAACTCGCAAATCCACACCAAAAACTATCGTGGTAGCTTTATGCAACAGATCGAGGCTTTGAGTGTGGCTGCTGTCTTGGGCTTTATCTCAACCCATCAAAGCTCTGTGTAGTGCGTTCGAAACATTTCAAGTTATAGTATTACTTTTTTAAATACAGATTTTTTTCTATTTTGTAACCAAGCAAAGTGAGGGTTTGTAGTATAATGCTTTTTGGGGAAAGGATGTATTTAAGGTTTCTGTTTAACGACAGAAGTATGAAAATTACATGGTAGCACAATTTTATTCTTCCTGATTGTCCTGCTCTGATTTTGTAAGATACAATTGTTGTAAGCTACAATTATTTTTAGAAATTCTTTAAAAAAACCCAAACCAAAACAAAAAAAAACAACCACCCACAAAACCTATCTGGTGCCATGTTAGGATAGATTGCTCAGATAAAAGTTTACTGCTCTAGTTACAGACCTATCTGATTGCTTCATTAGCATTTTTGCTTATTTGAAGTCACTTCTGTGATACCATCTAAGCACTTACAATGCTGGTGCTGTAGGTAAGCATTTATTTTATCAGCATGGCAAGGACAGAGAAATCTCTCTCCGTTTTGGGTTCTCTTTTCTGGTTTTTTGAGTCCTCTTCTCTAATATTTGATTTTTCTGTTTGGAAAGGAAGCCAGTTATTCCTGCTTGGAGTATCTGGTTCTTGAGACAGCTGCTGGAAAGCAAGCTCTTCAAAGGTTTGGTTACCCCCTACAAGCCATGGCCTTAAGCCAGCATTAAGAAGACAGAGAGACAGGCATGAACAACCCCTGCCTGTGTAGTAACTTCAGCTCCCAATACCAACCCCCTCGGTTTTCAGGTCAAAGACATTAATGCTTTCATTGATGTAGTTTCAAATAGAGCTTCTCATTTGATTATCCTCTATTTTAATCACTAATTATTGCAGAACAGTGTAAAACCCAGTCTTTCGAATGTCCCGCAGAAGGTTACTCACAATGCTTTCCAAGCAATTCCATTTAAAAGGCCAAATAATGATGAAGGTACAGGCAAAAAGCCTGACCAAAAAAACTTCAATAATTGGTACGTCGATATAGGCAGGCCATTAAATCTCTACCATTTCCAAGTTCCAAGTTGCTCCCTGTCCACAACTCCTTAATTTGCAGGAAGACACTGCGTTAAAGCCATAACACTACAGTTCATAGGCAGGTGTACTGCAGAGGAAAAAAAAAGGTTTTTTTTAAAAATAAGGCTATAGTTTAACTCTAAAATTCATCCCTTTAGGGGATACTTAGTAAATTATTTTAGAGCTTGAATAACTAGTATTTATTCAGCTGCTCTTGGGCTTGTGCATGGGTAGGAGATTATTTCTTAATTCCTGCTTTATAAATTTGGGGTTAATTTTGGCACAGCAAATTGGAATCCCCCTTGTCACACTAAGAGCCCATTTTCCAATCCACTCAGCAACCGCAGTTGTCTCCAGCTGGTGATGTGAGGGCAGGGAGCTTCCGAGATGCAGGACAAGTCTGTGTGTCCGACTACAGGACCCATGCCAAGCCGCATTCCTCACAACCGCAGACTTGATAGGGTAACACAGCTCTACAAACACCGATACAAAAAGGATTAACCTATACTGCTGGCGTATGATGTGCCTAAAGGAGGGACTAGACATATTTAAGCAATGAAGCAGAGACAATTAGCTGCCTATATAAAAATAGTCCAGGCAAAGAACAATCAACTACAAAGGCCTCCAGCTTTTCCTGTTTGAAGTCTTACGTTATCTGAATTCATGAAAGAGTTTATGAAGTTGTGAATTTTAAGCCAGAACAAATGAACTCAGAACATGTGTATTTCAGCACCAAGACTTTCCAGCTTAGGAAGCGGGTAACAGCTATGGATCCTACCAGTGTCCTGAAATGGAGGGGACAAAAAGAACATGACCACGCTAAAGAACATTCAAGTCAGATCAGGCCTGTGATCTTCTGAGGAACTTAAGGCACACATTTTCTCTGCGGGGTGCCATCAAGTACGTCTCCACCTTACCGAAATTTCACTCTCTGATCTTCTGCTACTGTTGACGGAAAGCTGGCATATAAGGCTGTCCTCCCTTGATGGATAGAGCTGTGGGAGGAACAGAGATGCTGTCACCCTTGGCAAATGAATACGGAGTTGGAGCCACCTGATGTTACCTATTTCCACCTAATCCATCTCATCTCCAGCCAACAACTTTTCTAAGCAGCAATCAGACGTCTCATACTCAATCAACCTATACCATCCAAAACGCTGAGTGCTAGCTTCCTCCAGAGTGCTGGCAAACTCTAAGCCTGATGAAGCAATGCATCTTGAAACCCAGGTGTAGAGAGAGGGAGCTGGTTTCAGCATAAAGAAGCAGTGGAAAGGCAAATTGAGATCACTATATGGCATCAGAACCCCTGACTCTGATGTGGGCTTAGTGTGCTTTCAGAAAAAAGTAGATGCTGATTTTAGGGACATCGAGTGCATCGGTTTTTTGCCCCAGGACTTCTATTCTTTGCGTGAAGGCAATATGTGATCACATTCTACAGATGTCTCAACAGCAACCACTCCATGAAATGAACTCAAAATTACATGGGATAAAATGTATTTCAAACACAATACAAAGTGATAAAGTTTTCTAATGAAGATACTATTAGTTAATTTTATGATATTTTTAAATAAAAATATCTTCCAACATGAAAATACGAAAAGTTCATTTATTTCCATAGGCAACTTCATTCACAGTACAAAGTGATATGAATTTCTCGAAACTGTCACTGTACCTTTTACATATTTTTTAAGTAGCTGATCTAAAAGTTGATACAAGAATAAATTTTTTGAAGAGCTGTCCAATAAACCAGATATACACTAATGCCATGCTATGACAGTTCTAATTATGAATCACAGCTGACACTACAGTAACATCACTTTAAAAATCTCATGAGAATTTTAATGTTTTACAATCAAAACATAAAACTGCCACTAGTACAGAGACTTGTACGATTAGACAAATAAACAAGTATTAAATATTTTGCACAAGGCCTGAGTTCACTATAACACATTTTGATTTACAACTTCATCTCAGAAATCTGTACAGCAGTTAGAACTGTTTCAGAGAACTTAAAAGACAACGTAACTTCAGGGGCTTATTTGTTCTGTTGACACAAGCGTGAGGCCTGGAAGGCAAGAGGATTTGGTATATGAATCCAAGGTTTTACTGCCTTGTGTAATTTCCTTGTAAAGCAGTCAAAACCTAATGGAAAGTAAGGTACAAGGCAGGACCCCACTTGAAAATCAGCTAACTCATCTGAAATTCTCCAGATAGGTTTCCTCACAGCTATTTCAGAGTAAAAGTTCACAATGAGTATATAAAATGCAGCATATCTCTGGACAAAGAACAAAAAAGGGTCACATATACAACAGGTATTTTTATTGTACTTCCCACCCCACCTCCCATTTCTTTAGTTGGAAATGGCACAAATCAGTGATATCCCACCCTCCCCCAGTAAAAAACTCCTAATCAATAAACAAAGATCACTCTAAAGTCCAAAAACTTCAACTGCAATGAGAGATCCAGCGTTCATAAACTTACATTTTAAAGCCTTTCCTTTTCTGCTCAAGTCACGTAGATGTCGGCAGACTAAGCATGTGAATTTATAATAGATAACAAAAGTATCATACAATTGTTAGCCTATATGGAAGCCTCGTGGAATTTGATTCAAATCTCATTTAATCTTTGCTCTTTTGGTACAATTGAACGGAAAAATCAAAAATCCTGAAATCTATATACACACTTACCCATCTATCTACAGACATAGCTTACATTACAACAGAGGTATAATACAAAAGATAACACACTTTTTTTTTTTTTACTTTAAAAGGCCATTGGGGTATATGTTAAAGTTCCACATGAATGTGAAACAGGTGTTGATAAAAAGACAAAACGTAACAGAGAAGGAAAATTTTAAATGACAAGGCTTGAAATCTTGTGCACCTACACATCCAAAAATTCAGCTTTTTACTTGGGTTACTCAGCATCTGTGCAGACCTGTAAGGCCAGAACTTCCCCACGACATTTCTAATTCGCATCACCATTTAGAGAGGAAGACATAGTATCTTCATTAACACAAACTAGGGCATTCTACCCATGTTCCCAGTAAAATTTCTCTCCTCATCTCCCAAACAATTGGTGGACTCCTTAATCTTTCAAAAGCTTCCTCTGGTATTGCTGCCCTCCTGCATGAGCAGGTTCCACACGCTGTTCTGTGCCTTACTCACACCACTTGTGCAAAAAGGAACAGAAAATCTGCTCCCTCCTCCATCCCTGAAATAGCATTTGTGCCATTTCACTCCCTGTTTCTCTCCTCTTGAGAGAGGCAGACCTAGGGGCTTCTAAACTAATCATTAACTCAGCAGTTTCAAGGTTCCTCTCCATCAGCCACATCAGAGGAAATTTTTATGGCCTCTTTAATACCATCCTTACACCTAGCAGGATTAGTTTGTTTCCTATGACTGAGCTATCAGAGGATGCTTCAGAGACTTTCATACTTAAAACCAAATGGAATCAACACTTCTAATATGGAAAACACTGCTGTCTTGGTGCCAACAAGTTCATTTAGCATACACCAGAGCAGCCAAAGGACAACTCATGCTTATACTTAAGATGAGCAGCTATTTTCACTTCTTTTCTCCTTTGGTAGTAAACATAATACAGATACATCAATTATAGAATAGGAACTTACCCCCTTCTCTTCACCTCTTCTTTACAAATGAATGTAAAGTAAACAAGGTGGGCTGGGCAGTTCAGCCAGGATCCCGCTCTAATTTGCACAGTAGAATTAAGATTTGCTTGCAGTGGGCTTTAAGGTGATGGTATAACCTGCTAGGCTTCCACATTTTTTCCTTTAAATTAGGTTGAATACAAAGGTTGAATTTACAGTACTGTTCAAGGCATTGTGATAAGAACTTATTTTATATGGGGTTACTTTTTCAGTAACAGAATTTGCAATTTCTTAATCAGATAACAATTTCAAACGTGTTCTCCATTTCGTTTTGCGTTATGGCTAGACAGTCTCTCTGCTTCAGGCCAAGCTAGAGGTAACGCTCCCTTCCGTCAAGTTCAGAAACAGAAGGCCCCTGGAATACCCACATGTAACATCATCCCTTCCTCTTACTTTCCCAAACGACAGCTTGGATGTGAAGTACAACTGCTGCTCTCAAACAATGGTATTCACTCTGGCCACAACATGAGTCTTCCAGCCTCTTGCAGAGCCTCAGAATGACGACTTGTAAGTAGAGAGATCAACTGGACAAGGCTTCCTAAAGAAAAACTATTGCAGCAGGGGCCAAGAGACTTACCTCTTGCAAATCCTCTTTCCTTTAACTTAAAGAAGAAATAATTAGAGAACTTCACGCACACACACACAGTTTCCTGACACACCTATAAGGAAGAGGGATTTGACCCTCTCATTTTAAGTTATTTTTTCATTCTTAAATAACTGTAAAAAATTGTTGTAACTTTCATAAGCACCCTTTCCAGTTTTCTTCCTCGTTATTCTACACTGGTCATTCTGAAAATTGCAGCAAATAAGAGAAATCAAAATTATGGTCTCAAATATAAACAGAAAAACACCCTATTACTTGAGCTAGATAAAGATCTTATTCCCTCACATTACCACTGCACAGAAAAGCCTCTCTTCATTTGAATTTGTAGGAATTTTTTTACTTTGTTCTTTCAAAAGAGATTACTTTCTCAGATAGCCCACACCAAAAGCACATACCCCAAACCACACAGTTTAGGAGGTCTAGTATATAAAATCAGATCAATTTTTTTCAGTTAATTTTCCCTCCAACAGGTTAAATTAAAATCCAGTTCTGAAAAGCCCCCAGTTCAGGGAGACCAGTGACTGAAACCCCAGATCAGGACACTGACATTAAGACTGCCTTTACTACGGATGTCTTAATTTAATACATTGTAGAGTCCTAAGAGATGTGATTTTTATATAAACTTATTTTCCAAATAATTTAGAGGAATACAGATTCAAGTAATTCTTCAAAGGCATTCCTTAAATTACCCTAACAAAATACAGCTTTCAAAAGTTGACATAAAAGAAGACATTAGTGTGATTGAGAGTATAGAGCACTAGTATCCGTAAATGAACTTAAATAGCTTAACATTTTCTAGTATTGTACTTAACTTTACACAGATCTCTTTACATAACCTACAATGTTTACCATGAATATTAACAGCACATAAGCATCACAATGTGTTAGGTATTGTTTTCTAAACCACAATTTCACTGGTCCCAGGTATTTTAAAATAATAGGACTAAGGCAGCAGCTATAATACATAAACAATTCTTTAAGAAATATGCTTAACGCTATTACCGCTTAGAACTGTGGAAATATAACAAAATACAAGTCACATTTACAGCATAAGGCCCTTTGGTTTCTTAAGCAGCAAATGAAATAACAATTTCTTCAGTGAAAGGCTTTGAAAAATAAAGCATGTAGGCTTTCCATAAAAAAGGTAACTAGTTCTTTCCTTCTCAAAATATCCAGCTATAGTCTTCAAAATATTATGTAAGAAAGCTCCCAAAATTCCTAGGAAAGAAAAAGTTAAAACCCTACAGTAGTATCTGACAGAGTAGAGATTCTATCATGGGCAAGCTGAACATACACCTTCTGGGACGTAGAAGAAACTACTGTTTGGATTTCTGGAGAGCTTTATTAAATTTGGAGTTAACACAATAAAAAGGACCTGAAATGCCTGTGTGTTTACCATATATTCTAGAGCTTACAAATCCATATTTGAGAACTCTCTTCATGGTAATCTATCCTTCGTAAGGACTTGAGTTAAAACAAAATTAAAATGCAATAGTTTATTCTAGTCAAAACAATTTATGGCAGTCTGCTTTCTCACACAATCATGTGCGACTTGTACAAGGCAATCCTTTTCCATCTTCCATCTTCCCAATGAAGCCAAAAACTATGAAGTAATTAGATATTTCTGTGTAACTAAACAGTGTAAGCAAACTCTACTGAGTTACACACAACTGTTTAGTTACACAGTTGGGGCAGTCAACGTGAATTTTGCAGAGAACATTCTTTTTGGGAGGTTCCGTAACTACACACATATTTCTTTCCACACCAGTCAGAAGCAGTATCAAGTCAGCGAAAACACTGGTATACATAATAAATGTGATCAAGTCACCATATGTATTTTAAAATCCTGCCTAAGTGGTACGTTGCTTTTGCTATGGGGCTGGTAACAAGGATCTGATGTTATAAAAGAGGTTGTAAACAAGCATGACCATTGCAGCAGTTTTTTTACTCTGACCCAAACTTGCACAAAATTTTAAAACAACTTCTTATGCTTCCTGAATCTTCTTGCAGTTTACCATGACATTCATTCTAATTCTCTTAGAAAAGAAAGTCAAAATATTTTCTCTTCTTAGCCTCTTACACAGCTACTGGTTAGAGATCTTTCTATGTAACATGGCTATCAAAATTTTTGAGGCAGCATAAGAATTTACTTTTTGCAAACTGTCATAGGGTGAAATGACAGTTTGTGTCAAATTCAGGCAGCACAAATCATCAATAAGAATTTAGCAGACACTGAAAGGACCAGGCAGCAGGGTTGCATTCACTAGTGTTATTACTCCATAAGCATTTCTGTTGAAGTTAAGAAATAAAATTTGGTAGGAAATCTCATAGGAGTTGATTGAGTATCCTTCTGAATAGTTTTTAAATACTTCAAGACTTCTTTTTTGACTGAATATATGCATCCTACCTTCAGCACTCTGATGTTTGGTAAAGAGACAGGAAATCTTTAGCGTGTAAAGTGACTTTGCACTTACGCAATTCCACTGCAGTACCAGGTGAATGCACAGTCTTTTTTCCAGTGCAGAAGTCTTTACTCTGCTGGGCTGAAAAGTTTCCTCAAGCCATGCTTTTACTAATCAAAAAAAGATGCTAATCAGCTTACCCATGATCCAAATTTCATGAATATTTGAAAGAAGAGAACAAACTATTTTACCCAAAAAGATCTTTTAAGTCATTACTAGCTGAGCTGCTGTTTGTCATTGTGTTCGCTGGTTGTGCAAAGTTCTGAGGAGCAAAGAAAGGATTACCCTGTATACCAAAGCCAGGCTGTCCTATCATGTTCATCTGGGGTCCCAAGACTGAACTGCTTGCATTTGGGGACCCTTGTGGGGGCACAAACTGATTAACCCACTGACTTGATTTCTGTTGAGCCAACTGTTTCATGCTAACTTTGGGTTTTTGAGGACCAAAAAGATTATCTAAAGCAGACATATCTGGGGGTCTGTTTTGTTGTGTCAGTGGAGAGATTGCAGATGCAGCATTCATAGGACTGTAATTTGGCATATTGGCAGTCGGTACAATGTTCATCTTGGTTGTTCCTGTTGCAGTTGGACCACTGAAGAAATTCTGAGTGGTGGGACCAGCTCCCATACTGAATCCAGAAGTCTGAAAACCCATATTAGTATTCAGTCCATTTGTTATGTTTCTCTTTGTGTTGTCAACTGGTGATGAAAATCCCATTCCAACACCCATAGAAGGGACAGAAGAGAAGTTGTTTGAAGATGCCACTTTAGGTTTGTTGATAGAATGGCCAGTCAAAGATGACATATTATCTATCAAGGTATCTGTCAAGTCTTTTGTCTGCAAAATACATAAAATGCAGTTAAATGCTTTTCCTATACAAACCTCTAGCAACAGTCTTTATCATTGCTCCTGCAGAAGTGGCATTTGTTTTTCAGAAATTAGAATTTACTGCATGGAACTGGGAACAAAATGTAATTATACACAAAAGCAATTGGGTTATTTTTGTTCTTTGCTACTTAGAACTAATCGTTACGCAGCTTTAATCTGGCAACAAAGACTATACACGAAGTAATACAGTGACCATTTGCTTACATGCCCCACTCCTGTTCCCAAGCCCTTTATATATTTAGTGAATAAAATCTTCAGAGCAAAACCTTTTTTAAGAAGTGCTTTTTTCCTTATCTAGAACAACGGCCTTCCAATAATAATAATGATACCTTTGGAAACTCCTGCAATTTAAAATGTGGGCAATATTGCTAATGATGCAAAGGGAAAACTTATTTTAGTTTTTCTCAGCTGTGCCATTGTACCACCGGTGAAAACAAAGGTGACTCACAGGAGAAAAAAAATGCTAAATGCACACAGCACTTGAAAAGAAAAAGCATCACAGCTTCAATAGAGACAGCGCAGTAGTTTGCTCTTTCTCACCTGCTTCACTGGAGGCGTTATTGCAGTTGCTTGTGGCTTAAGAGGTGGCTGGCTTTTCAGTTTCTGTGCCTGTTCTTGTTCTTTGGCTAACTTTTGCTTCTCTTCAAGTGTAAGTGATGCCTTTAAAAGGGGAAGTACAAATAGTAAGTTGCACGCAATGGTTATTCTTACATTGATATTTTTATTTCATAAATAGCACTGTCCTTTCAATAATACGTGATAGAAAAATACATACTATTTATATAAAAGAGAAAGTGGATAAGGACAAAATCTATTATAATGTTTGTCATATTGCTAAAATGTACTTAATGCAAATAAATACAATATTAAAAGTAGCATTGTGAGAAATGTGGGCCAATCTCAAATAAAGAGGTATCACAACAAAATCATTTTAGCTTTGTCTTCTTAATGTGGGCGTAAAGAAAAAGCGTTCTTCACATTTTTTCTTTTTATATCGTTACCAGTTGGCATTTGATATAGAACTGCAATTGACCATAGAGTTGCAAAGGGAATTTTATTTCAAAATTGCTTAAGAGGCTTTTAGGGATTTTAACTCAACTTTTGTTAATAATGAAGGATAAAATAAAAAATAAATTCCCCCTTAGTCTAAAATTAGTGACAGAGTTCACATAACCTGAAATGGGAAGGATAAAATGTACAGACTCTGGGGAGCTATTTTCATAACTAATAGCATGAAAAGAACTTTACAATAGTTTATGCTTATGTTTAATAGTCTATGTCATGTCATGCTTTTTCTTTGCTTCTTGTATTTATGTCCATACTGACTGTTCATTTTCACTTAACTTGAATAGTACAGCAAATGTAAGTCTCTGCTACTACATTAAATTCTACATTTTATCTTTATCTCTGTTTGTAATTTTATCGTAAAGTTGCTTACTTTGATTTTCCTATCTAAACCCACTGCCTAAGTTTCAGTTTCACTGAAATTCATAATTAAGGAGAAAGAAAATGACAAAAAGTGTGTAATCCTAATTGCTGTCTACTTTGTACAAAGCTGTTTTCAAGGAAAGATTTTCACAGAAATTCAAGGACATGATTTGAACATTTTTCAGTGGACCTTCACATGTGACTACATACGGTGCTGCACTATACAAAAGCAGATATTTTTTCTTTTAAAGCATTAAATATGGTAAATATTTACACACACTCTTTTTATCCAACCATATCAGCCTTGTGTTAGACAAATGGATGTAACAGAATCGCAAAACAAAGTGCAACACACCTTTTTCTGTTTTGATGACATCTCATTCTCTTTACTATCAGATCCACTAGTTAGAAGGTCAGTTCCACTAGTATTAAATACCTTGTCAATCTGTTTAAGTTCAAAGAAACAAAACATTCATTTGAAATGTTGTAATTTAAGGTACCATAAATATTGACTAAATAATACTAAATTTCAAATTTCTATATGTAAGCAATGCAATAAAATATTATAGCTTACCTGATTAGTTGTACTACTAGATCTTGCCTCTTCAGACACACTCATTTGGTTAGCTATATCCAAAGATCTATATAGTGCAGAGCATGCATATTACAAAAAGATAACTTTGCAGTCACATCCACAACATTAATTCAGCAATGCAGATTATTAATCTGCATTTAAACAATACAAAACCAACTGCATAATGAGAGTGTTGCCATTGTTACAGAACGCCTGTAGGAAACTGGAAAATGTTAATATTCTAAATTGTAAATGTTTCCTAATGATCATTTCACATGGTCTTAGTTCCTTCTTTTGAACAGGGCGACAGAGACTTTGGGTAGCCCAAGTTAATTTGTCTCAGAAATCTCACCTCAGACTCCATAAAATAGCTCTAACTATCTTTAAATGTCACAGCCTTCTAAAAGGCTGCAATGTTTATGTTTCTTCAGTGCGGTTTGTTTCTCAGCCAACTACAGAAAAGCAACTTAGTATACAGAAGCTAGACTTAACCTGTACCAGTGGAGCTCAGTATGAACTTTTACATTTAATGAACCAAAAATTATTGACTTAAAAAAAATAAACTGTGACTGAACTGTACAAAAATAAGATTTTACCTACAAAACCACTAACATCACAATTCTATTATCATTCTAGGACTAACAAATCTTCTGACAACTGTGCTTATTTGAGGTAATTCTCAATTACTGAACTAAGAATTATCTAGATTTTTTATTGCTATGGCTAGAGTTTTCTCACATTTGCTAAAAAATAAACTAGAATTTATCTCTGCTCACTTGTTCCTTCTCTAATACAAACATAAACAAACACTTACTTCTGTTGCTCTTGCATGACATGAAGTTGCTCAAGTTTTGTTTTATGCTCTGCTTCCAATCTACTAAGCATATCTTTTATAACACAAATAAAAGAATTGAACTGGAAAAGAAATATAGAAGTTGTTTGGATTTTGCAGTGATGGAATTCAGGCATGTATAACTTTAAAGGTAATATCTCACAAAACTTACAATATACAATGTCAGATAAACTGCAGATTTTTAAATAATTTATAATCCTCCTTCACTATATTGGATCAGATACCAAACTACAAGCAGAGTGTATAGTGAAAGAGTGAAAAATATGTATCACTAAAGAAGAAAAAGTGGGGCAATGCAGACAAAAAAACCCCACAGACAAGTATTACCAGATTAATTAAAAAAAAATAAAATCCTATTAAGTATTCCATTTCCTAAAATTTCATAGAAACGATTGCACTTCTACATTATCTGCAACACTTACAAACAAAAGAAAGGGAAGAAACATTAAGACTGTACTTTAGCCTTTAATCTGAATTGTAATTATGTTAGTAGCTAACTGCTTTTGCAGGATATTTGGAAGGTGATAGTATTCATGTTGAGCTTTTATACTAGTTCAGTTAAATCCACTGAAAAATAACAAGCTTTAAACACACAAAAACAGTAATACTGGATTTTTCTGTTTTGTTTGTTTTTACAACAGTCATAGACATATAGTAATGTACAATTTTTTCACTGACAACAGTCTAAATTTATTCTCTGCGAGCTATCAAGTAAAAGCATGCAAAACAGTCGTGTTCCTACCTGATTGAGATTAAGATTGTTCTCAATACTAAGAGGAATCAGATGGGGCAATACTTTTCCTGCAAGCTGTTCTTTGGTAATTCCCAACTTCTTATGAGTAAATGTACATTTGTAAATACCTGACATACAACATCAAAATAGCAAAAATTGTTTAGTAAACAATGTGAACAAGCTCCAAGTAGCACGCTTGAATATGTATTGATCATCTGAGTGTACACTGGCTCTGTGTGCAGGCAGGGACAAACATGATCAAGAGAATCATGAAAGCTAAGTACTTATCGACAATACAAACATATTACAGCAAGAGGCTTTGCTAAAGTTCAGACCAAGAGGAGGTCCAAAGTAAGACTTCGCAGCTATGAAACCTGATACTGGTCAATGTATTGTTCTAGTCAATTATCTCGGAAAATGCATCTTTGAACAGATCATGATTAACTGAGTTACCACAGACTGACAAATTGCCACTGAGAAATTAAGTTGCGCTAACTAAAGACAGGTTCTCTCCTGGCACATTGAAGTGACTGGGATTAACTATCACACTGCTCTCTGATTGCATTTTACAAAGACTCTTACCTAGAAGTTGGGGGCTGTGTTACGAATAGGATCAGAAATCATGAATAGTCTTTATCTGTTCTAAAATCACTGAAAAAAAGAATACTGACAGGCACACGGGATCCAGTGTTAAGCCTACAAGTTCTATGGTGCTTCTGACAGGATTCCTCTGCTTCAATAGTCCACCTCTGGTGGTAAACACTGACATACTAGCATAAAAGAACCAGAAGCTTTCCTTACTTTCTATGGTTAGTATTAGAACAGGGCTGTCAGCTGGCCAAGGCAGATATCACATACAAGATGAAAGGTATTACGATTCTAGAAAAAAGGAATGCCCAAGTATATAAAATTGATTTCAGCCCATCATTTCCAAACTAGGGTTCATTTATCCACTATATCCAAGTAGAATTCAGGAGTAATATAACTGAAGTAAAAGACACACTGTCCCTCATTCTCACACACCGCATACAAGTCAACGCTGCAAGGACTAACGGAAACACGCAGCTTTAAATCAGTACAAAGCAAATCAAAATAATACTGCCATTACATCTATTACAGTGTTTAATGAGGGCTGTTGCTGGTACAGCTCAACTGTTAGAAATGGTCTTCTGTCTACTACTTTGCTGTCAGTAAGAGAAACGGTCACTGTCTTTGAGACTTGGCCACATAGTCACACCTCTTTCTTGGCAGTGGCTCTGGTCATCTGGACTCCTTGAGCCCATTCAAGTTGTTAAAACCACACATCCTGAGTTACGCAAGCACCACAGCAGCACTAGGAAAGCACAACTCGAAGCCAGGCCTCTCCTTGCAGAAGTAACAAGCCCATAGGTTTTGTTAGCTCTTTTGTGAAACCTCACCCAGGCTGCGCTCCACTTCAGGGCAAAGGCAGCCGTGTTTGCTTAAACATCCAACAAAGAGAGTCTAACAAAATGAGTCTAACAAAACCTGCAGTGAAGAGCAGTAGATTTGTAGACAGTCATTTATAGCATCTGACATGCAAGAGTGGTTAAGGGAAGGCAACAGTAACATCTTAAAAGATCATATACTCTTCCGAGGAAAACAGCTTTTCTAGCTGTGTGGACCTTACAGTCCATGGAAGTGTAACAGCGCAAGAACTGCAATGAGTACTGAGAACCGCACTGGGCCTTGAACGCTACAAATATATGTACTAGTTTTTAGAAGTACCAGCAATACATGAGGTCGCTGAACAGGGACATACTTAAGAACCAGGAACAGGAAGTTTTTAATAGTAATTTTCGCGATCCGCTATGTAAACATTATCAATGACAACAGAAAGCTCTTGGATTTACATCAAAGCACAAAAGAGGAGAAAGCTGAAAGTATTAATTACCTAAAATCCCCATTAGCACTGCAGGTTCCTTGGATGGAATTTGTTGTAGAAAAGGTAAAATATCATCAAGCACAAACCATTTATCCAGGTACTCCAAAATCTTTCCTAAGCACACCAGTGAGTTTACCCGGACCTGTGAAGTAAGACAAGAATTAAAAAAACCTCTTTACTATATTTTGGCCTAAGGAAAAATAAAAACATACAAAACTGACACTTAGAAGAGAACAGGTGCTGAAACTACAACCTTCATATCTAAAAATTCAAGACAAGTGAAAAAAACCTATTATGTCATGACAGGAAAATATATATAGTTACTCACTGCTCACAAAACCTTGTCTTTTCTGCCAGACAAACATTGTTAACATATATTATTCTGGAACACACTCAAACAATTTTTACAGTATTGTTAACAATGGTAAGTTGTTAACAACTTTAAAAATTGTTATGGTAAAGAAGCAAAAG
This sequence comes from Psophia crepitans, assembly GCA_013399095.1. NCBI lineage: Eukaryota > Metazoa > Chordata > Aves > Gruiformes > Psophiidae > Psophia > Psophia crepitans. The sequence goes on along the minus strand of VWZZ01004205.1, from coordinate 495,242 downwards.
CTTGTTTTTTAGTTGTAAAAAGTAAAAAAAAAAAATCTCAAAAAGAAATCAGGGCACCATTATAAGCCTTTCTTTAAAGGGCCAACAGCAAGAAAAGCTGTAATAATTAAAGGTAACAACATNAAAAAAAAATCCACGTAAGTTTAAAAAGAAATATGTATGGTTATTATAAAATCATTACTAATATTACTCAGGATCAAAATCAGTTTAAAATGTCTTCTTAAGCTTTCTTTTTAGAGAAATATTTAGGGAAATATCATGTTCCAACTAAGCTGACCTTAATCTATCAGACTTACTTAAAAATAGCTAGAATAATAAAGCATCATGATATGCAGATAGAACCTTGGAAAATGGATTTCAAAAAGAGTATTCATAAATTTCTAATAAGATATTTGGATAACAAAAATATAATGCATTTTCAAAAACATCTTTATATAAAAAATAACTTTTATTGCATCAAACTAACATTTTCCTACATAACTCAAGCAAATCTGAACGACTACTATCAACAATACTGCAGCAGCACAATGATAAGCTGAAAGATAAAACAGCATATCAGGATTAAACATACTTAAGGACCAGAGCAAAAAAAACCAACAAAACAATTTCAACCATATAATAAGAGACTGTAATACTAAGTATAGGTTGAAAGCAAATACCTGAGTAATAAAACCATTGATGCAGAAAAAATTCAAGACATGTACTTCGAAACAAAAACTTTTCTCCATAACAGTGCAAAGGCTTTGCAAGGTGAAAGCTACAACCAATTATTCAAATCCTTCTTTAAGAAACATTTTGTTTGTTTATCTCACCCTCCCACTCCTGAATGCCTTTGGCTAACTGGAATTTAATTCCAGCAGAGGAATGATTTCCTCAAAAAAGGAACCTTAGAAAGGTAGAAAAAGCATAAAGAGAAAAATTAAAATATGGATACATAAAAACATCACCAGAAGCTCTGATTTTACAGCAAATCAGGTCTTCCAAGGTAACTGTCAGCACACATATTCTTACCAGTGGGACCTCAAGAGTAAGTCACCTCTCACTGACTGGTAAGAGCACGCATGCCTGCATAGTTTCTGCAGCACCAGCAGTACATTATAAATACACATCCTACTTGTTGCTATGGTGGCCAGTAAGAATTTAGGATAAGAGTATTTGACAACAGTCCAATAGTTACTCCCCCAAAAATAAGGGAACTAAATTATATTTTACTAAAACAACTTTTCTTCAAAAAAACATTAATCTCTTTTGACATTCAGGAATATTACACAACTATGGAATATTACACAACTATTATCAAAAATGTTCCAAGTAAATTTTTTCCAAGTAAACAAACACAGTAGTATGCAAAAAGTTGGCACATCAGCTTAAAGAAAAGAGAACAATACTGGTTTAAATAAAAGCTGCAATTATGATACCTGGATCTGAATTGAAGGTGCTTCCAAGGCTCTATAAACCATTGGTAGAACACTATTCTTTATTTCATCCGGCGGAGTTTTGGTTAGAAGCAAGTCCATTTTTTGCAGGAAGATCAACAAGATCTATTAAAAGAAGGACAATTCAGAAGCCAAAAGTTTTAACTCCAGAAACATACACTTACAATTTGAAGTGTGTTGTATCATATCATAAAAACTTCAGAAGTTTTCTTGTAACTCAGTAAATTTGATCACTTACCATGTTGCTTGCCTGAAGGCATGGAAGACAAAAAACACTTTGACATATTATTGCATTTTAAAAACAGCAAATACAAAGCAAACAAAATATGCATGTTCTAGACTAATCCTTCTGAAATAAGAAATCATAATGGCTAAGGAAGGAGTTCTTGCTTCTATTTACAACGAGGTCGTTTGCTAAGATCCACCCACAGAAAATCTTTATACACAAATCACTGTTGAAAAAGCTAAACTTTCAAAAAACTATGACTCAAATGCTGTCTTCAAATCATTTGATCACCACTCCACTTATAAAAGCTGTATTCCGTTTGTATCTAGAATCAAAATAGGGACACAATGAAAAGAATATTACAGCTACTACATAGACACAAAATAGCTTTTTTCTATTTCATGTGAAAATTGTTTATCATAAAATGAAAAATACCAAATGAAAAAATTCACATCACGTTAACCTAAAAAGCAACAATAGAGTAGCACATTTACGTAGTGGGATTCACCTTGCTTAGGCGTAGCCATCTAAAAGTTAGCTGCTATTCTAAACTACTTGTCCAGGCTCAGTCTCCAACACAGGGAGCTACGTAACTCCTAAGACTCAAGTCTCATCTCAGATAGGTGAGACAACTTGCTACAGGTGACACTGACTATCCATTGATATCTAAACTCCTTTCAGCAAATAGGTTAGACTAGATGGATAAATTGTGGTGAACAGTATCACATTCGTAATAAAAAGCCAAATATTTCATAAGAGGAAAAGATTTAAAGTTTTAGGTCTAAAAACATGCACCAATCAGTGCTTGTATGTCAGATAAACAGAAGCATGAGAGTGTAGAAATACAAGTGCCCCAAAACTACATAAGTTTCCCCTTTCATTTGCTTCCTTTACAGGCAATAAAAATAAATTATTTTAAATTGCAGCTAATCTGTGCTTTCTTATTGTATCTTTATAATTACCTAAACTGTACAGACACGCACAGACTCTCTCATTCATTCATTCCATGAACACAGATTCTGATGCAATATTGCCAAATCTGGGAGAGAATTAGGGTGAGATAGACCAGATCAGTTTTAAAGTTAGACTTTATAATTGTTCTTGAATAAAGAATTTTTATTTGTCCTATACTTGGGTTTTTGAAACATCCATGTACTCGTGACACTGTTCTTCTCTTGCCTAGGAACCCTGTAATATCACGGCATGACAGTTCCTATGTTGGCTAAATGTTTGTTTTTGGAGGATCGTTTGATTGGTTTTGCCAATTTGAAAAGGGCATGAATCAAACCGGTTATTTAACAACTAGAAAAGCTTCTTTAAAGTAAGAACCAGATGTCTGAACATAAACAGACTGATTTTAAGTTAAACACTGTACTATGTAGTCATTTAGTTTTCACAGAAGCAGTTCAGCTGTTTTCCACCAGCTGTCAACGTTTTTCAACTAAGACAACATAAAGATGAATTGGTTTTGATCTCTCTCTCTGCCTGTCTTCAACTAGAAGGTAGTTCATGCTGTTCCAATGAACTCCCTTTTTTTTTAGCTTTCTAAGATCATATTTGATACTTTTCATCTATTTAAGTAGAAACTAAAATCATAGAATCATAAAGCTTGGAACAGACCTCAAAGATCATCTAGTCCAACCGCCCCACCACCACCTATTACCCAATAAACCATGTCCTTCAGTACCACATCCAACCCTTTAAACACCCGCAGGGATGGTGACTCCACCACCTCCCTGGGCAACCCGTTCCAATGCCCGACCACCCTTTCTGAGAAGAAATTTCTCCTCATCTCCAACCTGAACCTCCCCTGGGACAACTTGCAGCCGTTCCCCCTTGTCCTGTCACTAGTTATCTGCGAGAAGAGGCCGACCCCCAGCTCGCCACAACTTCCTTTCAGGTAGTTGTAGAGGGCAATAAGGTCTCCCCTGAGCCTCTTCTTCTCCAG
>VWZZ01004205.1:463177-481712 GCA_013399095.1 Psophia crepitans | reverse complement strand
GGGTTAGATTGGGTATTAGGAAAAACTTCTTCACTGAAAGAGAGGTCATGCATTGGAACAAGCTCCCCAGAGAGGTGGTGGAGTCACCATCCCTGGAGGTCTTCAAAAAGCATGTACACATGGCACTTTGGGACATGTTTTAGTAGGAACGGTGGTGTTGGGTTGATGGTTGGACTTGATCATCTCAGAGGTCTTTTCCAACTTTAAAGATTCTATGATTCTATGATAAAACATTTTAACAAAACAATGCTTTTCTTGTCCTGATCCAGGACAATCAAGTAATTCTTACTCTTATTAAAACTTGTAAAATCAGGATTTTAGCTGTGCCTAAAACTGACTCATCCCTCACTGAAGCAAGACTTAATGTGGTCAGGCAATGATTAGAAACAAAATTAATAAAATGTAAGTAGCACCCGAATATTCTTTTAAGTTGCAAATGAATAGAAAAGAGGTGCAAACACAAATTCACTTGTTGTATGAACTGCAGTTTGCACGTGAAGTAACTGTTTTCTAAATTATTATATCTACCGTTTTCTTCATGAAAAGCTACAGGTCTTGTTTATGCATTTTTATGTCAACAGTGTTGGAAAAGCACAAATGAAGCAAAATTCCACACATCAAATGGACTGGTTGTAACACTGTGCTTCAAAATTTCAAATGTCAAAGTCCTGAAAACTAAGTACGTATCAGTTCCACAATCTTCATGTAACACAAACAGAGTCATTCTTTATATCCACATTCTTCCTACTGGTCTGCACAGCACTCGAGGCCTGGACAATCATTGCACCTCAGTTCTTAATCCTTTTAAAGTTTTTCTGGAGAAAGCACCACATAAATGTTGGCACACATACCTGGTTTAAGGGTGAGTAATACATGAGAACACTAAATACTGCATCAGTACGAACACAGAAAACTGAGACTGAGTAACAGTAATAAGGAGATTTTTTTAATATAACGTTATAGGCAAGAAGTCAGAAGCCTAACTTTTTGTTCATTCCATAAAAATATCACAGAAGACACACCCCCTCAGCATGGATCTACTGAAAATTAAAACACATTGAATCATACCTGTCAGCCAACCTGACAGAACTTCTTTGCTTGGTCTCCTCCCTACCATCCTTTTAACGCCATCCCTTTCATGTTTCTATTAACACAGCTAGAGCTACAGAATCACAGAATCATAGAATCACTAAGGTTGGAAAGGACCTCTGAGATCATCAAGTCCAACCATCAACCTAACACCACCATGCCTACTAGACCATGTTCTGGAGTGCCACATCTACACTTTTTTTGAATGTCTCCAGGGATGGTGATTCAACCACTCTCTGGGCAGTCCATTCCAACACCTCACTACTCTTTCTGTGAAGAAGTTTTTCCTAATATGCAACCTAAACCTCCCCTGATGCAGCTTGAGGCCATTCCCTCTTGGCCTGTCACTTGCTACTTGGGAGAAGAGTCTGACACCCTCCTCACTACAACCTCCTTTCAAGCAGTTGTAGAGAGCAATCAGATCTCCCCTCAGACTCCTCTTCTCCAGACTAAACAAGCCCAGTTCCCTCAGCCGCTCTTCATAAGATTTGTTTTCCAGTCCCTTCACCAGTTTTGTTGCCTTTCTCTGGACATGCTCCAGCAGCTCGATGTCCTTCTTGTAGTGAGGGGCCCAAAACTGGACACAGTACTCAAGGCGCAGCCTCACCAGAGCCGAGTACTCATTTCTGTAATAATTACAAGAAAGAATCAGAGCACAGAAAGACAAAGTCCTTCATTTTCAATCTGACTTCAGTTTTACTATAGAGCTTATACATTTAATTACGGTTAAGGCATAGATGATATTTAGGGAACAGTCGTTCAGTGGTTTTCATAACATAAACTCTCTGCTGTTTTTTTGAGGGAATAAAAAGATGACTGTTTATTTTTTACTTTAGGAGCTAATTAAATAAAGACCCAAACCAGAGTATTGGAAGGACAGGTTAAATCTAATTAAAGCAGCTGAGTATTGCAGAAGCTGATGTCTGGTACACAGTGCAGCTTCTTTAACAGTTCCCTGAATAATCTCAAAATTAAATTCAGAGTAACATAATAAAAAGAAAACAAGTTAAAAATAAAAGTGATGAACAAAAACGCATATGCTTTGGGAAAAAACCGCAACAGATGGAATGTCTAGTAAATTAAGTATCTGGGACTCTTCATACTACTACTATTTTTAACAAGTAGTAATGACATTATGAGTGAACTTAGAATTCGGCTTTTTTATCCTTTTCTCCAATACCAAGTAAAATATAGAATAATATTGCTCATCTATGCTGTTACTGGAATTCAACACCAGTTTATTTACATTGTGTTTATATTAAATATTTAGTGTACATAGAGTTATTCATTATATAAATGCATGCAAAAATGTATACACCATATACATATATTTATGATAAATATAATTATGTTGAATACCAATAATTTGGAGTAGAAACATTCTCTTAATAATGGAAAAGCTACCTGCATGCTAGGGTCAGAAAGATATGGCCTTTCCTTCTATATCTACTTCAACTGTGCGGGTACACCAAGAATCCCTTAGGCTCACAAAGGAGGAATAAAGAGTGACTAGGATTACATCAGTTTCTGGCACAGCAAGCAACTGGACAGGTTCTGCACTACTGGTGTTTCTACTAGTAGCTGATTATGCTGAATATGGAAAGAACAACTGGAGCAAAGCATAGGGCATTACTAAAACCCCATGAATGAGAACTCTGACATAACTACACTGTTAATTTTACTCAAAAGGCTTAAATTCTTCACAAGAAGAACACCAAAGCTTTCTTAACACTCCAAAGTATGAATATTAGCCTGTTCCTCTGAAGCGCAGAGTTCAGGGAAAAAGTCATTATAGATGCAGTTGCTGAGTCAGTCAAAATACTGTGACAATTTTAGGAAGAAGCCTGGGGTATACTCTGGCATTCAGCTGCATACAGTATGAGTCTAGGCCCTTTAGCATGTAATAGTTTATTTACTGTTGTAGAGTACTAAGAGCTGTCTCCAATTACCTAATTAATCTTCCTTAGGCTTCTGTGAGGCACGTACTGAACCACTGGGGCAATGACAGCTTCGAACCCTTGTTAATGCAAAATGTGTTCAGTACTGGCAGAAAGATATACATGAATATACAAGTGTCATTTAATCCAAGAAATCTTTCCCAAAGTAGGCACTGTAAAGATGAAGAGGCATTCCTACAGTATTCTCAGCTCTTAGAAGCCAGTAAGTTTGAAAAATGCAGGTTAACAGACACAATCAAAAATGAAGGTGTTTGAAAGGTAATGTACATGTATCTTTATTAGGCTACCATTTAGAAAAATTACTTTGGGAAAAAACCTTGAAAACCTTCATAATCTTCCTCAGTAGGATCACAACCAGCTTTCTATTTTAACAAGAAATCTTCATTTTATTTGTTACGTTTTAGTGTGCTGTTATCACTACAGTTGAAAGGTAAATCTGTAAAACTAGCCCATTATTGTGCCTAGTGACCAACCTTATATAAATGAAATAAGCACTACCAAAGCACACTTAATTTTGTCTCCCTCAATTGACATTTGAGGACCTTTTAAACACATATGCAGCCACAACACAGAAAATTTATCAAAAATCTCCAATCTCATGTGCACTAAGAACATACATCTCATAAACGGAACAAATGTATGAACAACCTTTTGAAATAAAACAATTATTAAGAGAATTCTTTAAAAGTGAAATTAATTGAACTACCAATGCTGTAAGGGTCATGTGTAGCCTCATAGCTGCAACTGGACTAAGACCATGCAATAGATTATTAATTCGATTCACACCAGAAACGCATCCTATGGCTTGGGGAAAAAAAAATAAAAATCTGAGAGTGAGGTGAATACCATTCTTACATGAGTAAATACAGCAAACTTGAATCTCATCAGATGTATGTGTTGAATGTTCTAGATATTTTCTGTCAAATAACGAAACAATGATTAACAAAGTCTGTTCTCAGCTTTACTACAGTTTACCTGGATTCTTCCAATGGATGCTGAACAGTAAGTAGTCGAGGGTGTCGAAGCCTGGTTAGCTGTTGAACACCTCGTTTTAAAGAATCAATAATCTGATCCTTTTCAAATTTTTGATACTTGTCTATTAGCTTCTTATCAAAGACAAAAACAGCCACTTCCTGGAAATAAGCAACAAAATTCACTCAGTAAATAACACAGCCAAAAAACAAGCCTACACACAATTACATACACACGCACACACACATTTTTTGAATCAACAGTACAATCCCACCAATGCAATAAGGATTTCAATGTATATGCTTACATTCATATTGTCTTTACTCTGTCCCAGTCATAATCATGCAGGTTACTGTATATAATCTCTGGAATATATATTTCAAGAGCTAAGGTACTACTGCTCCCTAGCTTACAAAGAGTAATATGTAAACTATAACCACTATCTACACAGTGACAAAGCAGCAGATCCACAGGACAGAAATCAGCTTGATTTTAAGTAGATGAAAACATTTGCATCAGCTATGAACAACTAAAATATTCTGAGCATATATGCATTCATTTGGTATTAAATATATCAAGTGGTGCTTTATTAAACCTGACCCTGTCTTGGGATTCTGCTCCAAACTGGTAAAATCTATATTAAACTAGATATTCATGAAAGATAATTTATCATAGTATTTATAGTCACAGTAACCAATTAATCTGATCAGACCACTCACATGATAAAACATTAAGTTTTTTTTTCATGCTTAAACACGTGTAAAAAGAAGTCCCAGAAACGCCTTAGATGTTAAAACCAGAGAAAATATTTCTTCCAACCAATCTCTAGAAATGGAGTGGGAGAAAATTAAGGAATTTATATGAAAGCTTGAAATTACAGAGGTGGATGTGAAATAGAAAAATTAGATTACATCACTATCTTGGAAGCCATTAAAGAGAAATAAATCAATTGAAGAATAAAGGAATTAAAAACCTTATCTGAGACTTTCTTATACTCCTACAATAGCATTGTGAGTAATAATAAAGGTTAGGAACCAATACAAAATAATACGAAAATAGAGTTTTTAGTCCAAGAGGAAACCGACACCACACTGGGCAGGAGTGTTGATCTGCTGGAGGGCAGGAAGGCTCTGCAGAGGGATCTGGACAGGCTGGATTGATCGGCTGAGGCCAATTGTATGAGGTCCAACAAGGCTCAGTGCTGGGTCCTGCACTTGGGTCACAACAACCTCAGGCAACACTACAGGCTTGGGAAAGGCTGGCAGGAAAGCTGCCTGGAGGAAAAGGACCTGGGGCTGTTGGTCGGCAGGCAGCTGAACACGACCGGCAGTGTGCCCAGGCAGCCAACAGCCTGCTGTCTTGTATCAGAAATAGCAGGACCAGGGAAGCGATTGTCCCTTCATAGTGGGCACTGGTGAGGCCATCCCCCGACTTCCGTGTTCAGTCTTGGGCCCCTCACTACAAGACAGACGTTGAGCTGCTGGAGCACGTCCAAAGAAGAGCAACCAAGCTGGCGAAGGATCTAAAGCACAAGTCTTACGAGGAGCAGCTGAGGGAATTGGGGTTGTTTAGCCTGGAGAAAAGGATGCTGAAGAGAGACCTTCTCATTCTCTACAACTACCTGGAAGGTGTTGGGTGTTGGTCTCTTTCCCCAAGTAATAAGCAAAAGGACAAGAGCAAACAGCATCAAGTTGAACCAGCAGAGGTTTAGATTGGATACTAGGATATGAAGGATATTATTTCTTCACTAAAAAGGTTGTCAAGCACTGGACCAGGCTGCCCAGAGAAGTGGCTGAGTCACCACCCCCAGAGGTATTTAAAACACACATAGATGTGGTGCTTAGGGACATGGTTTAGTGGTGGACTCGGCAGTGTTAGGTTAATGGCTGGACTTGAAGATCTTAAAGGTCTTTTCTGACCAAAATGTTTCTATGATTCTATGAAGTCTATCCTCTTACACTGTACATTTTGTAACCATTATTCTAAATAAAACCTCACAGGAAGAGTGACATTAGTGTTCAAAAAATGTGTAGACATGGCACTTTGGGATATGGTTTAGTAGACATGGTGGTGTTGGGCTGATGGTTGGAATTGATGATCTTAGAGGTCTTTTCCAACCTTAAAGATTCTAGTCTATTATTACTGATTTTCAAAAAAGACTTCTAGAAATAGGCTATTTGCAAAAAAAAAAAAAAAAGAAATTCAGTCCAATACAAAAAAATTGTTTTATAATTTTTAGCTGGTACCTGTTTCATTAAACCATTAGCAGGTAAACATCTATAACTAACTCAACTAAGTACACATTCCCTGATTCTATCCATACCAGCGCCCTGCTCCAACTCATAAGTGTGATGGATCAAACACTAACACAACAAGGCAGGGAGAAACCAATGCCAGGGGATGGAAGACATACACTACACCCACTATTTAAAAAATACACATCTTCCAGTACTAAGTGCTCATGTATTGAGCAGTACATGACAAATAACAGTATTTCAAAGTAATACAGCATTTCTGAAAGCACTTCTGTTTAATGACAAGTCAAAAGAATCAGAAAGTGAGTATTTAAATCAGATAGTATGGGACATCAGCTATGGTTTGAATATTTTATGACGGTTACAAATAAGTTCTATTGGTGCTTGCTGCAACCCTGCATAGTTTGTTTGAATTTTGACGGAACATTTACATATCCAAAATTAGCTCACATATAAGTATGTATATGAAATTGTAGTATTCTAGGTATGAAAATGATTGCTATCACATTGATTTTGTAGACTTACTTATTGTGGAGTGTCAAAAACCAAAATAACTTGAGTTGTGTGGCAACTTGCTTTCAACACCTTCATTCTCAAGTAACATGTCTGATACAGCAAGAAAGCATACAGCCATCTCTGTCTGCTCATGGACACCAAAATATTAAATAGAATAGAATAGAATAGAATCATTAAGGTTGGAAGAGACCTCAAGGATCATCCAGTCCAACCGACCCCCCCCCACCTACTAACCACTAAACCATGTCCTTCAGTACCGCGTCTAACCTTTCCTTAAACACCCACATGGACGGTGACTCCACCACCAGTACTAATATAAAATACAGCAGGTTACACTCAGCCGATACAGGGCTGGCGAGCTGCACCCTCTCAGCAGTGAGTGCTGACGCCACACACAGCGAGCAGCGCAGCTCCAGCCAGAACGCGACAGTCACCGCATCCGGCAGGGCAGGTCTCGGGAGCACAGAGTGGGGCTCAGGGATGGGATGGCAGGCAAGACCCTCCAGGCACGGCAGCCATCAAAGAGAGAGCGTCATCCCAGAGAGTCTCCTAATGTATAGGGAGCGTGACGTTTATGGTATGGAAGGCTTCTGTTGGCTAGCTCGGGTCAGATGCCCTGGCTTTCGCCCCTCCTGGCTTTTGCACCTTGCTATCTCAAGACTGCTCAAGACCTTCATCACTATGGAAACCTGCATTCCATAGCTGGCCATAAACTACATCAAAGTGTCTTCTGAACTTTGTTCTCACAGAATTAAGTGCTGCAGTCTGCTCTAAAATGCAGCTTCTCTGTGCAAAAAATTAGTTCTATAATTCTATCCCAGCAAAACCAGGACATACTTCTTTCCACAGAAAGCTCTAGAGGAGCTTCCACTGTTTTTCTCCATGTCATAGGTATGAAGGAAGAGTAGCTTCCTCCTGCAGATGACTACTTGTTATTTAATTCTTCAACTGTGTTGTAATTCCAACTTTGTGATATAAAAAAAAAAATCAACATAAAAAGACTGAAATATATTAAAAAATACTACTGTTGTCCAGAAAGTACGTGAAAAAATAGAGTCAAAACAACCCTTCTCTTTAATAACACAATTTTTCATTCATTATGTGATAGGAAGTATACACACCTTGCTCTATATGCTCTTGTCTTAGCCCAGTATGCTGGTAACGCTACTACCTGGGTTAGGAAGTATGGACAAGTACTTAGGGGCCTGGACTGGCCACTCCAGATCTAAGTTTAAATCTCAGTTCTGTACACAAACATGAGACAGCCTACACCTTCTGTCTCACCTCCCACAAGTTTAAGCCAAGCGCTTTACTTCAAGGTGGTGTTAGGAAAGCTCTGTGATGACACTGAGACAGCTGTATGTTATGATGTGCACCATGTAAATATTTGCCACAATTAAGACCTTCAAGAAAATACGTTGTTACTTCCAAGAATTTAAATGTTTAACATGAATCACAGAAAAGATCAGAGTTTAAGTTCTACAATATCTTTGCCAAGGAATTAAATGTCACCTGTGCAAACAGGAGGAAGCACTGTCTACAACATGCAAGATAGTTTAACTGGGTTATAATCATATTAATTCTTCTAGAATACTTTTAGACATTGAAGAGAAAAGTGTAAGTAAGTTCTCTTTGATTGCACTTGTGTATTTCAGGAGAATCCTGTTGACCATTGTCCCAGAGACCTGGCATTCACTAATACCCCTTCATAAAGGTTTTTTATCATGTAGTTTTAATCACTAAATGCCCCAGTTTTCTTTTCCCAGCTTCTATGGGCAGTTTTCTTTTGTCCTGGGTCTGGCTGAGATGGAGTTGACTTTCTTCATAGCACCCCATATGGTGCTGTGTTTCAGATTTGTAGCTAAAACAGTGTTGATAACACACCAGTGTTTTGGCTGTTGCTGTACAGCCCTTGCACAGGGTCAAGGTTTCCTCTTTTTCCCACTCTGCCCCCACAGTGAACAGGCTGCGCGTAGGCAGGAGACTGGAATGGGACATCACCAGGACAGACAATCCAAACTGGCCAAAAGGGCTAGCCCTTATCCTATAACATTATGCTCAGTGATAAAAACTTGAGTAGAGGAAGAAGAAGGGGGTTTTGCTTACAACGTGGCTGTTGTTTGGAGACTAGCTCAAGCATCGGTCTGCCTGTGGGATGTTCCTTTGCTTTGCTTGGTTTCCCTCTCTTCCTTTACCTATTAAACTGTCTAGATCTTGATCTAGGAGTTTTCTTGCTCTTCTTACTATTTTCAGCTCTCATCCTGCTGGGGGTGGGGAAGTGAGTGAGTAGCTGTGTGTGTGCCTAGTTGCTGGTTGGGGTCAACCCACCACATCCTCCAAGTCCATTTGCAATCCTTCATTCCTTATGAAACACACACCAGTTTGAAACACACACTGACAGTTTAAAACAACTGTCCTTATTTACCCATGTAAACACCCTATAAACCAAAAAGAATGCAAAAAACCCTGCTCCTAGCCACTGCAACTGAAAAAAAAATACCCCACCCCCCCAAAAAAAACAACAAAAACCCACCAAAACCCAGGCATATCATGCTTTCTCTCCTGTCCCCAAGAGGAAGGCAAGAATTGAGAAACACACTGAGTTTGTGTGTTGAAAATGATACAAACAAAACTAAAAAGTATTTCTAAATTAGACTCTAGAAGCTGTGAAAATGTAATGATAACGGAATAGCAATACCTCTTCCTATTCATCTCCTTGCATACTAAGATAGCGTGTTAACAATACCTGTAAAACATTCAAGCACTATAGTGATGAATGCTACAGAAAGTCAAATCCTTCCAGTTTCAATGACTGTTTGAATAGTGTTGAGTAATAATGCCAGAGACTAAGCACAGAACAAGGAAGAAAAAAAAAAACCCACACAAAATATTTAATAACTACAGTTCACCATCGACCCTGTGAACTGAATGATGCTGTGCTCTTGCGGAAAAAAATTAAATGTGATCATGTTAAACATTAAGCCATGAACATAAAAGCAAGGGAAATTTTAAGGTAGCAGAATGCTCGATTTTAGAAATTTCATGTTTGTTTTGCCTTTAATTTTTGTTCTCTGTTTTACCCATATGCACTTACACATTTTTTTAATGGATAATCAAATCTAACTCGATATGCAAACACATGATGTTTTACCAAAGCCTCCCACTGTGCAAAGCAAAGTAGTCTCTGAACTAAAATACTGGAAAGATTTCCAGTAGTACTTTGGTCTTTTGCCAGAAAAAGATTTCCCTCCAGCTTTTGGGGGGGTTATTTTTAGAAGCTCACCAATGTTTGGGGTTTTTTTATAACCTTACTTTCCCATCAGTTTGTTTCAGTCATAAGGCATACAATACAACTATTTCAGTTTTAAAATGAATTAGCCTTTAATGTTTGCATAGTAGGAAGCTTTCATTTCAAAGCTACTGTATGCACAGCCAAAACAACAAAAAGCTGACATTAATATACTTAGTACTACCACAATAAAAGTTAACCACAACTACAGTAGCCTTGAAGTGCAAACCATTATCTCCTTAATTCTATCTTTTATGACTGAGCTGACAAGAACATTAAGTGACCTTACCCTAGCTATTTCTTTACGAGCGCACTTTCTAAGCAGAAAAAAGGACAAGTGCTATATTATGTCAGAAAAAAGTGCATAAAGACTAAGCTAACAAATCCAAGACAAGTGGAAATATTGTAAAATTAGCAATATGTTACTTCATGTATACACGTATAACCAAAAAGACTCATATATCTTTCAAACAGCAGCAAATCAGCTATCAAATAGCACCAAACATATGCACACAGGTAAGTAATTTCCTCACATTCTGTTAGGTTGTTATTCAGTCATCTACAAAGTAAGCAAGAAATTACAAGACACACTAAAAAAAAACCCTATAAGTAAACATTCAGAAATCCAGAAAAAACAGCAAGGCAGAAACTTGGCAGAACTCTGAAGAGAGGAATAAAATCCTATATATCTACTATCACCAGAAATGGAATATTTGTAATTGTCCTCTGCCTTAAAATCAGAACCAAATTAATCTGTATTTTAAATCTTATCCTCAGCTGACCAACTTCTGTAAAACTGCTGACTTCCATTTGTCCTGAGAACAAAGATTTCTGATCAACTCTACTGCTATAATGCTATAACTCCAAATTTAGCTATTTTATCTGGCTACAATGACTTAAATCAGTACTTATGTTGTTGTAAAATGATGACAACAACACGGGCAATTAAGCCCTTACATCCTGCTTGTCTGATTACAATACACATTTACTGTAAAAAAGCTAAATGCTCATAGCTTCAAATTATACACACTTGCAATGCAGCAAATATGCGCATCGCTTCATAGAAGTGATTTCTACCACTTGGAAAATGACAGCCAGCTGCTTCCACATTGCCCAGCCAACATTCAAAAGGTACATGCAAAAGAAATTAAAAAAAAAATGTTAAAGAACGGATATATTGCAACACAACACAACATAAACTGTTTGTATTGCTGTGTAATTTTATTTTGCAATGGCAAACTGAATGTTGACGTGATGTTAACTAGCTGGTAATATTAATAATTAATGGTAATTGCATGTCAAATCACCAACCCTCTAAAATTCCCTGAAGTAAAACTGCTGCTGTATTTTTAATGACTAATGATGGCATACAAACGTACAGATGTTAGTCAGGATTTACAGAGATACTGCAAAATGACATGTGATAACACCTGAAATAAAACTCTGCAAAAGCAGTGGTCAGAACACCCATTAAAAGCTTGAAAAACTTGAACGATGTGAACCAAGTTACATACACTCTGTCAATCGGGCAGTATAAGAAACTTGCCTCAACTCTCCAGACCTTAAAGCTACACCTGCTACAGGTCAAATGCTTACTGGGCACAGATTGTGTAACACCTATCAAAACTACCATACTTTCATTATCACTTCTTTGTATAGCTGAATAAGTCCAAAAACAACAACAACAAAAAAAAACCCCAAACAACTGGTGCACTGGGTAAGTTCAGTAAATACTAGAAATACAGATTTCTGCAGCAGCTAGGCAGATGCTTAGGAACATGGCAAAAGTACCTGCTTAACGTTATTCAGATTCTGTCACAATCAGATTACACGTTCTCCATAAATTATTTGTCCTGCACAGTGTATTTCTTCTCTATTTACTACAGTTTATTTTCCTACCATCTAACAGACAGTATATATGTTTTCCAAAGTTATTCCTTTGTGTTAATTTCTTTTTGGTACATCTGTAGCAAGCTGATCCATTGTTTAAGTGACTTCACATCACTTCAGCATCCAGTTTAAATGAAGGCTATAACTTAGTAACATTCCTATTTACTCTTTGAAAAGTCTATTTCCTTTCCAAGTTTGAAAAAAGACTTTTAACATTTCTCCAGTACAATAAAATAATTTTCTGTAATAACAGTTCTTAAACTCTTTCTGGTAAACCTTCTTCCAAAGTTACAAACCCACTATAATTTACACATGTGACTTCAAGTGAGTCAAGTTTATGTAGTAGTGCTCTAAACTCTAATCCTTTAAGGAAACTAAAAGGGAACAAGACTGGTCTGAAAGCAGCACAGGGAAGGCACAACTCATTTCCTCCACAACCTCCTCCTCTATCCCATGCCTTCCTGTTACTGTACCTCATGACTTAACATCTCTAAACCCTCAATTTTTGTATATCAGCTTAGCAAAAAACTAGTCTCACTAAGAACAAATCATGGCATACTTCATGACTATTTTAAATCATAAAAAGACAGTACTGCTGGAAAAAAAAGCTGCAAGTTAAAACAAATTGGGGAACCAATTCACGTTAAAACAAACTTCTTCCTTCTTGTTAAATCACTTCTAACTTTGATTAATTCTTGATCTTGGTCTGAAATTGTATGCTATGAATGCAGAACCATTTCTTTGTTCAGCAGTGAAGGCGTAAAGCAATTATCACCTATATAGATGAGAACATTATATTTAAATAATGTGAAGTTCTTCGTTTCATTTTACTTATAGTACCACCCTTAGCATTAGTCTGCCCTGTTGAATTTCCTTTTTAAATGCCACTTACCAACCGCTACCTATCAGTCTGTATCTAATGCTTATAAGCTTAGGTCTTTGCTTGACGACTCACCTGTTTTGTTGATTTTTTAGTTCCATTAAATATCTTCCAAGCAAGACCATTACCACCGCTGGCAATATGTCGGCCAACATCAAATTCCCTGGTAACAGGATTTCCCATGACTGCACTGGTGACATCAGCCGTTACCTTTGTAACGGTACTCTTCAATTTATTCAGCATGGACTCCATTTTCTCAACTGTGCAACAACGTATTACCCTACAAAGACAAGAAAAAAAAAAGCTTCATAGTCCTCTGACAACTTCTGTTAATATAAGACACACGTGGAAAACTGTGACATCTAACCAAGGATCCAACAGGATACAGGAATAACCCAGAAGACGACTAGTGAACTGTAACTTCCAGTACTTCGCAGTTACACATATTCACACTGCATAAGCACATCTGGGTGTGCGTGCCTGGGGATTAATGTCATTGCTTCTACTCCTCCTGAAAAACTTCTGAATCTCTTGATCATTCTTCATTAGATCTAACAAAGCAATCAAGGACTGAGAAATCAACCATTTCTTGAAAACAGGTAATTGAATAAAGCAGAGAATCCATGAACTGCCTCCATGAAGGGAAAGGTCGACACCTTGTGTGTCAATATCAATCAACAAAGAGAACCAAATCTGAAGGAAAATAGGTTCCTTTAATTCCAGTGCTCACGGAACTACACATTTTCTGAATGTAAGGACTGCTTAAGAGCCCAGACCAGAAAAAAGAACACATGTGTATTATACACAGGACAAGTAAAAACTGTGTTCTTTCTCCACACTGTGCTTGTCCAAATACGAGCTCAAAATTCAGTATTTTGCCCATCAGACTGCTGACATTGCTATTTCTGTGATGTAAGTGTTAACGAGTTTAAGTATTAATCAGCTGCTGCAGGGGAAGGAAACAAGAAACTGTCCTTTTATGCTTTAACAGAACTGCACAAGGAAGTTTTTTACATCATCTTGCAAATGTAAGACTGTGGCAGCTTACAATTCAGTTCATCTTCCCTTGTACTCAAGGGACTCCAAAGAACTTCCAGAGTCTCCTAAGTTGTCATGAGTAGTTCCAAAAAATCTCATTTGCCTATTCTGCCAGATAGAAGTTCTGAAGCCCATGTCCCATTTATACAATTGTCTCTCTGACAATGGATACACAAGAAAGAATGAAGACAGGAAACAAAGTGAAAAAAAGGGATAGAGTTCATCTTCCTTATCGGTGTGAATAAAGATATGCAAGAAGAAATTATTTCTTGGAATCAGTATTATGTGGTACATTTAAAAGCAACATTTAATGATATTTCTTCATTCCCTCTTTCAAATAAGATGTGAAGAACACTATTTCTTCAACCCATAGTAAAATAAACCTAAGATAGCACACCAGCAAGTATACTAAAACCTACAGTAGTACTATTTTCAATTATATACTCAACTCTTCGGCATACAATTTGTGTACAACTACTTCTTTGAAAAACAGAGAATGTCATTTCTATTCAAATGGAAGAGAGAAGATTCTGTTGTGATAAAGATGTTTGTCAAGTGATGGTAACAAGGACAAAAGAAGCAAAAGGCACTAACAAACAACCCAGTGAGCACTGGGACTAACCAGCCCCAATGTCCTTCTGATCGGATGTGAGATGCTTGCTTGTATAAATTACAGCTCTTCCCACTGTATTACATAGATTTATAAGGCAATGTCCTGGCCTACATAGATTATCTGGAGTCTATTAATATATGCATTTATGTCACAGCTTTTTCCACATTCAAGACACAGATGGAATCTGTTTCCTCTTCACAGCTCCTTAGCCTCACAAAACCTGTAGCAACTTATTTTTGACACCCGTATACCTCAGTCAAACTTGACTGAAATGAACCACAATGAAGTTATTTGGACATGCACACCTTCTCCCCCTGGTACTATAGATGTGATTCCACTAGAAAGCTGCTAAGTATTAAACTGGAAAGATAGACTTGTTTTCTAAAAGAGGTAATAAACACACTAAATAAAACTTCTTAAAAAGTTTTAGCAATTGACTCCAGTGTAGATATGTGTAACTATTAACCTAGTCCTAAGCAAATTCTAGCACAGTGCTGGAAGCAACACAGGTCTGCGGCTCTGTCTTGACTATCGTTGCAGTTATATCCCATCTTCAGTACTCCTTCACAGTGAAATGCAGAAATACACTAATGCTGTGGCTCCATAGATATTTCTCCTGTTTCCACATCAGTTGAGTGACAGTAGCAATTTTATGCTACTTAATGCAATCAGACTAGGAGTTTTAAGAAATTATATTATAAAAAAGAAAGGTATCCACCCGCACAGATCTCGTATCTTGCAAATACTCAACTTTAAAATCAGAAATAGCAGTTACGGCTTCGACAAGACTACTCGGGAGCAGAACTAGATATGACTACAAGCACACTCATAATTATGGGGGCTGCGAGTTTTAGATATGAGAAGCTGAGTCTGAATACAATGAGATAATCTTAAGAATAATTATAAATTTTCTTGGTATGTATTAAGGGGTTTGTTGAGAACATAGCTGGAAATAAATTACGGACATGCAGAATTCCTTTATTAAGTAATTGTATTACAGTATGTGACATTTTATTAAAATATATTAATTTTACTTTATGGATTGTGCTATGGAAAAATGCACACAATTCCTAACTGTGCAGCCCAAGATCAAACAGCTATTAGACAGTGGCTATTATCCCTCTATAAAGGAACTTTTCATTAACCTGATACATATGTAGAAACAAGGATCTTGGAGTATTCTAAATATGAGCTATATGTATTTCCAGCTCTCAGAGATTTTGTTCTGCAGCTATTCCATGGGGCAAACTCTACATGCTAAAGGATTATAAAATCAATCCTAATGAGTTTAAGATAACCACAAATCTAATTTCTTTGGGTTTAAATCCTATGCTTTTAGCATTGTTTCATTCACTCCAGCCATCAAACCTTCTCTAGTATCAGTGCAACACAATCTTAGAACTCTCAAAACTAAAGAAACACTTGCAGAATTAATTGCGGAGATATTATGAAGAAATGCAGACACATACACGTTCAAGTTCCTTTGTATAAATATGAGAGGGAGCTTCTCCACACAGGTGGTGGAAAAATGGTGTAGTATTGATTAAATCAGAAGTGCACCCTGCTATGGGTGACAGACTAACTCAAGTGAGAAGCCAGGAAAAGCCACTAGGTGAGAATGTTAACAGCATTCCAGTGTCTGAAGGGCGAGGATTTAAAAGTCAAGCCTGGTAGGCCCTGTCCAACCTGTTCCTCTCCAGCCTGACAGTCTGCAAACTACTGTTTAATTTAGCTACTGAGTAAGGAATGCTGAGAAACTCACTTCTCAATAAGCAGCTTGGGTTTTATGTCCATCTAACACTGTAAATTTGTAGAAATCTTCATGTCAACTTTTGGACTGTAATTTAAAATAACGTATTTTCCTTTCTAAAAATGATTGTTGTTACCAACTTCAGTAAAAACACACTACCTGTCAACAGGAACAATGTACCTAGAAAACCATGCCCCAAAAAATAATCTATTTTGTGTACTATCTATAGTACCACAAATCATGATGATTTAACCATATCTGAAATATGCAACTGTAGTTCTCAACTGTATGAAAACTTGTTTGTTCAGTTCTTTTAGACTTAACTATTTATAGAAAAATTAACAACCACAGAACAATAAAGTCAGTCACCCACAATGAAACTTTCCTTTCACGTTAAAAGGTAATACATGAGAAAAGTAAAAGATCTTAAGAGTAACAGTGTTCAGACAAGCAACACAGGACATACAATAAATGTTGAAGAACTTTGACTTCTGTTTGAATTTCATGGGTAATATTAATGCTACTAAGTCCATGAAATGTGGAACTAGTCTGGAGAAGGAGGCTGAGGGAAGACCATAGTGCTCTCTACAACTACCTGAAAGGAGGTTGTAGTCAGGTGGGTGTCGGTCTCTTCTCCCAAGTAACAAGTCATAGAACAAGAGGAAACGGCCTCAGGTTGTGCCGGGGGGCGTTACATTGGATAATAAGGAAAAATTTCTTCACCAAAAGGGTTGTCAAGCACCGGACCAGGCTGCCCAAGGATATGGTTGAGTCATGTCCCTGAAGGTATTTAAAAGGCACATGGATGTGGTGCTTAGGGTCATGGTGGTGGACTTGGCTGTGTCAGGTTAACGGTTGGACTTGATGATCTCTTCCAACCAAAATGGTTCTATGATTCTAATTCTAAAAAGAAATCTGGATGATCGATGTGTTGTTCTCATTAATTCCCCTCATAATCAATAATGGTCGTTATGCTGATATATATCAGCAACAACATGTCAGCATGATGACAACCTGTGTCTTGGCCAGGTAGTAAGCCACAGCCAATACAGCAATAAGAGATGAGGCAAACTATATGTTGAAATAAAGGTAGATCCAAACCAAAGATTCCTCACCACTCTTTAATTCTCTCTCATGTAAAACACCTGTGTGATTTAAAACTATCCCTGAACTAATTCATAGCTTCATCTGATATGTGGATAAGGGCACACACTGCCCAGCAGTGTACCATACACTGCCAGTGCTCTGACCCTAACAACCTGGCATCGCCCGTTGTGAACCAAGGCAGCAGGCAGCTGCATGAGTACTGCCTGCCACCCAGCCCAAATCCCCATCCCAGTGATCTGGCCCAAACAATGATAAATTGACAGGAAAAAAAAAAAACCCAAACAGGTGCTAGAACAAGAGTCTCATGAAAAAGAAAAAAATAATCAGGCACAATCAAGCTTTCGCATTGGTTATAAGAACAACAGGAGGATCAAACGCAACGATGGACTGTGCGCGGTGCCGCTGCTCTCACTGCAAGTCACCTTCGTGGCTTTTTTTCAGCATTTCGGTACTGAGCTGCAACTGAAGCCCTCACAAAAACTCAATGGACTAGAACCATGCCCGGGGCCCTGTCTGTTGCCTGCTGACAGGCGAACCCTAATCTATATGCTGCGCAAACCCTTGCAGTGTCTCTTGCGGGCCAGTCCTCCCGAAGTGTTCACTGTTATTTACAGAGAGACCGGACTCGCACCGCTCCGCTCAAAAACCCCCGCCGGCGGCGCGCAGGGAACCCCCCCCTTCCCGCTGCCCGAGGGGCTGGCGGTTGCTCACTGCTCCGCCGGGAGGGAGCCTGCCTGGGGCAGGCAGCGGCCGCGGTCAGAGGCGAGAGGCGGTGAGCGGCGTTTGCGGGCAGCTGATCCGCGATCCGCCGGCTCGGGCAGCTCAGCGGTCCCCGCCAGGCCTTGCTCGGGCAATGATCGCGCCTCCAGGGCGGCCCCCTCCCGTCCGCCCCTCAGCGCTGGGCTCCCGGGACGCGAGGCCACCTACGGAGCCAGCGGGCCCTGCCCGCCCCGCGCAAAGCCACTAGGCCACGGGCAGCCGCTGCCGCTCCGGGGTGTGGGGGACAGGCCTCTTACCTGAGCCCGCGGAAGCTGCCGGAGCGGGGCCCGGCTGCCCGTTGCCTTGTGGGCTCGGCAGTCCGCCTGTCACGTCGGCTCCGTCTCTCGCTCCGACCCCAGCTCGGCCCCGTCCCGCTCCAGCTACTCCATAGCGACGGCGCCAGCCACCGCGCTGGAGGG
>VWZZ01004205.1:437353-462644 GCA_013399095.1 Psophia crepitans | reverse complement strand
GGCGGGCGGGCGGGCCGGGGGTAGCGCTGAGGGAAGCAGCTGTGCGGAGGAGAGAGGAGCTTTCTCCGGCTGTACCCTCAGGGGTCGTGGCTAAGCGGGGCCCCACCGCTAGCGCTGGGCGTGGAGCTGTACCTAGAGCTGTGCCTAAGCGTTCGGAGCGGAAGGCGGGGGGGCAGGCAGGTTCAATGTGGTGGACGTGTCGGTTTGTAGTCCGCTGAGCTGAGAGTGGTGTGTGGGGGAGCATCTCCCCTAGGAGGAGAGGCTGAGAGCTGGGACTGTTCAGCCTGGAAAAGAGAAGGGTCGGGGGGATCTCATCCATGTCTACAAGTACCTGAAGGAAGGGTGCAAAGAGGATGGAGCCAGGCTCTTCTCAGTGGTGCCCGGAGAGGCTGTGGGCACTCAGCCTTTGGAGATACTCAAAAGCTGTCTGGGTATGGTCTTGGGTGACCAGCTCTGGGTGGCCCTGCTTGAGCAGGGGAGGTTGGACCAGATGGACCCCAGAGGTCCCTGTAGGCCTCAGCCTGTCTGTGGTTCTGTAATGAATTCATACGTGTGTATATGTACGTACATACGGTGTGTGTGGTAATAACAAAAAAACCCTTTCTCACCTGTTTTAGTGTCATCTTGTTCTCTCCTGTTGACACTACTCCAGTAGGTGTGAGTCAACTTACAAGAAGGACTGATTCATTAAGTATCTTTCTCTGTCTTTGTAAAATGAAGCTGATATCTGGAGAAATTTTGAATATATGTATAACTAATTTCACAGAGTAAAAATATGTTTCAAAATGTCAAAGTAAAGCTTTATAAGCATCTGTAAAACCTTCACATAAATATTTTGCAGATTTTGATGGTCCTTTTCAAGCAACTCAGCTGTGGAATAGTATTATTCATGCTCTTCACAGTCAGGTGGAAATCAAAAGGCGTAGACAACATCTGAAAACATACAAAAACTGTTTCACTGGCTCCAATGCTGTTGATGTCGTACTAAGCCATCTTATGCAAAGCATGTACCTAAGCTGCAATGATATTTCTCGGCTGAAGGGAGTCCGTGTGTGTCAAGCATTGATGGATCACAAGGTGTTTGAGCCAGTTGGAGCGAAGCTTTACTTGTTCAAGAATGAGAAAGAAACAGAGTTTGAAGACACAAACACTAGTCTCTATAAATTTGTAAATAGCAGTCTTACTCCTCTTCTTCCAAGAAAGAATAAAGACAATGAGAGCTTGTCTCCTGAGCAAATCTGCAAACAGAAGACAAAAAGATGTTCCCAGTGAGTTACTCAGAACTAGTCTGATTTATTTTTTTTTAAACTTAAAGTGGGTTAGCTGTAGATGAAGTTATGTCTGTATAACCCAGGTATTAAAGACTTCTGAAAACTACTTGCCAGTTGTGAGGCATGTCATGCCTAAATCTCAGATGTTTCCTAATATGGGATGGTTGGACTAGATGATCCTTGAGGTCACTTCCAACCTTAATGATTCTATTCTATTCTATATCTCGTTAATGCTGAACTGCTTTGATCTGCCATTTGTTGTTTAGAATAGTGTCTGACACAGTAGCATGAGCCTAGGAATCATTTTGGTTTGCGATTGATTGTGCTGAAATATGGGAATCAGTATGAATGAGCTGCTTGCTAGAAGATGGTAAAAGAAATGGAACTAATAAACAGTATTTGGAATCAATATTCTTGCCCTTTCCACAAAGCAGATATGGATGATTGGTTTTCTAGCACCAGGATAGACCTCAGATACAGCGAAGCCCTAAAGTCCTGATTTAACAGCAATTTAGGAAGTGACAGAGAGATAAATATGTCTTAATCATACTTGTTAGATATATCATTATTTTTTTTCCTCCTAAGCAGAATGAAGTGTGAGACAACACTTTCAAACCCCTTAGCATTAGAAGCAGTCGATAAAAAGAGGGTAGAGGACCTTCTTCAATCAATAAATGTTCATGCGTCTTTACCTCCAAAGATCATGGTTAATGAACCAACTCATCTGCTTTCAAAAAGAGGTGAGGATTGAATTTTTCTTTTTAAAACTTGATTGTTCTTCACTGTATCTGCTTGGAGTGAGTACCTCATTTCTGTTAAACACTGCCCCTCAGAGTCCTAAATTTAACATGTCACTAATGACAAAATAGCTAAATGAGTGCTAAATGGGTAAATGTTCATAGCAAGTAAAATGAAAGAAACAAAAGAGAATTAAGTTTTTGCAGGATGATGCTATTCTACTTATGCAGCTGCCACTTCAGAAGGAGCTAGGTTTTAGGATTAAGTACATCCATATTATAGGATTCCTTTGCTATTCGCTTGTCTTTTCTTATACATATTGCTAATTAGAGCAGGTTATTACTAATTCTAATATGATGGAGGAGAGAGATGTTCTCTTTAAAACCTTCTTTCTTAGCATTCCTATTTTGATCCCGTCTTCCCCAACACAGAAAATTCACACCATGCTGTTAACTTGTTTTGTTTGAACATTTAAAACATTATTGAGTGAGTAAAAACCAAGGTTAGTGTTTTACTGAAGATCTTATTTCTGAAGGTGGATTGTTTGTTTCTTTGTTTATGGTATCAGTAATCGAAGATGTCTGGAAACAGCAAACTCTGCTACGACTGCTGCAGTTAATTGATGTTCCGCTTCTAGAAGATATCTTGGTGTCTTCAGTGAAGACAAAACCAGACTGTTTTGGCAAAGAAGAAGACTTGATTATCTCAAATACTTTCCTGGACAGAGAGGTTACCTGTAGCTTAAACTTGCCTGAGTAAGTTATACATGTGTAAAATGGATCTGTTAGTAAACGCTTTACTCTTGATCAACGATTTGTGTTAAGGGAACAAAATAGACATCGTTACACCTGTATACTTGTAGTCGGGAGTGGCATTAATGTACTTTCCTTTGACTTCTTTTCAGAAATGGTAAGAGAATTCACACAAAGTTCATGTTTAAGATTGGGCACTTGAGCATTTTAAGTATATGTTAAAACTTTAACCTCAAGTGTCAGAAACACTCCCAGTTTCTAGAACAGACACATCACTCGAGTCTCTAGAATGGATATTAGAAATTTGTTCTGAGACTTTTGGTTTGTTTGTCACAGTTTCTAGTGCTGTGAAGATATAAAATCAATAAGGCATCTGTTGTTAGCAACAGAAAAGGAGAAACTAAGCTGTAGCACTGAGAATGCTTATATCATGAGGACCTAGAAGTGGAAGTACCTCCATGTCATCAGTGCTTTCTTTCCTTAAATGCTCTCTTATTTCTGTAGTGTTCCTGCTGATTGCACTTGGGCTGATCTCTATCTTGACATATGCTAAAGCATGTCTCCTTGTGTGTGTATGTCTTAGTAATGTTTACTTCTGTCAAACCTATACAATTTTTGTCTGTGAGATTAAGGTCAATCTGTGTACCTAAAGAGACTCTTAAAATTTTTACGTATTCTTGTTTAAGAGAGAAAATATTAATATTTTTACATATGTTTAGAGTTTTGTATAAGCTGATAAAACTCCTGATTCCAGACTAGGTTTATTGCCAGATAGCAGCTTAACTCCTTGGCTTTATCCTCCCAGAATGGCTTGATGAACACTCTTTCTTTTGACATTTGTACTTCTGTTATACTTGATTCTTGGGTGCTTATTGGGTTTATGTCTCTTAAAATCTCTGTGTTATGTGGTGGTTACTCTGTATTATTCTGTATTAAGTATCTCTAACATTTGAGTCTTTGCTAATATATCAAATAAGTGTAAAGAAAATTAAATGCTTGCCTCATCGCTTTATTCTGCAATTAAATTGTAGCATCTTTGTAGATAGTGTATTATTTAGGTCTGGATTATAGCATGCCTTAGAAATGGGAAATTCCAAGTATGAAGAATAGTCTCCAGTACTACAAATTGTTGTAGGATTAATTGCCCTCAATATGAAGGAAGGTGGGGGAAGCATAATTTTTATCTCAAATTTTCCATGTTCAGTTTTCAAACAGTGTCATGTTATACTTGAAATAATCAAATACCTGTCTTCCACTTAGGTACTTAAAAACTGCAATCAAATCCTACTTTATCCACCCTCTTTTATCAAGTTAGCTAGACTGCTTTCTGAATGTTTAACTTAAACATATTTTCTAGTTCCTTTTTTTCTTTAGGACTTTTCTGTTGTGGATGAGGCAGTGTGATTGCACTGCTCATGGGTTCATAACTAAAGGGAAATCATAATCTCATTTCTACTTTACTGTATTACTCCATTTATGCATCCAAGAGTTACATGATCCTTGTCGGCTGCAGCAGTCCTAGCATAAGTTCACGTTTATCTAGCTGTCAGCAGCAAGTTCAAAAAAATCTTTTTTTTCTGCTGTCCATGATAAAAACAAGATTGTGTGGATCTTGATTATTTTTTGCATCGTCATGAGTTATTGATTCAGTTCAAATTATCTTATATCCAGAGAGTCAGATAAAAGTAATTCTCCTTCCACCCCCCACAGTTCTATGACTTTAGATTTCTTCTGGACAAAATGGTTAATTTAGTGGGTTTTTGGTTTTTGTTGTTTGTTTTTTTTCCTCTGACTTCCCAGCCTCTTTGAATAATGAGTTGTCTACTTGAATTTTAGATTTGCCTTACATTTTCTCTTCCTTAATTAAATCATACAGACAACAAATGCTTGAGAAGACTCATGATTCTGCAGTCTTCTGGAATTTAAACTAATGCTTCCCTTTTTCTCTCTGGTTAGCCCTGTTGGGTTTTCATGATGTGTGCTGAAGTAATAGTGGGGTGGTGTTTGATTTTTGCGTACTGTCTGTATCAGACAAAGCCAGACTAGTGTTTTGATCTGCTTGTACCTCAGGTGTCTTATCTGTAGCATAAGAAGACCATAGAAGTTGCTTCTTTTGAGCAGATCCTTGAACTACAATAGTGAAATAAATTACCTAAACTGCTTAATAAGCAACTGCTTAATGCTGTGGTTCAAATATGTCATTATACCTGCACAGTTATTTCTGTCTGATTTTCTTTAAAGGATTAAATAAGAACAGGCAGAGTGTTTGAAAGTAAGCACTAAAACTAACTTTTCCTTCTACAGGCTTGACAAATGGCTCTATGCTGCAGTTGAATGCTTGGAGTATTTCCCAGACCAATTCATAGTGATGGTTAGTCAGCAGTTACCTCAAAGCACTAACAAACCAACCAGTCTGAATACATACAAGAAGATTCTTTTTGACATTATAATAAAGTATTATAGTCAAAAAAAGGACTCCCTTCTTGCCACTCAGGATCTCGATTTTCATTTGGGAATTATAGAGCTTATAGGTAAGATCAACCTGGAAGAAAAAAAAGCAAGTGAAAGCTGTATAAAAGATGGAACTTACTAAGCATTAATTAATTGAATCATAACACAATTTGCAATGCTATTGCAAATGCATTTTAATTTATAGTTTGGAAAGGAACACTCAAGACTGCTAGGCAGAACACCTGTTCGAGGCAAAGACAAATTTCAAAGTTAGATCAAGTTGCGTAGGGCCTGTTCCAGCTGAATTTTGAAAATCTGCAAGGATAGAGAATTGGCAAACTCTGTGGGCAATCTGTTTAAATTGCTGCTCTTGTGAAAATTTCTTACCACTAGTCAGAATTACCCTATTGCTATTTGTAACCAATAATCTGTAAGTAAAATCATTGCTGTAAAGTTTTCTTCTTCACCAGAATAAGGTTTTGTAATGTTCTCGTCTTCGGGCTATTTTCATAATAAAAGTTGTTTAAAATTATAAAAGGAGCTGCTGAAACTGCAATATTCCACCCCCCACCCCCCCAAAAAACCCAACAAATAACTCACCTCCCCACAAATGCTTACAAGTAAAACAGAAGGGTTTAATTTAAGTACAAGTTTAATATTAATCCTATCCTGAATAGGCCCTGTTACTCCTTCAGTTCTGTAGGGTTTATAGAGTGTTAACCAAAGTTTCAGTTTTTAGAGATCTATGACAAGCATACTAGCATAGGAGCATAGTTTGCCTGTGTAAAAATTGGAGCAGAATGGTGGATTCTGTGGCTAAAACCTCATGAAAATACAAAAGGCAATATTTTTATCTGTAGTATTTTGCTAAGGAGAAAAAAAAAAATCAAATTATAATAGCTGTCATGAAAGGGAAATTATGGCAAAATGACGTAATCCATCCACAAAAGAATTATTTAGAAATAACCAGTAACTTCCGCTAAATGTTCATTTAAATTAAAAATAGTATACTTCATATATGAACTTTAAATACAGAACTGATATAAACTAATATTATAGAATATTACTAAATTAGAGAATCAAAGCAGCCAAATCCTGTAGGCAATGGACAAGACAGCGTCATAATTCTGTGACAGTGTCAGAATGACTCTAATGCTTTAGATGTCTAGGTCTCTTCTGTATTCAGTATCTGCTGATCCAAACTACATGACCTGTGAATGCCCAGGGTTATTCTTTCTTAGTTTTGCTTTAATTTTTTCACCTTTTCCAACTTGAGTAAGACTATCTCACAAGGAGTTTCTAATACTTTTTTTCTTTTTGATGAAGTGGTAACCATAATGTTGTCATTCGGAAGTGATTCTCTGTTTGAATATATATATTAGTCTGTGTTGTTGAGTCTGATTGTAGTTCAGGAGGTAGCTCAAACTAGCTGTGAACATCTACATATTTAAAACACTTTCAAAATCAATTTTAAAAGTGCTGCAGTTAACTGAAGTACGACTTCTTTTTTTTTATTAATGTGTATATGGCTATAACTATTTTTCTCAGCTGTTAAACGGTTTGGTTTTTAAGATGGCTGATAATGCAGATATGTTGTGAAGGCCAGCATGCTGATGTGTTTGTTGCCTTTTAAAATAAACAGACCTAGAGTACTTGTGTTACAGATGGATGCAGTTGATCAAACTAGTCCATGTGATTTATTGAAGAATTTTTCCTTGGAACTTTTTCTTTTTTCCCTACAGTCTTTTAACGTACCTCAGTAAAATTTTAATCACAGATCAGAGAAATTCTCAAACTTTTCTCTAGAAATTATTTCACTTCCTGTCTTCACATCTACACTTCTACCTGTCTTCACCATGTCCTCTGGCAGTTCTCTTTCCTGCTTTTTCTTTTAGAAAAGGGTTACTTATTTGCTTTTTTGACTTTCTTTTTAAACAAAGATGGTTTCAGATGGCTTGAGGTACACCCCTAAAAGTCCCAGATTATTTCTTGTAAAATAGAACCTCTGTCCCAGTAATAGGACAGAGGCCAGAAAATCATATGTAGGTTCTATTCCCGTACCTGCCCTCATCTTTCTCTTGCCTTAAAGTTACTCGGCAATTTGACAGTTCCTCACTTTCAAAGTGAAGATAACTAGAATTATCATCTAAAGGGGTTTTTATAGGAGACTAAATCTACCTTATCACATTTTCTTGATAAATTTATAACCTAATGGCTTAAAAAAAGGGGAAGGGCACACATCAGCCAGCCACAAAAAGCAACCAAACAAAACAAAAAATCCCAACTAACCAACCAACCAAAAAAACCCCACCACCCAAACAGAACCTCAAAGCAATGAGAAAGTTAGGATTGCTCAGCTCATTAATTACTTTGAGATGAATCCTGGAATATAATACAAAGATATGTAAACTCAAATGGTGCAAACACCACTTCAGTGTTTGCACACTGTACACAGAACATAGTAATGTCCTGTCTATATTGTCCAAGTATATCTGTTCTCTGACTAGCTATGGGACAAAGACTTTAAGCTTATATTGATTAAAGGCTGTATTGAGTCTTGTCAGAAGGTTTTAGTCACTGAGATAACCTGTTTTGTTTGGAGGGAAAAATCCCCCCAAATTGGATAAATATTAAAACTTAAATATGTATTCTTGATTCTGAAAATCAACAGTTGCACTGGATACGCTGTTTTACTCCATTACAGAAAAAGGAAAAACAGATCAAGCACTAGAGGCATCACAACTTTATTTAAAATTATTAGCACCAAATATTCGAGAAGAACTACATAGACTCCTGACATTCATAACCATTGCATCCGAATCTGAGGGCTACAAATTACAAAAACAAGTAAGTATCTGTTATGTTTAGTGTGGGAAATAGCACCTTCCTATAGTAAAGCTAACTTTTTTGTTCAGTTAGAAGTATTCTGTTTACTGCTTTCCAATGTCACTTGTTTTAAAACAAATATCAAGATGCTTTTCCCACTGATAGGAGCATCCTGTTATACTTAGTCTTGGTGATACATTGCAAGTAAATCTAATGCCAAACCTGGATGGTTCTTTTTCTAGTTTGATAACAGGTCAGTGATCATCAAGACTTGCACCAAGTTCATCTTACAAAATAAGACTCTGTCAAAACCGCAGGCAGAACTGCTGACTCAGTTTCTGATGGACAATCACTCTGAGCTCTTCAAGGTAGCATTTTCCTTACCTCATTGGTTTTGTCATTTTAAATATTAAATGCCATAAAGTGCCTTTTTGGGGATGAAAAGTCTGAGGAGCAGGGTTTAATGTTCCATATGTTATAGTTTAATGGTACAGTTAAGTGGGGTGAGAAGCTATTTCAGACTATGGAGGACAGCTTTTTGAGAGCTTTGCAATCCTTTATATATGATATCCTCTCTCTTTATTTGCATCCTTTGTGTTAAGAAAGTTTTTCAAGTATTAAGAAATTGTTAGAGGCCTTTTGGCACCTTGTTTCTGATGGCTGTCTACTACATTTTTAGGCTTCTTAGTGTCTTTCTCCTTTAGAAGTCAGCTGACATACTCGGAGTGATATACAAGATGGTGTGCTCTGGTGCCCCAGCATACATGTAGAGCTTTGACAGTTCTTTGGTATTTGGAAATGTTAGCTTCTAAATTAAAGAAAATAATTTAAATGACCTTTCTATTTAACTTGATAGGTTATGTACATATACAGATATATTTTATAGTCTTCATTTACGTTCTGTCATATTGTCATACATGTGAAAAGATGCAGCCTTCCCAGACCCCCTACATTGACTTTCTTAATTCAGCCCATGCATTAAAGTTGTGATGCCTCTCTACAGTTTTCCTCAACTATAAAATTCCTCATTAAAACACTAAATTAGATAGAGATTAACTAATTATCTCAGGCATTATAAGATAGCTGTAAAATGCTCTAGACGTTTATTGTCTGGTTACAAATAAGCCTCACAGAAACATTGATTTGGTTTCAGTAAAATATTTTTTATTCTTATATAACACATTCATTTTCACTTCTGACCTCAGCTAAAGAGATGTGGGAGATATTTTTTAATAAGCTCCAGTTTAGTATCAAGGGATTAGTGTGAGTTTTGTATGTGTTAATATACAGCCAAATCCAAATACTTTTTTTGTTGTTGTTATTAAGTCTTCTGACGTGAGGGTTAGGGCTTTGATTCACGAGTGGAGATGGAGCCAGATCTGACAAATGAAGGGCCCAACGTGTCATAGCACTGACAGCAGAGTGGGGGGTGGCTCGCTCTTTCACAACTGCAGCTAGGCATCTTGTGTATTATATAAGCTGAAATCCATTCAAGGTCTACACTACAGTTTTTGCTGTGGTTGAGTAGAAAACAACTTCTAGAACATCTTGTCTCCTTTTGCCTGAAATATCAGAAATAAACATGTGTATGTGGTTTGGTGTGTTGTTTTTTTTTGTGTGTGTGAAAGATTTTGAATGTGTACCTAAATAAAGGTAGGCGTAGATTCTTCTGCAGTTAATTATGTGGTTTTCAAATTGATCATCTGAAAGCTTTAGATTCTCAAAATACAGAATTATTGTTTTTGTAATTTTTTTCATTGTTGAATTGTATTTTCAGACTCCTTTAACACTTCTGGAACTAACTAGTAGGAGACTTGAGAGTTTGCTAGAAGGACAAGATCCAGATGTCGATTCAGGTAGGTGATGTGATACACACTTTTATATAAACCATTCTATACAAATCAATTTATCATCAGTTGACTATGATTTTGCATAGACTGTATTCTTTTCCTTTATTAGAATTGAAATATTAGAGTGACTAGTCACTAAATCACCAAGTCATTCAATTATCTGCTCTAAGCAAAACACCGATCTCTAAATATTAGAGAACAAGAATTCTATGAATTTTCTAGTTTGAACGTATTACAAAATCTTTTTGCCAAATAATTCCTTCTGGATAAATTAATGCAAAATTGTTTTCTGAAATGACTTGCTTATTTGGTGTTTGAATTTGATGTGATTTTATATTTAGGAACAGTATTCTTATATTTCTGCCACAAGACACCTAAAAATTCTCAGAGTTCAGTAGTTTGAGGTTCTAATAGATGTCTTGAGCACAGACCTGGATTGTTTAGTGTTTTGAAGAACTCTCTTCCTTTTCTGGATTAGCACAAAGTTTATAAAGAACCTAAAACTTACAGAAGGGTAGTGTAGCCTAAAAGAAAAGCATTTGACACTTGGTGTGTATGTGAGATTTGTGTTTTCCAGCTCACTTCTTTTATGAGCTAACATTCCATCTGGCCTTGTTGCCAAAAATATCTTTCAGCACTGTGATTAAAAGGATTGGCTTAAATAATTTAATTTCTCTCTGACTCTAGCTTCTTGGTTTTGATTTCTGTATTGCAAGTGCATTATGTGCTTAAACATTGAAGGGAAACCATTAGGGAACTGGATAATGCTGTAAGTTATTGTGTTGTTTAATACTATATTTAATAGAGCAGCTGTCTGAGAAGTGATTTTGGTACAGAATCTTTTACCGTCTGTGCTGGGTTCTGGAATGCATCCAAACTGCTTCCAGTTCAGTGTTCTCAGCATCACGTATTCTGTAGCCAAAGAATAGGGAGATGAGCAACAGAGGAACTGAACTGCAGGTCTATAGTGTTCTTGGAGCCTGCATGATCTCCATCAGCACACTGAACAGACAGCTGAAGTACAAACCCTATATGCACTGTGTTCTCCCTATGAAGTTTTGGAATTTCAATCTGTAAATGCATATAGTTTCCATCTGCTTGTTAAAATACCTAGTTTGATCTGAATGTAAGCTCTCCAGCATGACGTATTCCTGTGTTCCTGTGTGCCTGGTATCACTGTCCCTTTCCTCATGGAGGAGGTAGGAGGAGAATCTTTCCTGAGAGCTACTGAGCATTCAGAGCTGGTGAACTTCTGAGGCACAGGTGGGAGCAGAAGGGAAGGCTGGGGGACCCTGATAAGAACAGGAGTCTTATCTGTTTCAGGAAGGCAATCGTTAGGTCTGCTGGAAATAAGTATTCCAAAAAACACTGAGGGAACTCTGGGGTTGGTTTTAGTCTAGTTAAACCATTTGAAACCACTGGACTAAAGGATCCACCCTGAAGTTTTAAGAGTGAATCTCTTTGCCAGAAGTTATTAGGCTTTTGCTTTTGCAAGAGCTATGTCTTCTAGATGTGGCTCTACTAAACCATAAAAAGTGTTTCATGTTTGGTGTTTGACAGACTCGTTGTAAAAAAAGGGAAGGCCAGGTCCACACAAAAATTCTGGCAGGTCAGGCTATCACCACTCCGTGAAGCCTTAAGAAGATGATGTCTGTATGGATGGAACAGTAAGAATTTTTTCCCCTTTAGGCAATTAACATCCATTCCACCAGCTTGCTCATTAACACGTGGAGTAGCTGACTGCCAGTCTTTCCTCAGGCCAGAACTCATCTGCTCAATGATGGGGCTTGAATCCTTGCAGGGCAGTGCTCCCCTGTGTAGGTCACAACATTTTTATAGCTAAATAGTGCTTAAGTGAAACATCTCTATCTCCAGTTCCTTGGTCTGCCCTCACCATGAACTGCTGCCTGATCCATCTGCTCTGTATTCCTCAACTCAGAGCTGTGGTTCAGAGGCAACCGTTTTCTAGAGCATTTACTCGCTTGCATTGTGTACTGGGCCTTGCTATGGATCTGATTTGCATGCAGGGAGTCACTGGATGATGAAAACTGCAAGGTGCCGTTCTTGTCAGGCAATGTTCTTCATTATGGCTTCTGTTTGCAAGAACTGTGTTGGCTCTCTGTCTTGCAGGCCTGTTTGCAACGAAAAATCATCTGTGATGCTGCAGTTGTAACACTGCTCTTCAATTTTATTTTTGTAATTAATGTTTAGATGTTCATCCATGCTCAGTGGAGGACGATATATTTCACATTGTAGAGAACTGTAATTGCATCTGAACTGCATTATCAACGTATCTGTTTCTGATCATATTTTTTTAACCAGACTCTTACATGACGCATTAATCTGAACCTCTAATTTCTTACAAAGGCTTCACCTTCTGCCAGCGTGTGACAACTAAAGAATATGATGATCAAAAACAACAAACAAATCAGTACCTTCTCGCATTGGTTCAAGAGATGGACAGTGACTCTACTATACCTCTGAAGCAGAAGAAGAAATTAGTTAAACAATTACGAAAATACCACTCTCTCATCTATTGTAGCGGTTGTAAAACTGCATGTGAATTTTGTACTCTAAATGGTTAGACATCAATACAGCTTTTTTATTTTTAAAAAAAAAAAGGGGAGGATGCATATGAAAATTGCTCATAACACAAACCATTTTGTTCTGTAATTGAAGATGTAAGGACATGAAACTACAAATTACTCTGCTACTAAAAAGCATTCATTCTAATTAATGACTCAACCAAAAAGTACTTAATTACTTTAAATTTAGTAATAATGGTACACTGCTTGTGCTGCTTTGATTTCAGGGTTTGGCATTTTTTTCCCTTCTGTCCCACAACCCCATGGCTTTCCAGCTGAGCTAAGTTTACATTCAGAGCCGTGCTTAGGTTGAGATCCAGTAGTGTTTTTTCATCTTTTCTCTTTGTAGTTCGTAATCTAACTGTAACCTAAATCTTAAACTGTAGATGATGACTCCTATGAGCATTGTAAAAGTGTGCAAAGTGTGTCAAAAATGTTAGGAGCAGATTTTGAATCTGTGACAGGCAAGATCGTTAGGCAGGCAAGATCGCGTGCTCACAGTCAGTGATGACAGCCTGTTACTCCTTCCCTGCTCCGGCAGACTGAGCTGCTGCTAATCTGGCAGTTACACAAAAGCAAGTGGGGAAAAAAAAAAAAGGACACTGCAAAAAAAACTCGAGGAATAATAATCTTGATTTCGATCTCTTGGTGTACTTAATTTATTTGAATGTGAGAATACTATGATAGTGTCCAGTTATTTGTCATAAATACTTCGATAATGTTTCTGGATTCATAGGGCAAAGCTGGAAAGCACGTTGGCTGGTTTTGACGCGTTGATGGTTAACTGTACATCGACAAGGAAATGTTGATTTAAGTCATTAAATAACTATGCAATATAACATGTTGGGGTTAAATTACATCTTCCGTCCTCATGACAGACATTTGATCACGATGTATTGGACATAGAGAAGTGAGATTGGAAGGGACCTCTGGTCTGCTCCCACCACCCAGCTCAAAGTGGAGTCAGTTAGTGCGGGCTGCTCAGGGCCTTTTCCAGTTGAGTTCAGAGTATCTCCAAGGACAGAGATGCCACCACCTCTCAGGTGAGTCTGGTACAGAGTTTGACCAGCCTCACAGTAGATTGGGGGGGGCAGGGGTGGGCGGGAAGCAGGCAACCACCAAAGCACCTTGTGTTTAGGTAGAATTTCTTGCATTTCAGTGTGTGCCCATTGCCTCCTGCCCTTTCAGTGGGCAGCACTGAGAAATGTCTGGCTCTGTTGGCTTTAATCCCTCCCCTGAGCTTCTCTTCTCAAGGCTAAACAATTGCAGCATGCTCCGCTTCTTCCATGCATGACAAATGCTCCAATCCCTTTTCATTTTCATGGCCCCTTTGCTGGACTAGCTCCACTGTGACCATGATTTTTTTTTTAATTGTGAACATGCTTCTTTAGGTATCTGCATCCTCAACTGTTCTCCAAATGTGTGGTCAAGTTACCAGGATACCAAAGCTTTCTGAAAACAAGTGCTGTTTTCTTTTATGAATTGAAATGATTCCGTTGTTAGATATGACCAACTATGTGTACAGGTAATAGGTTGTGTTAACCTGTGTATTTCAGGTAGCCTTATTTAAATGACCTGGCCCTATTAGAAGTCAGGGAATGTACTTGAAATCTCTGTCCACGTGCCCCTGTTCATGCCCTTGTTATTTACTGAACAGTGACTGTCCAGTGTGAAATAAATAATTTCTGGAGAAGGAAGAAAGACAAAGTTTCACTTTTCAGAGGTGAATGTCCTGATTACTAGACTACAGGGCCATGCATTCTTTTTCTAGCCCTTTGTGGGGGTTGGTCATTCTCCCAAAAAGGGAGCAGGTACAGAAGTAGATTGAGAATTGTAAACAGGAAAGTATTTCCTGATTAAGTGTTTCTGGTGCTGAGTAGTGGGAGAAGGGGATTTTAGTTTGGTGGCCTGTAGTTTTCATTTTTCTCCCCCCTCTCTTTCCAATCCCTTTACTAGGTCTTCCTCAGAATACTGAAGCTGGTAACAGGGGAGGGGTGATAGCTTGGTAATTTTTAGTCCAGATGGACTGGGGATTGCTTTGGGAAAAACTGTATTTAAAAACAAGAAATTAAAATTACTGCACTTTGATTTGATTTGAATTTTCTTGTGCTAATTTAAAGATGATAATAAAGCATTGCATAAGTAGCAATGAGTCGGTCTGTAATTTCGTAGTGCTTTCAGAAGGGAGGGCCAGCTCAGTGGGTGTAGAACCAGGTATCAGACAGTATGGAAGGGCTGCACCTGGACAGGAGGCGTTCACGGTTGCCACGTGCTTCCCTTCAGTTCATGGGACTAGAAGTCAAGGTTGACCTACTGCAAAGGAACAGCTCTTGAGAGCCCTGTTTTATTCACCTGCCCTAGACAGGAGGATCTACTGACTTTTAACCTTATGTTGAAAGAAATGTGATATTTTACATGTAAGGATAAGGGCCTGCTGAACAGAACAAGCTTGGTGAACTAGAGATTATTCTTTTTTATTGTTAGGCTTTCAGTTACATTCCAAAATTAAGAAAACTTGATTGGACTTTAGAAAGTTGTGTCACTTTAAACAATATTTGCCACAGAATCATCTGTTAGGGAAACTTGGACCTCTCACTCATTCCTATTTATGATTTCTAGCATAGAGTGACCAAATTTATTGCCGGTATGAATTTGTATTTGAAGTACAACATTTCCAGCGTGAAGAGTTTAGTCTAGAGCTACTTTCCAGTGCAGCCTTGTCAAAGAACCAGTGATTCTCCCTTCAAAGGAAGGAGGCTTATGTCCATTCATAGAGCATTCATGTTTGCTCCCACCAAGGAAAAGATCCATTGTTGCTTTCATAGGAACAACGTGCATATTGCCCTACTTAAGTCCCAGCTAAAGCGTGTTGCTAATTTTGTGAAGCAGTTCTTTGAAAAACTAGAGGTCGGACACAGGGGGACTCTACATGTGGCTGTTGGGTTCTGGACTTACTGATGTCCTGTATTTCCTTGCACAGAGCAATACCCCAGCTGTTTCCAGGAACTTGTAGGTGGTGTTCTCGTGCACTAATACACTCGCAGCCTCCTGTGTGGCTCATGTAGCTATGAACAGGAGGGTACCTCTTCCATGCCTTTCAGCAGGTTAGACCTGAGGAAAGCCACCATGAGCTGGCAGTCCACGGTAAAAAAGATCATATTGAAGAAGAAAGATCATCTCAGACAACTATTTAATTGGGGTGGCTCATCATCTGTGGGCACCACAGTACAAAAAGGACATAAAACTATTGGCAAGTGTCCAAAGGAGGGCAACTAAGATGCTGAAGGGTGTAGAGGGGAAGGTGTATGAGGAGAGGCTGAAGTCCCTGGGCTTGTTCAGCCTGGAGGAGACTGAGGAGAGACCTCATTGTGGCCTACAGCTTCCTCCCGAGGGGGAGTGAAGGGGCAGGCACTGATCTCCTCCCTCTGGTGACTAGTGATAGAACCCAAGTGAACAGCAGGAAGCTGCGACAGAGGAGGTTTAGGTTGGAGATGAGGAAAAGGTTCTTCACCAAGAGGGTGGTCAGGCACTGGAACAGGCTCCCCAGGGAGGTGGTCACAGTACCGAGCTTTGCTGAGTCCAAGAAGCATCTGGACAACGCTCTCAGTCATCTGCTCTGATTGGGCTGGTCCTGTGTGGAGCCAGGAGTTGGACTCGATGATCCTTACGGGTCCCTTCGAACTCAGGATATTCTATGATCAAGATCTCCCCATTTTCTGGAGTGTTGGCTTCTCTGCTATACTGCCCTTGTGCTGAGACCTCTGAGCAGCTCATGAGAATCTGGAATGTTGATCAGAACAAGGTGGCTCTAATTCCATGTGCTTATCTGAAGCAGCAAAAAAATGGAAGCCAAAGATGAGGATCTCCCTGTAACTTAATGCTACTAGCAAGCCCAGGGGCTGGTGGTACACACCTTTGTTCCCCCTCTTCATGGTTCTGGCCGTTCAACTGTATCAATTACACAGTGTCCCAAAGAACAGATTTGCAGAAGGCAACGGTATCTACCTGTGCTTCGGAGTGCGCCTCTCTGGATCCTGTCAAGGATCACCAGAGGGACACGAAATCCAGTGAAGCCTTTGCTTGATCCCTGTCATCCACCCACCAGAGTCAGTCAGCGCTCTTTGTTCCAAGCCAGGAAAGCACGCTGCCAAGTACACTTAACTGGTTTGTCATGGGAGCAGACGAAATAGGAGACTGCAGCCAAGAACAGGGTACTCCTCTGCAAATCCGAGACGGCCGAGTAACACCAGCCCTACAAAAATGGCAGTGGCCCTGTGGCCACCAGCTGCCTCAGGTCCAGATCAGTGTCGGCATCTGCGTGTCTGTTTGTTATCCCCGGTGGGAGTGCCTGCCTCCCTCCTGCACCCAAGCGAGCTGGGGGGGCACCCTGCCAGCCCAGGCATCCATGAGACGTACTGCGCTCTTTCCCTCCTGCTGCCGTGCTGCGCGGACGGATGGCACAGGAACAGGGCTTCGGATGGCACAGGAACAGGGCTTCGGATGGCACCTTTGCTCTGTAAACAGAAATAACACGTACAGGCTGGGCGTCTGTTTACCTAGAGTGCCTGGCTCAGACACAGAGGGGATTACCCGGGACACAGACCTTCGTTCACCTCAAACCGCTTCTGAAGTCGCCTTTTCAGGAAGGTGAGGGGAGTGCCAGGAAGCTTCTTTGCTCAGCCATTGTTTAAAACAAAAAACAAACCAAAAAAGCCCGCAGCCTACTAACCCCCAGCCCCTTTTTAGAAAGGAATTGTTCAAATTACTCTTTCTTCAAAGCCTAAGTATGCTTTCAGTAGCAGTGGTCACATTTCAAGTCTGTTCCTTTTATGGCTATTCACTAAAATAACAAAAAATAAAACTCATATTCCTTTTTAGGAGAGACAATCGCAGAGAGGCCTTCGAGATGTGTTTAATGCCCATTCAATTGCACGCGCAAGTTAGAATAATACTCATTTTGGAATAAAAAAAAAAATCTTCATTTCTTCTCACTACGTTTTAGCGTCACACCAGCACAAACACTGAACGTTTTTACTACCTCATGCATTGAGGTCTGCGGCAGTAAGAATACAATGAAGCTATCGGTAAAAGATGAGAACATAATGAAATAACAACAAACATATTCTTTCATAGTATTAGGCTTGTAAAACTTTATTTTTAAATTCTGAAAATGCTTTTTCCCAACCCACTTAAATACAGGAAAGCTAAAACACAATCCTAGGGGCAGAAAACAGGTGGTAGTTCAAAGAGTTCCATTCAGAGTAAACCAATGGAATAACAACGTATCCAGCTATGCTCCCTATATATCAAATTTCTCTTCACAGATATTGTGTCCATGTTCTTCATAATCTTCTCTAGTTACTATCATGTCTTCAAAATCATCATTTTCAGAAATGAGCTTCCCACCTTCCCAAGAATAAGTAATAGGGCTGAAAAATGAACAAAGTTATTGTTACTCCTCTGTAAGGTCATTTAAAATACAAGTATGCAGTGATGACTTCCAAGACTTTAACTTAGCCATACCTATTAGAAAATATCTTTTTGATTGCTAAATCAAACCATCCAGCTCCAGACAGATTATGAGGCAAAGTCTGAAATTTTAGCAGAGCTGACTTTGCTTTTCATAAAAAGCAAATGCCTCCTTGGAGGCAGGTGTGAAGAGGGCAGGAAGTGGAGATGTCTTTGCATTTACTTTGCAGAGATAATGACTCTTTAATAATACTTAAAAATACTCTTTAGTAATACTTCAAAAAAGTAGATTTTTTGTACTTTCAAGATAAGACTTGTTTTGTCTCAACTGTATACTTTTGTCTCTGGCAAAGACGCTGCCCCTTCCAAATCCCTCGAGTGGCCACATTAATAATGACACGGAGGCATTCAGATGCTGAAAATTCTTCTGAGTAAAAGAGTAAGCTCCAATCCTGCATGCTGCTGTAACCACTTAGTGACACTATCTGTTTACAATAAAAAGACTGATCCTGGAAACACTTACTCGTATGCTTAACTTTATTCGCCAAAGAATGGGGCAGGCAGGTGGTCTCTAATTTATTTGGTTTGTCTGAAAATGCACTGATTTATAACATTCTTTTTGTACAATTTTGCTTCACTTAGTATTTGAATTAACCCCTTTAGTCAATCTATCTTTTTAATCAGCAAAAGAAATCCTACTTTATAGTTTGTTCTGCTAGAGGGACAAAGCTTGTTCTGTACAGTTTAGGACTTACTTTTCAGGAAGAACTACGGAAACATCATAATCAGTTGGAGTAAGACATCGAACTTCAGAATAAACCCGATCTCTGAAGCCTGGAAAAAGGGTGTTTCCCCCAGTCAGAACTATGTTCTTGAAGAAATGAGGCTGCATTTCTGTAAAATAAATAAGTAAATCTGTAGTTAGAGACTGAATATATATTTAAAGATTAAAGGGTCTTTTTTTTCCCCAATTCTATTATGAATTGGAATGAATAGTATGAATATGCATTGAAGAATTTTATCATCATCTACTGATCACATCAGTTTTACTGAGAAATGCAAGAAAGTGATCACTCATCCTCTGTTCTTCATGATTTTTAGAATTTGGCTTTGATAACTACCGTTTTCTTGTATTGTCTGTTAAATTTCACGTCTCCCAATACAATTCTCCTTTCAAAAGGGATTTTAAATGATACAATTTTTTTAAGAGTACAAAATAATAGCCTCAATGCTGCCAGACTTACGTAGTGTCATAAAACCTATGAAAGTCGTCTTTTTAGTAATAATGTTCATTACATGTACATCGTCTATAAAATGAAAGCTTTAGTATTACTTCTGACAAATACAGCAATTTTATACCTTGATGCTCAAATTACCCAGTTGGGTCAGTTTTATTTTTCTCTTCTTCCAGTGAAGAAAGATATTTTAAAGAACAACTGAAACTAATTTCAAGTATATTCCATCATTGGCATCAAAGGAGGTCACATTAGAAAAAGGATAAAATTTACAGCAATTAAATGAAGAGCTGAAACCCATCAATAAATCACCACAAAACTGTTTGCTGGACAGAGAATCTCAGACAATGAGTTCTGGAGAATATGACACACAGCAGCAGACAGAACACTTCACAACTTAGTGACTGGCACATTGAGAGTATGAGCTTAAGACACTTTGGATGCTTAAAAAGAACCCCAAACCAACAACAAAAAAACCCCAAACCAACACAAGCCACCCACACACACCCTTTTCAAAATACTTCTAGGTTATACCTTCAGGTAAATTCTGAATAGAATAAACAATGGCTTCAGGAATTCCCATCTCTTGAATACCAATGTCTGAAGGATGGAAGAGTATTTCTGGAACTGCAAATCTTTCATTTGTTAGACGAAGTATTTGTTCACCAGTCTTGTATTTTCCACTTAACACCATCTCTTCCCTTGGCTATTATAGACATGAATAGTAGTCACTGCTTAAGAAAATAAATTACATCCTAGAATATTCAGCTAATCTTTTTCATGTACTGCAGAGGCAGGCAGTATATTCTACGTTAAGTTGTATTATCCACAAATCTTTTAAGAATAATACATACTCTGGTATTAAATCTGAAATCACACTGTCTTTACCTTACAAAATCCTTTTTTGATTGTGCTGAAGTCTGGCAAAACATAATCTACCATTACAGTATTTTCCTCTCCTTTCAATCTGGAATAGAAGAATATAAAATACAACAGAATAAAAAACAAGGTCTAAATCCAAACTATTGTACACTGACGAGACTTTCTTTGACTTAAGAGGAAAATTTGCTGATGGAGAGTATAGTTTTATTTGTTTGTACAAATAGATTGTTCTTACGTACCAACTGTTACACTTAATACCATTGTATACGTACTTGGCAATGTCCATGTCCTTGTAAAAGTCTTGAGAAACGTAACACACATCTTCTTTCACTTGATTAATTACATGCGTTTCATCCATAACATGTAGCTGCCTGTGAAAACCAGAAAACAAAACCACAAGAGTTTGAGAATAATGAAGTCTTAGCATTACCTGTCCAGATTTCCACTGAAGATGAGCAACCAGTTTTCAAATCACAGAAAGCCACTGTCTCAATATTTAAAACCTGCATTCAATTTACAAAAGGATTCCTGGCCTACTGGAGTTTCGTATTTTCCTATTTCACAGTTCAACAAATACAAACATCTACCTGCATTTGTCCAACGCCTTCATAATAAGTACAGCCATAATCCTGCAATTAGCTCTACTAATTAGCAAAGACCTTTACCTAGATAAACTTCCAAGCTAAGGGATCCTCATGAAAAGTTGATCCTATTGAATTTTATTTGTGGTATTGATAGAATCGGTTACCAAACTGACTGATGATCTACTGAGACATCTCAGACAACATGTCAGGACTTGTATAATTGCGAACACACATGTAACTGGAGCAGCTTAAAAAACACTGGTGCTTTAAAAACTAACAGCCCAATTCTTCAAAGAGCTTAAGCTCATCTTAATTCATCTTGAGCTTAAGCTCAAGATGGCAGCTAGCTGATTATTACAGACAAAAATTCCCTTCTCCTTTAAACAGCTTTTAATCTAAAATTCACAGAACCAGTGAGAATATCCCCACAAACTTGTAGCTCATTTCATACCAGTTCCCAAGGTGATGACCAGCATACTTTACCTGTAAGAGATTATCTCCTTCAGATGGTTGGTTAAGAGTTTTCCTCCAACATTAATCCTACAGAGGAGTGACACAAAGAATTCTGTCACTATTGACTGCAGGCACAGCAAACAGTTCTTCTAGAAAATATATACTGCAATTTACCTGATGATTGCCTCTTTTTTCTTTTTACTTCTACAATAAGGTACAATGTGTGTAAAAGAGTATCCACTATCCACAATGATACAACACAGCTCAGATGGATTATCCCGGAAATACCTGTGCGCACTAAGAGCTCCAGCTGAAATACAGAAAATTTCATTGAATTTTTATATGAATATACACTTTTAGAATTTACATTGATAGGAAAGTGTACTTGCTTTGTAGTTTAAATGCCTTCGACAGACTTCCAAGACCTCAATACATAATACTACATCCAACACACGAATTAATTTTGACAGTGGATAAAATTAAGTATTATAGATGTCCCCATTTATTCTTTTTCAGTAATTCCAGTCCATGTTCACTTTCCTCTCCTAAAGTCCAAGCAGACTGATCATAACACAATTTATCAAACCTATCTAAAGGAGTATCCTATGTCCAGCTATCTTTCGGAAGGGTTGTGACGTTATTTACACATTCCCTGTAAGATACATTTCATGATTGCAATGCTGCATTTTATTTGCTAACACAAAACAAAACCAACCAACCTCTCTCCTTCCCCCTCCAAAAAAATGGAAAGCTACCAAAGACTTCACGCAAATTTTCGGTAGACTTTCTCAAATGCTATCAGGTTTCAAAATCCATCCGTTATCTCTGTCATCCTGACTCTCCTCAAATTCACTTTAATTATGTACCACAACACTCTTAAGAAAATAGTGTAAGAGTATAGCTGGAATTTCTAAGAATAAAATAAAATAATCCAGTTAGAGTACATACAGGAGCATATTGCTTAAGAGCCAGGAAGGAAAGGAAGTAATTTCTTTACTGTCTTTATATATATGTGTGTGTGTGTGCGCGCGTGCACGCTTGCTCATTTATTTATTTAT
This sequence comes from Psophia crepitans, assembly GCA_013399095.1. NCBI lineage: Eukaryota > Metazoa > Chordata > Aves > Gruiformes > Psophiidae > Psophia > Psophia crepitans. The sequence goes on along the minus strand of VWZZ01004205.1, from coordinate 440,490 downwards.
TTATTTATTTATTTATTTATAAGGTTAACCTTCAAAATACATAAATACAAACTCAGAGACAGACTCACCATTTACCCTAAGAACCGCTTGAAATTGATATTCTTCAAACAGAATTTCATTCATGGATTCTTGTATTGAACTGAAGTTAAAATAAGGTTCAGTAATAATAATATTGGTATCCACAAAATCCACCTACGAAAAATACATGAAGATTGTCATTACACAAAACTTAGAAATTAATACTCGGTTGTGCAGCAGTTGAAGATCATATAAATTTGAAGACATGACTACCACTTGCCATATCTGTTTTTAGAAGCTAGGCTTAGAAAGTTTTAATTTTTTTAAAGACTTGATGAGCAGTGATACAACTTTATCAAATGAACGAGTGAAAACCTACTGGAAGGGAAGATCTTCATATGTATTCTGCTACTGTTACCATCCCTGCAAACTGTAATCCAACATTTTAAAGAGAAACCCATAAAAGAACCCTATAATACTAATGTAAGATACCTTACACTAATCCTGTCAACAACAGCAAGGTAAATCTCTTCAACAGCTCAGCACCTGCATCACAAAACTACTTTGCGAACGGCAAAGATGAAGCCCTGCACTAAGTAGAATCAATAATAAAACTCCCAGTGACCTCTAATGATGCCAGGAAAAGATCCTGGACTTTCCACACTTACTGATACCTCAAACTCCTTTAGAGAGGACTTCAGAGGGTCACTTCAATCATAACTGGATATGGCCCTAAACGTGTTACCAGCTGTACCTCTGTGTAGTCTTCATTCATGAAAAGGAATTAATAACAATTTCTCCTCAAAAACATGACTAAATTGAATCTAGTTCCAAAACGAAAATAAAAATTGTGTATTTTTATGTACAGAGACTAAGATATTTTGAAGCATTACTTTCATTGTCAGTACCATTCTGCTTCCTAGGTATTACAAAAACCCAAAAACTTTCAGAGTGTATCATTAATTCATTATATATTTTTAAAAAAAGACAAAAATAAAAGAGAAGCCATACTGCACTTCTTGTGCTAAATCCAGTTCTAAGAAAAATTAAGTATCAGATATTTATATTTTATACATTTAACTTACTTATAGGTAGAAAATCCTTAGCTAAAGATGGTTACTTAATGTGTACGTCTGTTGGCCTACTGACCCAGCTCATCACTCTCTTTTACATCAATTTCTTGATTTCTCAACCACATTGTATCTGTCCATAATTATCATTATTATTTACTAACTTGAACTCTTAATGATATTGATGTGAATTTCTTAACATACGCGAACGGAATTCAGTATGAATACACAAAAGACTAAAAAATTTAAATGTTTGTAAATTCCTACAACAGAGCTCAAAGTAAAGTTTTTCTTCAGTTTGCAAAAACACAAATCCCTGTGATTTCTAATTGAAGGCACTTTCAAAGGGAACAGTAAACTCACCAGTTCAATTTAATATTTGATGTACTCAGGCTAATTCCATTAGTCAGTATTTAACCTACACAAAGTCTGTAACTAAAAATGCGCTTACTTGATACATTTCTTTTCCAAAAAGGTAATCCCAGACCTGTCTCTGGACATCCCAGTTCACCAAGTAACCCTGTAGGAAGTTAGGAAAAAAATAATTACACCATTTAGAAAATAAAATCGTACTTAAAAAAATGACTAGAAATCAAAAAATGACAAGAGATTAATAGATGAGTAATAGAAAAAGAATTTGAGTAAAAATGTCTGAATTCACATTTCTATGCTAAGGAGCAAATGTTACATAGGATAAAGAATGTTACAAATATTCCCCATCAATATGTTAATTACTACCCTACAAAACCAATGTAAATTGTGCTTCCTATATGAATTATTCTCTTTGACAGAAGCCTGTCAGTCTGACCTCAGTGCCGGGGATGGTGATGGAGCAGATCGTCTTGTGTGCCATCACGTGGCATGTACAGGATGACCAGGTGATCAGGCTCAGTCAGCATGGGTTTATGAAAGCTTGACTGACCTGATCTCCTTCTGTGACAAGGTGACCTGCTTAGTGGATGAAGGAAAGGCTGTGCACGTTGTTCACCTGGACATTGGTAAAGCCTCTGACACTGTTTCCCACAGCATTCACCCAGAGAAACTGGCTGCTCATGGCTGGGACAGGTGTACTCTTTACTGGATAAAAAACTGTCTGGATGGCCGGACCCAAACAGTTGTGGTGGATGGAGGAAAACCCAGCCGGCAGCTGGTCACAAGTGGTGTTCCCCAGGGCTCAGTACTGGGATCAGTTCTCTTCAATATCTTTATGAGTTATGATCTAATGACCTGGACAAGGGGATTGAGTGCACCCTCAGTAAGTTTGCAGATGACACCAAGTTGGGCAGGAGTGTTGATCTGCTGGAGGGCAGGAAGGCTCTGCAGAGGGGTCTGGACAGGCTGGATTGATGGACTGAGGCCAATTGCACGAGGTCCAACAAGGCTCAGTGCCGGGTCCTGCACCTGGGTCACAACAACCCCAGGCAACACTACAGGCTTGGGGCAGACTGGCTGGAAAGCTGCCCAGTGGAAAAGGACCTGGGGCTGTTGGTCAGCAGGCAGCTGAACACGATCGGCAGTGTGCCCAGGCGGCCAAGGTGGCAAAGAGGCTCCTGGCTTCTATCAGCAACAGCATGGCCCGCAGGACCAGGGAAGCGATTCCTGTATTATACTACACATAACCCTGCAGCTGGGGCATGTTGTATGAAAACTACTCCTTAAAACAATTTCCATTTGGCTATAATGTTAAACTCAGGATATCTTACTTACTTTCTGAAAAGGGAGGATATAAAAAAGACCAGAGGGATCTTTAATTTCATCCAGTTGATTTGCTGTAAAGGTTTTCAAGCGTGCAGTCTTTGATCTGAACTGACAGTTGGGAATAACGCTGGAAAAGATCGGGAAGGTTCCTGTTCATCATGACACGAGACACACTCGCTGCCCTTACACCGCCTGCACAAATTACGTGTTTCCCAGTAAGTTTACTGCTGCGCTGTGTGTTACCACTAACTGGAACCAGTTAGGGGGGAAATCTCCAAGCTGGGTCACCGCCACCCCCGGGGACAGACACAGCCAGACGGACAGACACCCTCCACACCCCGCTCCCTCACA